>CM049395.1:8250000-8660000 GCA_026929865.2 Hyperoplus lanceolatus | reverse complement strand
TGATCCATGTTACAGGGATGATGTACACAGCATTGTTCCGTATATAAAGCTTGTAACGCATGTGTTTGTGCGTGGCACAGTTTCAGGGATTCTGTTCGTTGAGCTAAATTGAAGCCTATATGGCATTTAACATGGATTTTATTACGAAAGCTTTACAACCAAAAGGACATCTAAGGTCACTGAGTTAATGGGCGGCCACTTAACACATTAAAACTGGTTTCCTAATGTGCTTACGTTAGCCTGACTTAAAACTAAAACAGTATTCCTATTTGACCCATAGGCTATATAGAAAGATGATTTGACCCCAATAAATGGCTGTTGTCTGGTCTGGCCCGAGTGTAAGTAAGGCAAGGTACTGCACCGCCGTGGGGATACAAATTCCCAGGGAGAGCCGTCTCTGCAGTGTTCCCCTTTGGGTAGCATCACTACAGTGCTGTTGTATGAGCAGTGTCCCTGAACAGCTGGCAGTGACTTCCACTGTGTGTCACTTTCAGTTGAACACTACAAATGCATTGCGACCACCACGCTAATTAGCCGTATCAATTAGAATAGCGTTTAAAATCTTCACAGAGGCTAACTGTTAAGAGAGGATGTGCTCTCTTCATCCACTGCAGTAGAATTACAGCGGATAATCAGCCGTGGCAATAATTTTTTTAGTTTCAGTAATAATATTAAAACCAACTCATACTACTATTAGGCTAAAACAGGCAGTGGGTTGGGTATTGTTTCACATTGAACGATTCTGATACTGTTTATTGAAATATGAGTCTAATCTAATCTCGGTTCAGCATCGAATATCTTTTGAAGACAGAAAAACTAAAACAAATATAAGGAAGGATAATTAGCTTCCTTTTATTCCCAGATCATATAGGACCTAGGCTGTAATCAGTTAGTTGTCAATTGAGACGAGAAGGATTCCCTGTCCCTTCATTTATGAAAATAAATATTAATACTTTTTTCCTTTTTCTTTTATAAGGAATGATGTAACTTCTTCACTATAAATCTTGTCTGCACTCATTCCTCCTCTTACTTCATGCTCATTCTTCCCTTCATGGCTAAAGTGAAATGAGTTTCTGCACTAGACGGTTACTCTCTGATCTTGTATCTAAGAATTATTATTTTTTGGACCTCCTTTGTTTACCTTCAATTCAAAAGGCGAAAATCAGCTCAACGTTATCTTCTTTAGACACTCAAGCTTTTGAGAGTTTGCTCATAGTCATCCCTAACTAGCAGTGCCAGCTTTTTTTTAAATTACACATACAATTTTGAGTAGGCCTCTTTTTGAAGTTTAACAACGCTGTCATTTTCCCATTAGACTTTGCTTGGAGTAGAAGCGTTGTCAATGGGCGGCAGAGCAAAATCTATTTTCAGACCAATTGGATAAGCCTTCAGAGCCGTGAATCAAATACTGTATGATGCCTTGGTGTAATTAGAAAATGATGGACCCTCTGTTGTTTTCATCGGCTAATCCAGTGACAATTATTTGTTAATTGGTTCTTCTTCCAAGTATCTGAATTCTCAGTGGAGGTTGCTAAAGAGTAATGCAACTGCACAAGATAAAACTTCCTATTGATTTTGGCTGGCTTCTCTAAGGCTCTTTTACAGTGGCTTCTCTGCTGCTGCTTTTTGTCTGATATTTACACTGCTGAAAATAAAGGTAACAAAGAATCTTGACACCATTTTCTGGTCAGAATATGCATCGCTGATATGATGAAGGGTAACAAAGGGCCTGGGTTTATGTAAGTGGAAACCTCGCAAACATTTTAGAAGAGGGATCAGAACAGACTATAACAGAACAAGAAATATGAATTATTGCTCCCAGTAGGTGATTAAGTCAAACTATTATTGGCTGCCATATGTTTTATACTGCGTTTTATTGTTTGCATGTACTCACATTTGCAGGCAAAGCCACTGTGACTTTAACTGTCAACATAAGCTGGTGTACCATACGATGCTATTTGTACAAATGAGGAAGCATGCTCTCCCACTCAGCAGTCTTTGTGTGTTGCGGCAGACACTAAAAGTATTCACACACCAATCTGAATACACACACTACAGCCTGCAGTTAAATCCTCCTCCGGACGACACAGCCTCACTGACAGACTTCATGTAAATCCCCTCATTGTTGTATGAATGGAAGGAAAAGATGGAGAAAAAGGAAACTCTGAGTGACAGACAGAGAGAGGCAGAGAGAGGGACAAGGAAACTAGACCTTTGCTGAGGATAAAAAAAAGAATGGACTAAAGGCAGGAGGAGAGGTGAGAGCTAGATGAAAACAGAGGGTTAGAGGGGAGGAAATGAAAAACGCCACAATGAGAAGAGATGGGAAAACAAGAGGGGGGAGGAAAGGAGAGGATGGGACACAAATGCCACGTTTCCACTGATCAGCACAGTTCGGTTTGGTACTTGGTAGGCGGGGTTTAAGCCGGCCAGGGTCAGAGTACATACAATCTATGGGTCAAAGCCGTTTAAAGTTGTCAACGTTATTATTATGGATCCGTAGCAGCGGGACACACAGTGTAGCCCGCTGATTCATTCAATGAAGAGGAGAAACGGCACACGTTAAACAAAGAAGAGCGCAACAAATTATCTTGCTTATCATCACAGAAATGATTCTGTCAATCAATCAACAGACTGCAGTGTGTGTAGCTCCACCCTTTTGGGACCCTTTGGCATGGCTAGGTACCTCAGCTAAGAGAGTCCCAAAAATAGGTTTAGCACAGTTCACTTATTTTGGTAACCCTTCCACACTTTTAACAGTGGGAATGCAAATAAAGGCTCCTCTGGACCACACCGCTCAGTGGAAAGAAGAGAGCTAGATTTAGTAAGGAAGGAGATGAGTTGAAAAGGGAAGTGAGGAGTGGAGACTGAGAGGAGGAGGGAGTGAGAGAAGCTCCCAGATGTTTCTCAATGCAGCTAATCTGCATCCTGATAAGTGAACAGGAAACTAATCAACTCATACAGTTCTGCTTGTCAGTCTCTCTCTTCATCTCCATTCCCCCCCTCTCTCTCACACACACACACACACACACACACACACACACACACACACACACACACACACACACACACACACACACACCCACACACACTTGAACATGCTTGTAAAGATACCCCTTCCCTTCCTCTCTCTCTCTCCTCATCATTTTATCCTTCTTTCTAATTTTGGAGTTTTTGATTCCTCCCAGTTCCTTCCTCCTCAGCAGTAATCACCCATCCATCTGGCCACCACTTTGCGCTCCATTGTCTCTCACACAAAGCAGAGTGGCTCCACTTTTAGACTGCAGAATCCAACATAATATAGACATATAACTCTATTCAATCATGGGGTACATTCATGGGGTCAAAACATTTTGGACTGTGTGGAAAATCTATGCATTCGTAATGTGCAATAAGGTGACTCAATTCTAATTAACCCCCAGAATACAAATAGACTAATTATTCAACCCAATCAAATATGGTGTGGAGCCAACCAAAAACCTGACGGGGAGCGGACACCAACAGTGGGCAGCATGATTAATGATCAATTAATGAGAAGCTAAGTTCAGAAAGAGTAGTTGAATGTGTGTCATTTTTCTTTTTCAATTTATAGCACACACTCACTCTGTCTCACTTGGGGAAAAAAGCGTTTAACCTACTATGATTATGAGGCAACATATAAGAGCTGATAGCAAGTAGGCTAGGACCCATAAGAACAACCTACAGCCATACAGCAAGACCCAATGCAATTCATATCATTTGTATTTGAACTGACTCAGCTTGTGGCATGAGTCATGTTTTTTTTTTTTTTAACCTTTATTTATACAGGTAAATCCCATTGAGACCGAAGACTCTTTTACAAGGGAGACCTGTTTTCCTTTTCCCACGTTACCATTCACACACACATTCATACACCGATAGCAGGCTAACTATCGACATTCACACGAGGCAAGGTGGGTGAAGTGTCTTGCCCAAGGACACAACAACCATGACACAGGTGGCAGGGTGGGGATCGAATGGTTGCCATTGTCATGATCACATGGTAGTCATTTTCATATTGATTGGTTGCTGAATGTCAAGATGGCGGGTCAAATTTAATATGAGCCTGTACCAGACATACTTTGAAGAGGAGAAGAGGGAAACCCAAACCTGAGTAAGTGGATGGCAATGACATGATGTCCAAAGACTAATAAAGCCATTTTACAGTTCGCAATGCAACCTAGGACACCCCGACCATGCTTCCACCACTTGTATAAGTTAGATGTAGCTGCAATAGCCACAAGGCTACGTGTTAATGATTCCTGGGAGATGTAATAAAAAAATCATAACTCCATTAACTGTGGCTGGACACCATGAATTAAACTCTTGGATCAGTTTTTTTTTATTTTGCTTGAGTCTACCATTAATAATTTAATAGCACCTTTTAAGAAGTAGGGGTGAAAAGGCATATGATTTGGACCAGATAAAAGGTGCTGGATGAAAGGATCAAATGTATTACAATTAATCCTCTGTGGAGAATGAATGTGTGCACCAGATTTCAGAGCAGTTCATCCAATAGTTGGCAAGACATTTGAACTTTTTTCAAATTTCAGCAAAAATATAAAACTTATTGTGGAGCTAGATGGAAAAGTCAGGGATCACCTTTGATCCTGACTTTGGACCTTGATTATAAGAAAACTTCAGAACAACCCATGCATTAGTTATCAAGATATTTGACTGCGAACCACAAGTGTTAACATCATGGTTGTGCTTGAGGCAGCATGTCAGTCTTGCTCTATATTCATTACAAAAACAAAAGCCTTATCTTAGACTGAAAGTCTAATCTGCAACATTAAGTTAGAAACTTAATATTTATTTAAATGTTAGCCATTAGCACTGCTGAGTGTATGCAGCAAGATCACCAGTATCTACCAAGAGAACTACCAGGGGCTGAATGGACTGTATTTCAACATTTAATAACACAAGACAAGTTATTTGAGAAGAACCTTACTTGAAGTAGTGATACATCACAATGAAATATAGGTCTAAAATGCTTTTTTATCAGCTATATATATATATATATATATATATATATATACTTTTCTTTTTTTACAGAATGGCATCCTAGCTGGCAACTCTTGTATAGGTCTGTAGGTGCATTCAAAAAACCCTCCAGCCTGCCCCTCAATAATACATCTCCTATGGCAACAGGAGGTATAAGGGTCTTGATGGAAACGCGCTGTGGTGAGTGAAGTATTGCATGTGGGGCGCATGGGAGGATAAGATGTCAGAACAGTACAGGTTCAGGGCAGCTCAGAGTGAGACACGCAGCTTTGAGTCTAGCCCTGTAGCAGGATACAGAGTGGCAAGGCTGCTGTCAGAGGCCAACCACTGATGGATTTAATCTAGGAAGTCAGTGTGCATGATGGGATAGTACCTCTCTCGCACGCACGCACGCAGGCATGCACGCACGCACACAGTCCGACACAAAGTCAATCCTTCAGTGGGTGTTGTTCAATAATGCTCAGGGGAGGGTTGAGCGATGTCATCTTGAGAAAATAGGGTTCCCGTCTCACAGAATGCGGAGGACTGGATCAGACAGTGTACAAAAACACATCACTAATATATCAGGTCTGAATATGAAGTTCACACAGTCGGTCGCACTTCTTATTACAGTGTAACTCTATCAGCTCTGCTATCAATGAGAGAAGCCTGGAGTGAATGGTAAATAAAACTATATTTTTTTCCCTCGGGGGGGGGGTGTCACAGGGAGGTGCGAGGCTATTAAACTGCATTTGAGGGGAGAGGAATGAGATGTCGACAGGGTGTTACACTTGACAAGATACATTTTTATTTTCGATTGCTTGTTGTTTACTCGCCAGTCTGCTTGTTGTAAGAAAAAAAAAATGCAACACTGAACTCGTATGAAATATTTACAACAGAATTTTTTTTATAACTCAAATCAAATGAAGAGGAGAAGTGTGGGAGCTGACAGTGTGTATGTAGTGCATCGGCAGAGGAGGGGGTGGGAACGTGCATTTTGGTGTGGGTGTATCTGTTGTGTTTGATGTGCCGCAGTGAGACAAGACATGGGTATAGGAAGAGAACAGCAGTGTTTAGAGAGGCAGCACAAATACAATTGGTGTAACAGCAGAAGGAAAGGAGGGAGGGGGGAGCGAGTCAAGGTCACACACAAACATACAGTTAACATACAGAGGCTGCCAGGATAACTGAAAACATATGCTTCTGCCTTTTACGTTCATTTTGTTTATTGACATTTGATTTTTTAAAGTTGTAGCTCAATATTCATTAGACACGAAAATACTCTTCTACAAGATGAGCTGCAAATTGAATATGGATTATATGGTCAAGTTATAAAGGAGTTGATTTTAATATCTAATGGTGAGCAATCGAATGTGTAACTATACCGATATCAAGTGGTTAACCAGTGTTGGGGTAACGGTTACAGTATGCATTCGATGCACGTTTGCGTAACGCGGTAAGTAGGCTTACAGCAAAAAGGTCCGTCGCCAGAACGTGGTCAGCTTTAAACCCGAAATTGCGGTTTGTTGTTTTTTACAATGCCCCCGGCGCAAAGAAAAACCGCAGTTCGCGAGGGGAAACCGATTTGCGCTACTGTTCCAAAGGCCCTACGCTCGTCTCACGCCAAAGTTATTGAAACTTTGTGGTGTTTGGAGCCGACGTGAAAGCCTTCCCGTGCTCAACGAGGGGGGCCGCGAGCCCCTCCCCGTCTAAGGCCCGGGGGTGTCCGGGCGCCCCGGGCGCCCGCGTGTCAGAGCGGGGTGCACCCGCGTCAGGCTGCAAATGACCGGTGTTGGTGGAATCGAAGGGTGCCACAGCTTTTGCTGAAGCGGTTTGCGGATTTAGGAGTTTTTAGAGTAGGCAAGCAAAAGTTAACGAGGGGGTTGGTGTTCCCTTCTACCCGTCACGGTGCGTGCGAGCAGTGGTGCGCCGCGACAGCATTATATATATATTAATATTATCATAGTATAATGATAATAATGATGATAATAGTAATAATGCAGAGTAGAAGAAAAAGGAATAAAAATGGTGGTGGGTAAAAAAATATAAATATGTTTACATGAGTTTTGTGGTGTAGTTCTAGTTTACAACTGTTGGCTTACAACAAAGTGGCATTACAAATGGATGGAGGGGTGAATCTGATTAAATAAGTTCAATTCTCTTTCAAAATATCAGTATTTATGGAAATTACATAATAGCCTACAACAGCATATGTATAATATGCTAATTAGATGGGAAAATTTACTCCCCAGATAAACTTTAGGTATTCTCAATATTTGTCTCATTTACACTTTGTCTCTATCTCAAACACTTTAATCCAGAGCTTTGAAATTTAAGTGTCAAAATCTAGTATTTTAAAAATAAAAGGTAAAGGGTTTGTTTGATGAAATTATGAAACTAACATAAGGGAATGATGGTGCGTAAAGGAAGATTGTTCTTCAGCTACAAGTGTGAAAAATAAATAAGAGTTGTGTTTGTCGTTGTCTGCCTCTAATAATGAGTGGGGTTGAATTGAAGGGTTATATTTAGTCTATTGTTATTATAAAATATCTGAAGAGGGTAAAAAAATAATGGGTGTTATCATTTAGATTAGATGGCAAGATGTAAGGCAAATTCTTTGGAACAACTAAAAAAGGATAAGTTGATGATGTGTGGAAAAAAAAATCTTTGAGGCTCAATTTACTTTCAATCTACAGTAGTAGGCTCTATCTATTGATATTAATATAGGCTAAATAAATACCTAAAGATAAGTATTTCTATTATAAAATGTATTGCACCATGAGCCATAACTGTGACCATTATATTATATACATAGGCCTACTTGTGTACTTAACTACTCAGTCATTATGCCATACCATGTCACCTCCTGCTGTGTAATGAGTGATTGAAAAAAAGATCTATTGGAAAAATATATTTCATGTTATTTTGGTGAAAGTAATGAAAAGTAATGTAAAAGTAGTGTAATGTACAATTCAAAGAAGTAATATTGTAATGTAACATATTTGTAAGCATTGCTTTGAAGTAATGCAACACTGAATTAAACCCATAACAAATGTTTAGCTAAAGGAATCCAGTGATTTCAGATACATCTCAGTCTCATTGAGCAACTGTGTAAACAAACCAATTACTAAGGAAAACAGTCATGGCGAAGCATATGAACTCATACGGTTTACATAGCATCTAATAGATTGCCTTCTTTTGAACATAACAGGACACTATCAGTAGACGAAACATAATTATTTGTAACAGCTACACAGTTGTCCACTTTTGGTAGAAATGACAGACTACCACTCACTCACTGCAGTTACACTATCTCCTGTCCACCAATGTTATTGTCACTGTCTTGTATGTTTCTTGGAGAGGTGTGTACTGAAAGGCAAATTTCATTGTGCTGTAACGGTGCATATGACAATAAAGAAATCTGAAATCTGAAATCACATACCACACCTTAACTTAAGGTTTTGATACGTGACTATAATGCTCAGGCTGGCTCAGCGCACTGGCTGTTTAATGAATGTTAACTGCAGACTAACTGGAGGAGTAGTCTCACAGTTCCAAATCCTAGTCAAGATTCAGCTTTAAAAGGGGATAGGCTTAAAACAATGATATGTGCTTTACAGTTATTGACCGAAGCCAGCTACCTTGTCAGACATTGAATATTAGGTTTTGTTATCTGTATAAGGGAAAGTCCGCTAGTTCACTTGCTTTGGTCCAGACCAAATAGAGTTTAGATTTTTTTTGTTTGGTGTGGTCCACTTTCATATTGCCCCTTTTGTAAGTGAACCAGCATTATGAATCATCCAGCCCCATTATGTGCATATTATAGTATGTATAACAGTATATGCTCACACCAATAAGATGACCTGGTCCAGAAATACTGTCTATCTACTGTACTAATCAACTTTGCCCATTTGATATTAATTCAAATGTTGCATATTACCAAATATGACTTCAATATCCTATCAGATGTAATTATTTGATGTAATTTTGTTTTGTATTATGAATGTATTCTATTCAGTCCCCACACTATTGTGAGCCCAAGCTATTGTCCGTTTGTCAGTATTTGCTACTGTTATAATTAGTTTCTATGTAGGCTTAGTCTGCTATATAATAGTGCAATATCTGCATATATATCAAGAGAGGCTGGGCTGTTTATTTAATGAATGAACACAATCATTACTAATGTATCTCAGGTCAAGTCTGTATGCAAGTAAAAATTGGCAAAGAATATTAATCGTAATAGTGTGTGTTATGTGTATGTGTGTGTTTTTCTGGAAGCAGTGGAGCAGTTGCAGCCCCTCCCTCGCTCACCTAATTGTGCAGTAACAGAAATGGGAGGGAAAGCGCTCCTTTCTCCTACTAATGAGCAGAGCAGAGTGATAGTCTAAACTGTGCACAGGCTCAACCCTGGAGTGGGAACTATTTTTATGTTTAAAATGTCACTTTAAGGTAAGGCTAGCGCTGCAACAACATTTTGAATTCAAAAGAGCACATTTAGATTAGTACTCAAAGGCTGTTACAATAAGTACCAAAGCCCATTAACAGAGGGAAAAAGCAGCCAACCTACAAATGTCATTGCTATTTTTGATCATTGCGTGGTGATATTGAAGCTACAGTTGCTTCTGGTCTGACATTGTTTGTAAAATACCAGGTTTGAAGTGTGACTGAGAAAAACAGTGCCTATTGCACAAACAGCGTTAGTGAACTAGATGTCTTCGTTGCATAGACGGAATGAAGGTTATTTTTCTGGCATTTCAGACACCTTTATCGAACAGTCAACAGTGCAAAGCGACAGTTAACATGGGGAGAGAGGGAGGGAGAGGGGTGGCATGCAAAATAGATGGCAGTCTGGCTTTTATTCCAGAATTACATGGGGTGCAACGCAGATATGTGTTTAGTAGAATAATGGCACATCATTATCATTTATACTTGAAGCTCATAACTTTACATCTAGTGGTGTTCTTTTTTAAATTCTAATTTAACTTTGAATTCCCCTACTGAGATTGCTGGTCTGAGATCAGGACTAGTTCACAATTGCAACAGCAAATCATGCATACCCAGCTCAGACAAGATTCCCTTTTTACCATCAATTGAGTAGCATACAATTGAGTAGTATGCTGAAATATCCGAATCACCTGACAGGTAGCATTAACGAGCCACTGGTTTCTAGGTCTGGGAAAAGAGCTGCTCATGTGTAGTGATTGAAACATTGGTCTGGGGAATGTTGTTATACTGTAGTAAAAACGACAAAACAACACACAATCATAAAATATTCAAAATTAAGTTGTATTTCTCTATATTTAAAATGTGGAGCAGATTTCTTGGGGAAGACAAAACAATAATGAGTCATTCTCCTTATTCATGTGGCCATTCCTATTATCTGTTTGGTCCCAGTGCGGTGCAAAGCGTGGGACAGAGCACATACTGGGCGAATCAGTCACTTACCCATCACTTTAACGAAGTAGGCGTCAGCTTCAAAATTGTTCTTCAAAGCGTGGATGATCAAGTCGTTTTTGCCCTCTGCCTGGCTCAGAACCAGCATGTCTAATATACCCTGCAAATGAAGACAGGCACATAGATAAGGGACAATGGGAGCGTGGTGTGGGAGCCTTCAGATGTACATTTCTATCCCTTTTAACTTACTGAGTGACTGATCCTGCCTTATCTCATCATCTCTATTCTCCCCCTGTGCTTTTCTCCTCACTGCGTCTCTCTCTCTCTCTTCCGTTTATACATTCACTATCAAGTGAATGAGAGAGCGAGGGAGGAAGAGAGACAGAGAGATGAATTCAGCAGATAGGCCACATTAGTAGTAATAATTAATTGGGATGATAAGACAAGCTAATGCATTACAGCTATTGTACTATATGCAGTGTCCCATGAGTGAAAAGAAGAATGTGTGTGTGACTGTCTGTCTGTCTGTCTGTGAGTTGTATCATCATTGTCTCCATGGATAGAATTCAAGGTAGTATTAATGAAAAAAAAAGAGTTAAACATTTTCCACAGCATGTATTAAGGGTTAAAACAATAGCAGCAGATCATTCAAAGACATTATATAATAGTGCTTTGCCTTATGCTATTCAAAGCTGGTGAAGATGCAGTAAAGTAGGCTTACACACAAGCTACTGTATTGGTTTCAAGAATAGATTTACACGTACTAAACCACTTCTCTGGATAACTTTTCTTCTCCATTAATTTAATGACATTGACGAAAGTAATTTTAATAGCTTGTTTTAACGCATTCCCTATTACTGTTGTTGTCTGTATTACTTGGATACATAAGAGAAGACAGTGAGGAGAGAAGATATTGAAGAGGTGGACATTTAGAAGAGAAACATAGAAGTGAATGGAAAAGGAATGAGACAAAGGCATGTCCTGTACACTGTTTGTATGACCAAAACTAGCCCTAAACAACATCAACGTGACACACACAACTACTACTCACGTCCTCATAGATGTCAAAGAAAGTCGCCATGACGGCATTTTGGATGGCTCCCAAATCGGACTGGTCCCAGTGAATGTGGAACATCCGTCCTACACTGTGGCAGCTGGCGTTGTTACAGGGCACGTTCTCCAAGAGGAAGGCCTGTTGAGCACTGGGAGGCAGAGAGAGAGGCAGAGAGACAGAGAGAGACAGGCAGAAAGAGGGACAATGCATTTAATCATTATTTGCATCCTAAATTGTGACAATGAAGCATCCCCATAGACGGTACATGGCAAATTGGTAGTCCCCAGCTCATCAGTCTAACAATTTATCACCTGAATCGTGGCAGCTGGCACTTTAAATAGCCTACCTCATTTAAACATAGCCATTCGGTGTATTTATAATGTGGCAATTCATTCTTTCATGACTTTTTGCATACCATTTCTGATGCCATAAAAAGATTCCTATGAGCTGAACTAGAAGTCAAGGGAGGACATTTGTCAATTGAGTGTGATGCATTGTTATGGTGTTCACAATGCGTCGAGGGGTCTGATGCTTAGAATGACTTGGAGCATTCATTTATAAAAGAGTCAAGCATATTAGTAGTGTATTTATCATAACATACAGTATCGTGCGAAAGTTTGTGAACCCCTTGAGCCTTTTGGAATTTTATTTATTTTAACCATTATTAATACATTTTTTTCAATACCAGTATTTTTTATATGAAATAACAGATGTTTGTTTATCAATTCAATATTTTTCTTTTCCAGAAATCAATTGTTAAAACAGTTAAAACAAATTATTTGACAAATGTTGTATGTGCAAAAGTTTGTGAACCCTAAGCTGCATTGCTTAAATCGAGCAAGGTAAACACAATCAGGTGGGCCAAACTGATTGATGAAATAGACCAATGTAATGAGATATCTTTAGGGAAGAAATTGGGCGCCACTAGATAAAACACGGATACAACCAGGTCAGCTTAGGCCCACCAAACTGAACCCATACAGGTCAGACATGCTAAAAGGGGAAAAAATCTCAAAAGATCTCAGGAATAGAGTTGTGATGCTGCACATTTGTCTGGGGACAGCTATAAATTAATTCAAAAAAAGTTTGAGCCGTCCACCGTGAGGCAAATCATCTACAAATGGAGAGCTTTAAGAGTGACTGAACATCTGCCTAGAGGTGGACTTCCTTCAAAAATATCTTCAAGCGCCACAAGAAAAGTATTTTTTTAGTTAAAAGCCAACCCACACATTACATCTAGTGATTTGCAGACCTCTCTTGCAACATCTGGGACAGATGTGCATGGTTCCACAATAAGAAGAAAACTCAGTCAACATGGCTTTCAAGGGAGGGTTGCTGAAGAAGCCTCTGCTCTCAAAAAAGAACAAAACTGCTTGTCACAGCTTTGCCAGAGAGCACTTGGAGATACCTGAAGTCTTATTCTGTGGACAGATTAGTCCAAAATTGATCTGTTTGGTCATAACCAAAACCGCCATGTTTGGGCAAAAACGCATGTTGAGTGAGGTGACCTTGATGCAACTTATTACTTGTGCATATATTGTGACATTTGTATTTCTTTTTGTCAATAAGTAAAAGTAGGAAATGTTTAATGAAACAGAATAGAATGGAAGGCTCATCAGGTTAAAGTTGACCAGAGGAAGGGGGAGGACCATAGGGCCATAGGAAGTAAGTAGGGGGAAGGACTTTATATGGTCATACAGTAGTAAGGAGTGGAGGGAGGGGGCTACCGGGGTTCCCCCACACAGCTGTGCCTTTTTCACTCATCCCTCTCCTAAGTCTCATTGGTTGTGAGTTCAATATATAAGAGCCTGTTTGAAGCAGGACAAGAGCTTTTTGGGGCCATTTTTTGCAGACACTACTCTGTTCCAGCACACTCTGTCTCTCACCATGGAGGCAGAAGAAAAACTTAGAAAAACTTTGTGAGTCCAAAATACTCTGAAAGATTTTGGACTTCGAAGTACTTAGAGGCAAAGTCTTTTAAAAACACATCTTTGAACCTCTTGACACTAAGAATGACTTGATCAAGAATTTTTAGAAATAGGAAAACGGACTGAGTTGCAGGGAAATAGACAGATATTTGAATATGGGACCTTTATCCATTGGGACATGCCTTTCTTTATTAGGCGCCATAAAGATATCTGTCTAACCCCTTGTACGGCATGAAGTTTTCGTAGCGCTTAAGATGATACTTACAGGCACTCATGCAAGTGTTTGGGAATTGTTTCACGAGCTACAACACATTTAGAAACGGGATCAAGTAAACAAATATAATGAGAAATAGGACTAGAACATTTAAATAATATGTAAGCATATAATCTCTTTTGTCTTTTCTATCTCTCTGTTATATGATATTGTAATAATCATGTAATTTTGAATAAAAACCAGTAAAACTTTCCGCAAGTCTCTGTCACAGTAGATTAAGTTGTGAAATTCAGGACCTAAGTAGAGTTGTTTTTTATCCATCACGAGAGTCGCCCTGAGGAGGACACAACGTAAGTAAAGACATCTTAGCATCGCCTACACGCTGACAACACAACAAGTACATAATCTCATACACCTAATCTTTAAAAATAAAAGAATAGGTTAGAATACCTTCTTAGGTTTAAACGAAGATGTTTAAATTCTGAAAATATTATAAATGTTATATTTTAAACAGAAGGGTGGTTTACAGACTAAGTTACGTACAACTTACAAACAATAACTTGCGAATTGAAATCTTTATTCTAAAACATAGAGAAGCATTTTGAGAAGCAATATTTAAAAGAGTTAATAGTTTAGCGGAGGTCGACCTTATTCTAAGAAGAGGTGGCTCTGATAAAATAGACACTTTTCACACAGTGGTAGAAATTGAATATTACACTTTTATTAAGAAATAAAGAGTCAGGTTTGATACCGGGGGTAAAACCCGCGCTTTTAAACAAAGAAGCTGGGGTGCGCGTCTCTTGTAGGAACAGTGGTGAGCGGAGAGTTTTCTATATGAAGGAATAATAGACAATTAAATCATTGTGTTAGTTGATATGAGTTTGAAAGGAAATAACTAATAAACTTTTGAGACTGGCTTTTCATCTAGATTAGACCTTTTCAAGTCGAAATCGTAATACGCAACTCTGCCTACCACCAACAGAACCTTCTCCCAAGTGAAGAATGGTGATGGCAAATGGTCTGCAAATCTCCAGATGTAATGTGTGGGTTGGCTTTTACCTGAAAAATCCCTTTTCTTGTGGTGCTGGAAGATATTTTTGAAGGAAGTCCACTTCTAGGCAGATGTTAAGTCACTCTTAAGGCTCTCCATTTGTAGATGATTTGCCTCACGGTGGGCCGATGGAGCTCAAACTTTTTTATACGAATGTATAGCTGTCCCTCAGACAAATGTGCAGCATCAAAACTCTATTCCTGAGATCCTCTGAGATTGTTTCCCCTTTGAGCATGTCTGACCTGTATGGGTTCAGTTTGGTGAGCATAAACTGACCTGGTTTTATCTTTGTTTTATCTAGTGGCGCCCAATTTCTTCCCTAAAGATCTCTCACTACATTGGTCTATTTCATCAATCAGTTTGGCCCACCTGATTGTGTTTACCTTGCTCGATTTAAGCAATGCAGCTTAGGGTTCACAAACTTTTGCACATACAACATTTGTCAAATAATTTGTTTTATCTATTTGAACAATTGATTTCTGGAAAAGAAAAATGTTGAATTGATAAACAAACATCTGTTATTTCATATAAAAAATACTGGTATTGAAAAAAATTAATTAATAATGGTTAAAATAAATAAAATTCCAAAAGGCTCAAGGGGTTCACAAACTTTCGCACGACACTGTATACTCCACACTACTTTAAGTGTGAAGTGACTAAATGGTTACCCTGTGGAATTTACCTGAGCTTTTATAACCGATTGACATTTGTTATTTTTCACTGCTTTGAAATAGAAAAATGATCCCTTGTCCAGTTGTCCTTAAAAATCAGCTCGAAAATACTCACTATGTCCATAACTCCTACTTAGTAACTTGACCTTTAACATATTCAGGCAATGTTGCTCTAACAAAATGTGTTCTTCCAATGATACAATGTGAGGTGATTTTACTCTCTTGTCCATGATTGCATTGAGAAGACATAAACTGTTGGTTGACTGCCTAACAGTCAATCATATACATCACATTATCAAATCAGGGTTTTATGCTAATGCTCAGGCAGTGCTGAAAGGGCGAGTCCTCAATGATGCAGGAGTATATTGTTAGTACTCTTTGGGGATTGGTTTCAAGCCTTGACAAAGACCTCATTATAAATCAAAATTCTGCTAAATATGAAGTTTATGGGTGGATTTTTATTTCCTTTCGAAATAAGAGCATCAGTGTTTACTAAACTGAGATCAAACCCAATCAAAAATAGTAACACAAACTGCATAGCAGAATAAACAATCCAGAAGTACATATATACTATATTCTTGTCTACCCGGAAGTCAAGTCATTTTTATATTCATATTTGTTTTGATGGGGTATACAGCACAGCAGTGACCACAGCCTAGAGCTAGAAGTAAACCAAACCACTATGGGACTGAATCTCCACTTTTTTTCTCCACCCCTCTACCTGTACTATACTCTGTGTGCTGAGTCCCCAGCTCCCTTTGATTCTCTGGGGAGATTAAAGCCTCCTTGTTCTCTATCTGTGTGTCTTTCTCTCTTTGGAGACTGCTAGTTCTCTCTCTCTTTCTCTCTCTCTCTCGCTTTACCTGTTCTGAGATCTCTATGGGAGTGGAGACCAGACAAAAAAAAATGCTCAGGTCTAAAAATAGAATATTCATGAGAGAGCCCTCCTTCTCTCAGTATTTTAGATTATGCCCCCCACCCACACGCTGTCCCAATGCAAGTGCCTTGAAAGTGAAGGTGAGAACCAACCATATGTTATGGAGTCTGAAAAGAATTCAAGGAAAACCTGAAAGACTGGTGGAAAGCATTAAATGTGCCTAAGTTGCAGTAAATGTTCACCTATTACGATGTAAGAAAATGAGGGACCTTAAACGTCATTCATTCATTCATTCATTCATTCATTTATTCATTCATCTTCAACCGCTTATCCAAAATCGGGTCGCGGGGGCAGCAGCTTGAGCAGGAAACCCCAAACTTCTCTTTCCCGGGCCACTTCAACCAGCTCTGACTGGGGGATCCCGAGGCGTTCCCAGGCCAGCGTGGAAATATAATCTCTCCACCTAGTCCTGGGTCTTCCCCGAGGCCTCCTCCCAGCTGGACGCTCCTGGAACACCTCCCTAGGGAGGCGCCCTGGGGGCATCCTTACCAGATGCCCGAACCACCTCAACTGGCTCCTTTCAACGCAAAGGAGTAGCGGCTCTGCCCCGAGTTCCTCACGAATGACTGAGCTTCTCACCCTATCTCTAAGGGAGACGCCAGCCACCCTCCTGAGAAAGCCCATTTCGGCCGCTTGTAGCCGCGACCTCGTTCTTTCGGTCATTACCCAGCCTTCATGACCATAGGTGAGGGTAGGAACAAAGATCGCCCGGTAGATCGAAAGCTTTGCCTTACGACTCAGCTCTCTTTTCGTCACAACAGTGCGGTAAAGCGAGTGTAAAACCGCCCCTGCTGCTCCGATTCTATGGCCAATCTCACGCTCCATTGTTCCCTCACTCGCAAACAAGACCCCGAGGTACTTAAACTCCTTCACTTGGGGTAAGGACTCATTCCCTACCTGTAGTAGACAATCCATCGGTTTCCTGCTGAGCACCATGGCCTCCGATTTAGAGGTGCTGATCCTCATCCCAACCGCTTCACACTCGGCTGCAAACCAATCCAATGAGAGCTGAAGGTCACAGGCCGATGATGCCATCAGAACCACATCATCCGCAAACAGCAGAGATGAGATCTTCAGACCACCAAACTGCAACCCCTCCCCACCACGACTACGCCTTGATATCCTGTCCATAAATATCACAAACAGGATTGGTGATAAAGCGCAGCCCTGGCGGAGCCCAACCCCCACCGGAAACGAGTCTGACTTACTACCGAGAACCCGTACACAGCTCTCGCTTTGAGCGTACAGAGATTGGATGGCCCTGAGAAGAGACACCCTCACCCCATACTCCCGCAGCACCCCCCACAGTATCTCCCGGGGAACCCGATCATAAGCCTTCTCCAGATCTACAAAACACATGTAGACTGGATGAGCAAACTGCCAAGCTCCCTCTAGGATCCTTGCGAGAGTGAAGAGCTGGTCTGTTGTTCCACGGCCAGGACGGAATCCGCATTGTTCCTCTTCAATCTGAGGTTCGACTATCGGCCGAACCCTCCTTTCCAGCACCTTGGAGTAGACTTTGCCGGGAAGGCTGAGAAGTGTGATACCCCGGTAGTTGGAACACACTCTCTGGTCCCCCTTTTTAAAAATAGGAACCACCACCCCGGTCTGCCACTCCTTCGGCACTGTACCCGACTTCCACGCAATGTTGAAGAGGCGTGTCATCCAAGACAGCCCCTTCACACCCATTGCTTTCAGCATTTCTGGACGGATCTCATCAACCCCCGGGGCTTTGCCACTGTGGAGTTGTTTGACTACCTCAGTGACTTCCACCAGGGAAATTGACGATGATCCCCCATCAGCCTCCAGCTCTGCCTCCAACATAGAGGGCGTGTTAGTCGGATTCAGGAGTTCCTCAAAGTGCTCTTTCCACCGACCGACTACCTCCTCAGTTGAGGTCAACAGCGTCCCATCCTTACTGTACACAGCTTGGATAGTTCCCCGCTTCCCCCTCTTGAGGTGCCGGACGGTCTTCCAGAAACACTTTGGTGCCGACCGAAAGTCCTTCTCCATGGTTTCTCCAAACTTCTCCCACACCCGCTGCTTTGCCTCTGACACGGCAGAAGCTGCAGCCCTTCGGGCCTGTCGGTACCTTGCAACTGCCTCAGGAGTCCCCCGAGATAACATATCCCGGAAGCACTCCTTCTTCAGTCGGACGGCTTCCCTGACCACCGAGGTCCACCACGGCGTTCGAGGGTTACCGCCCCTTGAGGCAGCTAAGACCTTGAGACCACAGCTGCCTGCCGCGGCTTCAGCAATGGAAGTTTTGAACATCGACCACTCGGGTTCAATGCCCCCAACCTCCACAGGGATGCTAGAAAAGCTCTGCAGGAGGTGCGAATTAAAGGTCTCTTGAACAGGGGCCTCCGCTAGACGTTCCCAGTTCACCCGCACTACCCGTTTGGGCTTACCAGGTCTGTCCAGAGTCTTCCCCCACCCTTTGACCCAACTCACAACCAGATGGTGATCAGTTGACAGCTCCGCCCCTCTCTTCACCCGAGTGTCCGAAACATGCGGCCTCAGATCAGATGATACGATTACAAAATCGATCATCGACCTTCGGCCTAGGGCGCTCTGGTACCATGTACACTTATGAGCATCCTTATGTTCGAACATGGTGTTTGTTATAGACAAACCATGACCAGCACAGAAGTCTAACAACAAACGACCACTCGGGTTCAGATCAGGGAGGCCGTTCCTCCCAATCACGCCTTTCCAGGTGTCTCCATCATTGCCCACGTGCGCGTTAAAGTCTCCCAGCAGAACTATGGAGTCCCCTACCGGAGCCCCATGCAGGACTCCGTTCAGGGTCTCCAAGAAGGCCGAATACTCCGAACTGCTGTTTGGTGCATACGCACAAACAACAGTCAGAGTCTTCCCCCCCCACAACCCGGAGGCGTAGGGAGGCGACCCTCTCGTCCACCGGGGTAAACTCCAACGTAGTAGCGCCCAGCCGGGGGCTCGTGAGTATCCCCACACCGGCCCGGCGCCTCACACCTTGGGCAACTCCAGAGAAGAATAGAGTCCAACCCCTGTCCAGAAGTACGGTTCCAGAGCCAAGACTGTGCGTGGAGGTAAGCCCCACCAGATCTAATTGGTAGCGCTCCATCTCCCGCACCAGTTCCGGCTCCTTCCCCCACAGCGAGGTGACGTTCCACGTCCCCAAAGCCAGCCTCTGCCGCCTGGGTCTGGTCCGTCGTGGTCCCCGCCCTTCACTGCCAACCTGTAAGCAGCGCACCTTAAACTTATGCATAAGTATATTGTATTGAGAGTGTTCCAAGATAAAGTGCTGGTTGTATGTGTACACTATACAGTATGTTAGACTGTATAAAGCATGGAAGCTATGTGCTAAGTATATATATATATATATATATATTTCTTTTTAACCTTTATTTATACAAGTATATGCCATTGAGTCCGAAGACTCTTTTGCAAGGGAGACCTGTTCCCATTTACACGTTACCATTCACACACACATACACCGATAGCAGGCTAACTATCGACATTCACACAAGGCAAGGTGGGTGAAGTGTCTTGCCCAAGGAAATAAGAACTATGACACAGGTGGCAGGGCGGGGATCGAACCTCTAACCCTTTAATCATCGGCCGACCCGCTCTACCAACTGAGCCACAGTTGATTGATAATAGCAGATAATACAGTGATAAATGGCTATGTTACACAATGGCTGGCATCAACCAAACAATCCAATGGGTCCAACTACTTGGTACTTGAAATGTTCTCTGTAATACGTCTCACTAGCGCTCTGAAGTAAACTTATTGCTCAGTTCACAAGCAGTAACAGAGCCACTTTACTACCTTTGTTGTAATTGTAATGTAATGTCATTGCAGTTTTTTCATGAAGTATTTAATGGCTACTTCGATTGCTCTTCAAAAAGAAGGACAATAAATAATAAGGCATACAAGCTATGGTAATGATCAGCACAAGCCATAGTTCATCGTTTCAGCAGAGTTTTGGCAGAGCTGGGTGGTTTGATGTGAGACCTTCTACATCAGTGCATCGACTTCTGTGCTTCAAATTATGATGCATGGCAGTATGAGAGCTACATGGAGGCAAAGTTCAACCAAACATTCTTTTAGACTTGCTTGGAATGGACACATTATAGAATAAAAGCAGTACAATAAGCAGCATATGGAAATTCAAATCATGAAATAAGCATGACTGGGATGGACTGACAAAAAACTAGATGGAAAAACATCTTTCTATATCTGCCAATACATTCTTCTCCCTCTCCCATACTCACTAGAAGCATTTGTCTGCGAGTACGGTATTATAGCCCCATCAATAACATTTGCTTTTTATCTTTAGACAGCGCAATAAATGGATCCATAAAAAGATCAACATAATACATTAATGAATGATTTTTCTAGGGGGAAGCCGAGTTATGAGCTGCACTCAACAATTCACTTTTTAATTTTGTTGCAACATTTCAAATGCTCCCTTAGATTTGTTCTGACACTTAGCTGCTGGCAGTGCAATAAGTGCACTCTGCAATATTATGCTTGTTAAAAGGTATAAATGCTCCTTTAGAAGGGTTGGGATTCTGCTGCCAATATGATGTATGAAGTATTTAAAAGACTAACATAGTAAAGGAAAGTGCAAGAATTCCTCAACACATAATGCTTTGGGCACACAGATTAAAATAGTGTCAATTTTAATGAATTTTGGCTGTGATAATACAAAGAGTATCTGGAGTTTTGGTTAACGGTCTTTCAGTGTATCGCAGAAAAAGCATACTTAACCATTCCTCCCTCCTCATTAGGCCTAAATGTACTGCGAGGCGCCCACAGAATGTGCCTGGATGTCACTAAGGACCTGACACTGCAGCAGCAAATGGTCAAGACACACAACTAATGGTGAGCACTGGTAATCAGGCCTCCAGCTGCAGGAAATTGTCGCAATTTTTCAGTCTGTGTGTAGGTGTCTAAGTAGCCATTGCTATGTTCCAAGCTGAACTTTAGGAGGCACTTGATTGTTATTCACCAATGTGTTTGTCCTTTCTGAGATTTTTATACTTCAAAAGAACCTCTCTACAGCACTGCAGGGGTGGGAATAGCGGAGATGAACTCAAGGTTGTGAGATGGGTCATATACACACACACACACACACACACACACACACACACACACACACACACACACACACACACACACACACACACACACACACACACACACACACACACACACACACACACACACACACACACACACACACACACACACACACACACACACACACACACACACACACACACACACACACACAATCTAAAATACAGTGCAGATCTTCTTGTTCTGTTCACTGTTTGTGAGTATCTCATCCTTCCAGAGTTGAAAAGCTGCTCTCCTCTAGACAGCTGAACACTGCCACTATTGCTCTTTAATATGCGTTGTGTGATAAGCGTAATAAGTGTAAGTGTAATAAGATTGTTTTACATGTGAATAATCATTAAAGCGCATCGGTGTATGACTACAGTCTGACACGTGGTTTGGCAAAATTGATTGATTAAACGCTGATGTGTTAGCAAATCTTTTTTTTAATCTCTCCACTGTCTTTCTTATAGCAAAAAAACAACATACAACACCTTCAGTTAGCAGCTACTCAGAACTTATTGGCAGATCATATTAACTGTGGATTTTACTGTGAGTGCTGAGCAATCTTTGACATCTTTTGTAATCAACCAGCTAGTCGATCAAGTTCAAGGCACAGCAGAATGTTTAACACGTGACAGTGAGTGCAGACAGTTACTTTTAGAACAATTATGTCAGCTGGAAAAACAAAACATTTGACTGTGACTTTGAAAGTTAGAGAAATGTGAAGTTTTAGCCTGTGTCTGCACTGCAGTGATGCCAGGATATGTGTGTGTGTGTGTGTGTGTGTGTGTGTGTGTGCATGCCTGGGGGCTTTGATTATTGTATGAAGCCGGTGTCAGCACTGATGTGTGTTATTTTTGTGTGGTTGTGTGTGACTGTGTGCCTGTGGGGAGTCTTCCACTGTTCCTTGCTCCATAGCCACACCTCCCTTCTAATTGGCCTCTAGAGGGGCAGTTGGTTTGCAAGAGGATGACCAGCAGATCACGACGACGACCCTTTCCCTCCCTCCACCTCCAATGCTCCGAGCTCCACTGTTACCCGTGTACCTCTAGCGATTCCCCCATGCATGCCTCCAGTCACACCCCCCATCTCTCCACTAATCTCCCTGAGGCTGGGAGCTTACACTTACCTGGCTAACTCCTCCTTGATGTCCCTCCTTTCCTCCTCCTTTTCTTATTTCCACTTATCTGCTACCCACCTCACTGTCAAATCGACCCATCCATCTGCCTTTGTTCCATATTTTGTTTTCAACAACACCAAGGACTCCATTTAGAATGCCTTCCAGCTGTGTGATGTTTTTTTTGAGAGAGTCTGGTCTGGGTGCATTTAATAAGGCTCTTTACAGTTTTGATGATGGAAGCAATACAGCAGAAGGCTCCTCTCTTATCTCCATGGCAAAATTATCTACTCTCCCTTTCTTAAAGATATAGTACGTAACGTTTTCATCTAAATTAATTTCAGCTAGATTCAAGCCATCGCCAAAGAAGTTGACCCAAAGTTGATTAAGCCTTCCAGCTCGACAAAACTCTGTGTTTAACAGTATGGCAGCGTTTACAAACTGGTGTCACCCCCAGACACTGACGCTGGAACTTTGAAAAATCCCAAGATGCTCCCAAGAAATGTTTCATTTGTTGATGCTACTACAAAGAAAAAACCTGCAGCACAAGGTATAAAATCGTGCAGCACAAAGTATAAAATCCATGCACGATCAGTGTTGTAATTACTGGAACATCCTCATTTGGGCAACATAAGTTACGCACTAGCCTTAACTTATTTAACTATCTTCCTCAACTTCACAAACCTTCTGTCTCAGGATAAAAATATTTTTCAGATTAGTCTGGCGCTAGTCATGCAACGTTTATCAAACACTTTCTTTTATCTAACACTTTCTTTTCCAACAATTCAAATTACTTTTCCTTTGTCAATCTAAATTAAGTCCAACCAGAGAAAAGTGTGAAGGTCTTCAGGGGAAAGTAATTCAACTAAAGCAAGTTTAACACCTATTGTACTGTCTCTGTGCATGCATATCCGGCCTCATTACAATCAGTTATGATTACTTGTCCAGGCAATATAGTGGATTCAGAAAGTACTCTCACCATTGTGCAAAAAGTTGAAGGTGAAGGGATGACTAAGTGAAAATATGTTTTTAGAATCTTTACATATTTATTAAAAATGTAAAAGTGAAATCTCTCATTTACATAAGCTCTTTCAGTTGCTTCCTGTTTGCTATAATTGTCCTTGAGATGTGCCTTGAACTTGATTAGATTTCACCTTTGTGAAATGAAATTGATTGGACATTGTTTAGAAAGGCACATACCTGTGTATAAACTACCACCAATATACAGTATACTGTAGGTCATGACAAAACTAAGAAGTTCAAGGAAACCAGACCTCTGCCAAAAAAAAAAATGGCAAGGCATAGATTAGGGCAAGGGTATAAACCAATTCTTAAACTCTGAGAGTTCAGGAGCACACTGTCCTCACTAATTATGGAATGAATGGAAGCAGTTTGGAACCACCAGGACTATTTGTAGAGTTTGCCTTCCAGCACAACTGTGCAATCTGCAAAAAGAGACTTTGTCAAGAAACCAAAGGTCACTAAGAGCTTTGAAGGTTGTCTGTAGTGATGGGGGAACTAGCCGGAAAGATTACCATCTCAGCACAGTCCATTGATCAGGCCTTTACTCTAAGGCAGGGCTGTACGCTTATTTTTTTAGGTGGTAGCACTGGTGCTAGCAAGCAAAAAAAATCAGTAGCACAAAAATAAATTCAGTAGCACACAAAGTATGATCGAAAACTAGCATAACCTTTACCCATGCATTTCGCTCTAATTACCTTTTAGCCTGTCATCTTGGTCTCTATTTGAAATTCTCAATTAATGTCATATCCTAGTGTGTGCAGTAATAATTGTAGAAAAATTAATAGGGGTGCACTGATTGTAATTTAGACAAAATAATCTAACCTGCCAATTGCAATTTTTTGCTGATTCAGAATTATTTCTCCCCATAACATTAAAGCAGCAACGAGTAACATTTAAATATATTTTAAACAGCCTCATGTTTCCTCTCATAATCATAAATTACCTTTAACAGCAAACAAGACCATCTGTGCAAAGAAAGACTTTTTTATATAGTTTTTATTACTGCATTTGATCTGGTCGTACACCCAGTCCGATTTTCGGTTCACGCGTGCATGCTCTATGGTCACATATCCGTATTGGTCGCAGATTTCAGTGCGGCGCAGGAACGCGATTTGAGAAGCCTATGGCTCCAGGTGAGGGAAGGGGAGCGGGAGCCTTGTTTGAGACAGTTGTTTGTTCATAATGACTGATAACGGGGCTGAACCATCAAAGAAATAAAATAAAATGCAATGAAGAAAAGCTAAAAGGGCGTTGCCAAGCAACGTATACACAATTTCACGCAGCGAACCTAGACTGCAGTGTTTACTCCTAAATGAATGAGCGGTAGCCTACTAAAACAAAGTTTACTTTGCCTCACCAGCATCATCAGATGACCATTATTCATCTGAAATAGTCATTATTTACAACATAAACACATTACCTTATCGTGATCCATACTAACTAACTGCCATCTCTCGTTCATTCGCTTGGTGTGAGGACACGGACTCGTTCAGCTCCGTGAGAGGTGACAATGTATCAACTCATTGCAATCAGGTGTGTTTAGCACTTACTGCCATTAGTTGATGCTGTGTCACCCATAGACTCACAGAGCCGAAAAGAGTCCGGTGCCCTCCACACTTTCAACACACGGAAAACAGCTAGAAAACAGCTTCACGACAGCTGGCGTCGTTAAAATACTACCGCTTTTGTTCAAAGGTGTCGCCAACGTGCCGACTTACTCGTAGTGGCTTTAATATCTATATATTTTTTGTATATGGGGAGAACGGGGTAAGTAGGCACACTTTTTACTCTAGTGAGAATTGCTTATCACCTAAACACCTTTCAATAGTCATTCCTACATTAAATTGAAGCTTAAGGTGTTGGCTTGAAATATGTACCCCTCACTTTTTCTATCTTATTGTAATAAAGAAGAAATTAATCATCAAAGACACCCTTATACATTGTGACAACCAACCCCATCAAGGGGTCGGTTGTCAAACACTATGGGGTTGTTTGTCACAATGTTATCTTAATGGGAATAATCTTAAAAAGAAGGCAAGAAAGTAGAACTAAATTTGAAAGTTTAATTGCATTGTCAAGTTGACAAATAGGCCTACATAACTTACTGTAGCCTTGGCAGCTGGTCTAGTTTGGGATGCACTGGGTTGTTTTGAATTTTTTGCCCTTTTTTCTTTTGCATGCTAGCTGACTTTTCCTGCTCTATTCTTTCCTTCTCTGGAGTGTCAGTGAGGATACAACTTGACAATTTCTTTCGTTATTGGGTTCCTTTTCTGGCTGCAGCCTTGAGATAACATGTGACAACCAACCCCCCAGAAAATGTGACGACCAACCCCAACTTGAATTTCTTACGAGCATCAAGGCCAACAACCATCTGACAACTAATTAGCTTGCTAACCACAATCTAAAATATAGTTTACCCTTCACACTTTGTATGGGTAACAAGTATTTTGTTATAAACCCATTGTGTAAAAGCCTAGAAGAAAAATACTGAGGAGCTAAATATTTTCAATTTGACATGAAAAACACAAACAGTCGTCTCACCTCAAATTCAGCAGTCTAACTCCAAGGAAAACTATGTAGGTGACCTCTGATCCCAATTCTGGATATTTACATACCAAAATCTCATAGACAGCGCCTTCTGGTTCCGAGATATAACGATTGTGACAACGTGTGACAAATTACCCCGTTCTCCCCTACATATAATTATTATATTAATAATAATAAAATTTTTTGGTAAATGTCCTTCTGTTAATTAAAACCTATAACTTTAAAACATATAGCCTATTAAATAAATAAGTATACATATTGGTACAATTTAGGATAAGTTAAATAGGTTGTTGTGAATGTGTTGGGAGTAGTTCTTCAGTGGCTTATCAGTTATTTCAAACTTTGTTTAAATAGACTACTGCTGTTGACTGCTCTCTGCAGCTGAAGCAGTTGATTTTCAAGTTAGCGCACTGCAGGGCTGTGAAGCGCGAACTTCTTGTTCTTACCGGCTTCAAAAAAGTCAACTCACGTTTGGCTAGTAACATGCTTTTAATGTGAAGGCGCACAGGAAATGCTCTGTTTGCACACGCGCTAACTTAACTGCGTTTTGGATTTGGAGAGTGTTAATGTAGAGCCCTCTAAGCAGTGTTGTGCAGCACTCCTCTGTGTCTCAAACAGACAGCATCTGCTCATTAGCACTCGTGCGAGTGGACTTGTAGGGGAGAACGGGGTAATTTGTCACATGGGTTGGATGTCACATTCGTTATATCTCGCCACCAGAGCGCGCTAGCTCTGAAATGTTGATATAAAAAAGGTCCAGAATTGGGATCAGAGGTCACATACATAGACTTCCTTGGAGGAAGACAGCTGCATTTCAGGTGAGAGGATGTTTTGTGTTTTTCATGTCAAATTCAAAATATTTTACTTCTCAGTATTTTTCTTCTAGGCTTTTACACAATGGGTTTATAACAAAACACTTGTTACCCTCAGAAAGTGTGAAGGGTAAGCTATAGTTTAGATTGTTGTTAGCAAGCTAATTAGTTGTCAGATGGTTGTTGGCCTTGATGCTACAAGAAATTCAGGTTGGGGTTGGTAGTCAAATTTTGGGGGTTGGTTGTCACATGTTATCTCAAGGCTGCAGCCAGAAAAACCCAATACCCAAAGAAGTCAAGCTGTATCCTCACTGACCCCAGAGAAGAAAGAATAGAGCAGGAAAAGGCAGCTAGCAAGCAAAAGATAAAAGGGCAACAAAATCAAAACAACCCAGTGCATCCCAAACTAGACCAGCTGCCAAGGCTACAGTAAGTTATGTATGCCTATTTGTCAACTTGACAATGCAATTAAACTTTCAAATTTGGTTCTGCCTCATTGCCTTCTTTTTAAGATTTTTCCCATTAAGATAACATTGTGACAAACAACCCCATTGTGTGTGACAAACCCCTTGATGGGGTTGGTTGTCACAATGTGTCAGAGTGTCTTTGATGGTAAATTACTTCTTCATTACAATAAGTTGGAAAAAAAGAGAGACACACATTTCAAGCCAACACCTTAAGCTTCAATTTAATGTAGGAATGGCTATTGACAGATGTTTTGGTGATGAGCAATTCTCACTAAAGTAAAAAGTGTGCCTACTTACCCCGTTCTCCCCTATTCATCATCGCACGTGATCAATTTCAGTAGCAAATATGACAAACACCAGGCCGTCCTCATCACCGGATTCATACAATCCCTATGGTGAAGCATTGCTGTGGTAGCGTCATGCTAAAGGGTTGATTCTCAGTACCAGGGACAGGGATACTGGTCAGAATTAAAGACGGATGAAGGCAGCCAGATACAGAGAAGTCCTTTAAAAAAGAAAACCCTGCTCCAGAGTGCAATCAACCTCAGGGTGTTGAGACAGTTCACCTTACAGCACAACAAATACCCAAAGCACACAGCTTAAGCAATGCTGGAGTAGCTTTGGCAAAAGTCTCTGACAGTCTTTGAGTGGTCCAGCCAATGCCAAGACTTGAACCCCATAGAACATCTGTGGAGAGACCTGAACATGGCAGTTCACAGATGCTTTCCATCCAATCTGACAGAGCTTAAGAGGTTCTGCCAGGAGGAATGGGATAAACGTCTCAAATCCAGGTGTGCAAAGCTTCTTTAGACCAACCCAAGACGACTGGAAGCTGCCAAAGCTGCCAAAGGGGCTTCTACAGAGAACAGAATTAAGGGTCTGAATACTTGTGTGAAAGAGAGATTTCAGTTTTTTATTTAAAATGAATTTGCCAACATCTCTAAATATGTGTTCACTCTGTCACTATGGGTTATTTAGTGTATATTGGTTATCAAAATTGTTTTTTTTTATTAATTTGTAAATTAGGAGCAGTTAAAGTGAACAGTGATTTTACTTATCAACATATTGTTTATCTATTTATCATAACTACCATAACTAAAAAATAATGATATTTCTTAAAAAGCTGAACTTTCTTATATTGCATTGTGGTAATCATGTGGGATCTAGCTCAGATATATCTTGTGAACTATTTAAGTGATCCTAACCCATTGACTGACTCTGTTCCATTACAATCCATTAGTATTCAGCAATTACAAACATTACTTGTTCAAAAACTAAATCATCAGAGTTATTTTCTAAAACTGTATCTTGCTGTATTGAATGCGAGAGGCTTTCAGACTACATATGTAAATGTAGATGAAGTGACAGTGATATATTGATACGTTGTCAAAGCCCAGAGATGCTGTGGTTTCTCATTCTGCTATAGCTACTTTGTTGATACTCACGGCGACACACACAATCAAAGTCAAAGAACATCCTTTGGTAGTGTCAATCCTCTACACGGACCGGCTGCTGTCACTCACTTTTTTCATCCTCTGCATACCCCCCTGTCTGTTTTCACTCCTCTCCATCTGTTGTATTACAAAGTCAGCTTTCTTTTGAGACTGCTCTTTGTTGTCTTTTTTCCCCACGCAAGATCATAAAGCACGACCAAAAAAGTTGCTTGTTTCACAAAGATCTAAAACAAGACCTTCATTAAAACAGAAAATCATATTTTCTAAAGCAGGACAATTGAAGCATTGCATCTAATCCCCTTTTTTCATCACTTTTGTAAGGAATGTATTGCAATTCATATTAAGGTTAGATTGTCAATATACCAGGCCAGGAAACAATGTAGACCTGAATAACACTGAACAGTTCAGTAGCTGGTGGGTGGAAGTGTGAGAAAGATCACTGAGTCCCTATCCGTCACTGCCCTATTCCAACCTCTGTGGCCTAAACGATGCCTTTGATAATAATTTCATAGGAATAATGTACACAAAATGACTGGCTGAGCTTCTGATACAGTAACAAACACATGTAACACTACATTTAACTACTCTCCAACATTGGAATGGGGGTGAAAAATAAATGTTTTCAGTTCAGTCGGATTATGATGGATGATCCAGCTTTTCCTAAACGGACCTGCTTTTTAGGAAACAATCAGAGAATGCACATTGGGTTACTAAAGCTGGATATACACAGCCTCTCGCTAACTGTTGGCCTTCCATTTGCAGCGACCCTATTGTCCTGGCTTGGAATGCTAAAGTGAAACCAGGCTTGTGCTTAAAATGAGTACCAGGTTATTTGGTGATTGGACCGTTCTTGACCTTCAGAGCTAAGTAGATTATGTCCATCAGCCTGCACTTTGTGTTAAGTGGTACTCATCAAAGTAAATTATATGGTTAATATTGCCATTGTGAGCATGGTAGTATGCTGAATTTAGCATGTAAGTACAGCCTCACAGAGCATCTCACGTAACTATAGTCTTCACCAATCACCTATCAATCAAAGTGTTCTGTACAGTGTCTTTTTCCTTTGCTTCTGCTTCTTTGTTTTGCACTATTCAGGTTAATTAGCAGCTTCAATCATCTCCTAACTAAATTTAAAATACAACCATTTTACACAATGTACAGAAGAGGATTAACTCCGAGACATACCAGATAGTGGGTGCTTAGAGAGGTTAATGGAAAACATTGGATATAAGTTGACTTACTACTGTGAGCCCATGTTGGAGGATGACAAACCAACACTGTATTTGTATGCATGCTTTGAAAATGATAACTTCACAGAACCAGATAAGCTTCTTGTTAAATGAAGCACCTATGCAACTCTGCATAATTAGCTGTAATAGCATTGCAGCGCTCCACATGAGAATGTGGCACAATGACATTCTTTAAAACTACTCATCGAATGGAAAATACCCTCTTCCATTATGCTATAACTGAGAAGCCCCCTAGAAAGCTGCTCGATTTTCTTTGTTATTTAAAGTCCTCCGAGGCCAAACCAGCCTCCCGCTGACAAAGCTGCACTTTGGAAAGAAAATATTGTGCAGGTCTAAGGAGGCAAATGCACTGCGCTAGACTCCACTTTTCCAACCTGGTATTAGCAACAACACTGAGAGACAAACACAGCTTCCGTGCATCCAACATACAGAGAGGGATGGATTTTAAATGGCATTGCCTAGCAACAGCCTGCTAAGCTCTTGGCAGCTGCTGGGTCAGGCTGCATACTGATAGATGGAGACACACGAGCATGTTCACTATAACAGCAACGCTAAAACTTAATGTGACGGAACTCATCAAGGTATCAACATGGTGCTGAGAAGTGCCTTTTACATAAGCAAGAACATTGATTGTTGCTCTGCTACGAGGTATTTCGTCTCCGAGTTCATCACATTTGATCTGACTTCAGTACAGAAGTAGACTTTAAAATACTGACAACTGATCCGCTATTGCTAGCACTGACTATTACTCCTAGAAGTATTACTAACAAGTGTTCAACAAAGGATACAATGAATGGGTGTATCTGAATTTTCTCATCATGATTTTGTGTTTGTCACTGTTAGGTCCGAGTAAGATATTGATCCAGATCATCTCAACAGTGTGCAACCATTGAAGTTCACATGTTTGTGCTTTCATCGATTCTTGAGTTGCCACTGCACTTCAGTGACATACTCTATCTATTACAATCTACCTTTAATAGGTTTGTTGGTGTATTCTGTACACAATACATCTATTTCATATCTGTCCAGCCTGGGAAAGGGCTATCACTTCTATGCTCTGCCTGAGCTATCACTTCATTTTTACTGTTGAAAGGTGTTTTAGGGGAACAATCGAGGCTGTAAGCACAGAGGGTGTCATAGGCTGTACAGACTATAAACCCCTGTGAAACCAATTGTGATTTGTGATATTGGGCCATATACATAAAACTCACATGACTTAACTACTTTGTGCTTTTGATAAATCTATGGCAAGCAGACCAGAAAGCCACCTTCAGGCCTTTCACACCGCAGCAAAATCGGAGCCGGTTCTGGGCTAGTTCGGAGCTAGAGACAGTGTTTTGGTTTCACAACGCCAAAGAACCGGATCCGGCCTGTAAAAACCGGTTCAACTCAAACACCAGGATTGAGCAGGGTCTAAATCAAGAACTGCTTTTACACCAGGGGCAGGGGGCGAGGTTATCCTTACCTTCATGGAGGGATTATCCTGACCAACCAGACCAATTCAAAGCTCAACCCTCATGCCTCACTGGCTTCACATTAGGATTTCACTGGACAAACGTGAGTTGGCTTTTATTTTGAAGTAACAGGAAAGTAAACCCACTGAGCCGAGCAGGGCGACACAGACAAATGGACACAGACAAACGGAAATACCCACACTCACTCTCTCACACACACACACACACACAAACGGAGACATGTAAAAATAACGTATTCGCCGCTGTTGTTGTGCTTAAAGCTAGCGGTAGCTTTAGCGTTAGCCACAAGAGCAGCGGCGTCGGGCGACGTACACACACGTTTACAGTGACGTCATGATGTTGCTCTCTTGCCGGTGTTGTGCCGAATTCCCACTCCCCCGCAGGATCCCACTCCCCTACGCGATTCTTAGGCTTTGAGGAAACTGTTAGTAGGCTATTTAATTCATGTTTCATCAAAATATAAGTTATGTTGTGCTGCACTAAATAGACGTACTTTGGAGCTGCACTTGAAAAACGATGTTGATGTCGATGTTGTGCTACACTGTCCTATTATCGAAATGACGGTAATATGTGAATTATGTTGAAGTTGCGACTGCTGTTATGTCACTGTCTGGTAAAAGTGAGAATCCTTCTGTGTATTCATTTGTACTAATCATTTTTAGTAGAACTATTCACTTCTGATTCTTGATTACGTTGTACTTGCTGTTATAGGTATACTCACGCGTAGGGGAGTGGGATCCTGTGGGGGAGTGGGAATTCGGCACAACACCGGCTCCAATACTGGCTCTGGTAGTTGTGAAACCAACCGGTTCATAACTGGGATAAGGCTGTAACCAGTTTTGAACTGGCCCCAGCACCAGCCCGGAACTGGCTCATGGCTCTTTTTGGTGTGAAAGGCCTACTGGAGGTGTGCTGCATAACCAGGTGTGCTTAGCGTTTTATACAGCGGCCACACATCACTTCAGCTGAAATAACAGCTATCAAATGCAAATTTGAGCATCTGTAGCAAATTAATTCACGAGTTGGGCTAACTATATTTACTGTCTGTGAAAGATAGTGCCCTTAAGAAAGAATCAACTAACTAACAGAGCTTTTGCTTTGGTTAAACGGTCCAGCAGAACACATTTTTTGTTATTTCCAAAAACATATACTTTTGCCATTTGCTGCAGACATATGAGTCATTTGGTCATTTGATATGACAAAGAGCTAGCACTTATTACGTTAGTAATAAGTGTTAATACACAGTTTTAAGCTCATGTTAAAAGGCTCTGAAACAAGACCTCAATGATTGGAGGTTGTGGAGTAACTCATTCCAGCAGTATGTGATTCATAGCTTAGCTCATTAGCTGCAGTGCACAGCCTTCAACAGTATATTTTGTTGTCATTAGTGAAACATTTAATTTGCATCAAAATTGAATTTAAGTTCATCATTATTATGATAATTGGATGAGAAGTATAGAAAATAAAAATCGCAATGACAGTATTGGTACAAAGCATGAACATTATATATTATGCCCGAGAGTTTAGATTAAATGTGCCCTTGTCCTTGTAACCCGGCTCTGTAACTGTTTACTTTGATGAGTGAGGCACAGAACAACAAAGAGGAGTGACACAAGCAGGAGAGCAAGGGTGAACAGATAGACAGGCAGGCAGACAGTGTGGTGGAACGTTTCAAAACAAAGCTTTGGCCTACCTTGCTGCAAAATAATAGTTTTTTTGTGAAAAAGACGCAAGATATGATGACAGAGATTTTGCTTGTGCTGGGCAACAACCTTAAGCAGAGGTTAACTATATTCTTCCCTTACTGTCTGACACTCACACTGACCTATAGCCTGAGGAGTTCAACACATAGATGTGTGTGTATGTGCTAGGTTTGTGCGAGTGTGTGTCATGCAGATGTGTCACATCTCCATAAGGCTTTGTGCGGATTCCACCTCCTTTCCAAAGACACACTTTCAAAGACTTCTGAAGCTGTAATCACCAGTAATCACCAGTAATCAGTGGTAAGGAGTGTACAGCACACTGTTGCGTGCTGTCAGGTAGTGGTGTGAGATGCAACAAAAATCACTTAAATTTCTCTTTTCCCATCTGTGACCTCATTTCGTTATCCAGAAATAGCACCCTACCACCACACACTGTTACACGCATGGCTACATGTTACACGTACACTCACACACACAGGCTCAAGCACACACACGCAAGCACACACACACACACACACACCTCAGTGGAGGGTGGAGTGTGACATTTAGACCATTCCTCCTGCAATACGGGGCTTTTATGAAGCCAGGGTGAACCATTTCAACATCAAACACTCACAGCCAGCAGGACGCCCTGTCTCCCTGAGGGCAGTGGATGAATGGAGAGCGTGTGTGTGTGTGCGTGTGTGTCTTCCTGTGAAGCAGACCTGAGTAAAGAGAGTGGCTGGACTGTGGGAGTTTCAGACGGACAATCATAGGGGCTATAAAAATGGTCTGGTAGTTTAACCACCTACGTGTAGCACCATTTGCTACAATAAAAAATACTTTTAATCAGTATTGTCATCTCCGAGGGCTCTAAGAAGATGCAGAGGCTTGTTTTTTCACCTTAATCAATACGTTAAAAACTAAACTTAATGAGGACTCTCTGTGAGAGGGCATTCATCCTATGCTGGATGTCAAAGTTGCTCTATGGGGTTCCTCATTAACCTGACTGCACCAGTAAAGTGTCAACTAAGACAACCAATAATCAAAAAGCACCTTTACTACAGCAGATTAAAAATCATATAACTTTTAATTTAATTTGCCCCAAGAATGTTCATATGTGTGTTCTTCCATAATCTCAAAGACGTGGGACCAAGGGGAGAACGAAGGCAGATAGGAGAAAATCAAAGCAACAAAGACCTACTATAGAAATATCTGGGGATTCAGCTGATTTTAAAGTCCACGATTGTTATTCACAGTGTAGACAGACTGCAGTTGTATAACTAGCCCCCAATGCTACACTACAGTAAGATTATAACAGTATGGAGCCGACCAGGTGAGGCCAGCATGAATTCAGTCAGTCAGCTCTCCTCCTCAGTGCTCTGCCTACATGCTGCAGCATCCACCATAGACAATACAGTAGTTCTCTCTCTCTCTCTCTCTCTCTCTCTCTCTCTCTCTCTCTCTCTCTCTCTCTCTCTCTCTCTCTCTCTCTCTCTCTCTCTCTCTCTCTCTCTCTCTCTCTCTCTCTCTCTCTCTCTCTCTCTCTCTCTCTCTCTCTCTCTCTCTCTCTCTCTCTCTCTCTCTCTCTCTCTCTCTCTCTCTCTCTCTCTCTCTCTCACACACACACACACTTTTAACCATAAAGCACAGTCTCCTAATTCCGAATCCTTCAGAGAGCTCTAAAACCTTAACAAAGAGGATTTAATTAATTTTCAAAGTAAATGGTTGAGCAAAGAAGGGGCTATTATCTCTATGCTGAATGGTGGCCGTTGTGTATTACCCATGTTGAGAGCATCTCTGCTGGCATTCAGGGAAACGCTGTGGCTTTGATGTGCAAAATGAGGGAGAGAGAGAGACAGAGGGAACGTCTTAAGGTGAGAAAGATGCGGTCGTTCTTTTGCCCAAAGATTTCCAAATTTGTGGGTAAAATACTTTTAATTTGGTGTCTCTATCAGTCAAATACGACTATGTGTCAAAGATTTAAAAAACTAGAATGAATTCATCATATGAAAACATAGATAAAGAAAAGAAAACGGTGCATAATATTCTCTTTTGCTCAAACAAAAACATGTTTCCATATTGCAGTCTCCAACAATAGTCAAGCTCTGTCTTATGTATGTTGTGTGTGTGTGTGTGTGTGTGTGTGTGTGTGTGTGTGCAGTAGGCAGTGTGTAGCTCTACAACTCTAGAAGGTTTAGTATTTTACCTCTGTCATCAGCTGGTTGGAGTTGAAAGAGGGACTGTTAGTTCAGCTGCCCACTCCAAACTCTTCACTTTTGAACAGAAATGTTAGCACATTCACTAATGCAGGAGCACAGCACAGTGGGAGGGCTGACTGATGTAACCATGTCTTCACTATGCATACAAATTCCCTATTCTCATTGACCCAAAAGCAAACAAGAGATGTTGACGGCACCTGTGGCGCTCGCCACCTACACACACAGTGTGGGTGGAGAGAGGAGCACAATCCCTGATACAGGCAAAGCTTAATCATAAAACACAGAGTTTTTACATGCTGTCCCAATGCCAAATTACACAAATAGGATTTTTCTGGGAAACATATTAATTTCAGTGTCACTTTTAAGCTATGGCAGTGAGTTGTTGATCTCTGGAAAGAGCACACACGCTGAGTATACTTTACCCTATAAAGACTCTTATATGATTTCTATCCTCTGTCCGATATTTGGTGCCCTATGGTCAGTGAGTTATGAAAAGTAATCGATAGGTTACTAGTACTTGAAATAGTATAGTTACTTTACTGATATGATGTAAAGAAAAGTAGAATGTGTATGTGTATTGATAATTTGATGAAAATGGGGGGCGGGACCTGATAAGCCTTTGGCTTCTTCCGTCTCCCTTCGGACAACACAAAGTATGATGTATGAATATTTGCAAGAGAAAATTGTGTATTGTGTGGAATTGTCCGAAAGAATAATAAAATAAAATAAATAAATAAAATAAAGTTAGATTACAAGTTACTTTAAACGTTACTTTACAGGTTTTGAAACCCATATATCTCAATTTAAAACATGCACATATTAAGAATCATTGAACATATATAAAATAAAGCTTGTAGGCTAGTAGCCTATAGGCATACTGTTTTCAAAATAATAAAAATTATGGTTTGATAAATGTAATAAAAAAAAAACCTTTTTCCCCCCCATGCAAATAAATGCATTCCTCCAAAGTGCAAAGACAGTAGCAGTGTCTTTAAACTTAACGTGATTGGCCCTTCACTCTCATAATTTAATTTAATTAATTTGACTTTTCTCTGCGATGTCTCATGTGTTAATAGACTGGGTGTGTGCGGCCACCGGTCGCCACGTGACTATAAGTTTCCAAGTTTTAAACACTTCTATCTCTTCAACGTCACCGTACCCGAATCCTAAATATCCCCATAGAGCTGTTCAGCGGAAGTGGCGGAATTACGGGGCATGGGACCTATCGGCTGAAAAAAAATGAATGGGAGTCTATGGAAAGTAATCTACTATTTTCTGGTCCCAGTCATTAAATGCCTTGGATTACATATATGTTTTGTATGGGTCTAAATGATCATTTTTCATGTGAAGAGTTTGACGGTATGTTGTATGATTATTCGTCTAACGGCTTTTGAAAAAATGTTACGAGAACAACTACAAGTCTTGTCGCCTCTGTGACGTCACCTCAACACGTTGCCTCCACTTCTCGACTGACAGTGCAAATGCTAATGCTAATGGCTGGCGTGGACAACGCCAACAACCTCCCTACTCGAGAAATTGAAACTCTCCACATGTCCACTTGTGTAGTGGTTTTCGCCACGCTGAAGACTTTTGTCTTGTCATTGAAAGAAGCCGGTAAAGTGCATTAAAGACACAGCCATGTTTCTGAGTTAAGGCGTTTCAGACGGAACGCGTTTGTCGCCTGGCAATGATTGTCAATGGAGAGGGGGCGGGGAGAGAGAAGCGCGCATTCTGTCAGGCGACACGACAAGCGACCCCGTGAACGTCTCCGTGCTCCGAACGTGCGGCGTAGGAGCCGTTGGAAAAGTTGAGAACTGTTTATCTTTTGTCGCGGCGGTTGAAAAATCACAATCGCGCTCTCCCCCGTCACTTCACACGGGGAGCGCAAAGTGAAGGCGGTGCAGGGACAACGGAGGGAATGTGCCTACTCTGAAACCTTTAAGTGGGTGCCAGTGGTGGTGACGTATATCATAAGTGTCAAGAGCAGCGAAGAGCTGTAGTCCACAAAAGCGCTCTGCACAAAACCTGACCGTATCCAGCTTCTACTTGCTAAATGGTTCCATTCTTTGCACGAAAAAATACCATCTAAATCCATACAAAACATATGTGTAATCGAAGGCATTTCATGACTGGGACCAGAAAATAATACATTTCTTTCCATTGACTACCGTTGTAATTTTTCGAGCCGATAGGTCCCATGCCCCGGAAGTAAGGGACTTTTCGGCCCCCGGTCTTCCCGAGCCCGCGGCCACCCTGGTCGCTGGTGATGGGGCTATTTTCCATGGAGCCCTGAGCAGTTTCCGTCCACAATACAGCCAACAAGTTGTGTCCCAAATTTTTCTGGATATCATCAGGCCATACTTTCTTTAGCCTGTCTAATAAAACGAAGTTTTCTCGTTTAAAAACCCCCTCCTTTTATTCCACCTCACCTTCGTTTGTTTTCGCGGGAGAAGGAGGGGGTGGGCAGCGTAGGCAGTGAAAGAGTCAGTGAAACAAATGTTTGGTTTTCTGCCCGGCCTCCGAGAGGGCCAGTGTTTCTTTATGGTCCTGCTCTTTCAGTGCCCCTACTTCGTGTCGAGGTTTTTCCTTTTACTTAACATGAAGGACGTTGATGTTTTTAGGCGTGACTTTTAACATTACAGTCGCCGAGGGATTTGTAGACGGTTCAGCTGTTAGTCCGAGCTCACTCTCCTTCCTCTGCTTGCATCATTGCATTCACTATATTGATCCATTTATTGAAAAGTCCATAGGCAAAGGATGGGTGCATACGGGATCATGTACAAAAACTAGTTGCTCATCCAGCGGCAGCTCACCATCCCTCCAGCTGTGCTGATGAGCTCTAATATCTCTAATGGGTCTATGCCATTTGCTACCCATGGTGTGGAAAACACCAAACACACATCATTGAAATGCCTGTAACAGGCACGGATGTATTGATTACTTGAATGATTATGGGAGACCTACGTAATTTTTATAATATTGTTAGTGTAATATAACCATTTCAGTTACGTTGGTTTTAATTTTGCAGTTGCTTGTTAAGTTATGTATGACAGTTAACAATGTTGGTGTATTATAATTGATTATGCTGTTATAGGCTACCCAACTTCGTTGCTGTTCAATATGTAACCATTTATTTTTATATCATATCTGTCTGATTTATTGCACACACGTTCAAAAGAATCAGGTCAACAAACCAGTGCTGCGTTTAACAACTCTACAGTGGCTGCACTAACATTTTGCCACTTTTATTTTGGAACTGCTCCCCAGAGTTTTAAATCACATTGAAGATTAACTAATTCTGCAATTGCTTTAATCCATGATTATTATTTTATAATCAGGTTATTTAATTTAAAACGTGTTGCTTGCTGGTTTCCATGTCTTTTTATAGTTGTTATAGTTCCATGTGGGTCATTTCAGACTCTTTCGCTTCTTAACAACTTGAATGAATCAGTGAGTTCCCTGAATGAAAATGTAAATAGCCTACAAGGTGTTTTTCTTTATCTGGTGTTATGGAAAATATTTATATATAATCTATATACATGTTAAGCCTGTTGTGGACTTGCAAATGTTTGTGTTTCATGCAACAGGTACAGCAACAGGTACAGTTTACTATATATTTTTGAAAAATTGCTGACATTCTTGATTCTTATTGATAATTGTGCCTTGAGTCTTGCTTGAAAGCAATAAACATCTTAATTACTTAACTTGAATGTTTTCAACTGGTATTTCGTTGCCAACTCTCATCTGAACCAGACAGCCTGATTTTCAGTTCCAAAACAATAGGTCAAAAAGGGACAAACTAATATTCTTTAAAAAAGGATTGTTTAACTGTAACTGTTTAACTTTACATTGAATTTTTAAGCTTGTGTAATTTGTAATATAACTGATACCCACAGCAGGAAAATAAAACTAATTCTTACCCATTCTGATTAGGCAATTGCTTTGACAACCACACATTCGGTCTTATAATTAAACTTTAAAAAGCTCACTTTGGCATTTGAACATTTGTTTGCTTTATTTCAATAGAGCACTAAGAACTATGCTCACTACCTAACAGCACACGCTACGAAAACAGCGCTAACCCACTATCTGGTTTAGCTTACATTAGCTAATAGTGCTGCCCTGATGGCAGGAGTAGTCTTCGTTTAGAACTTGTGAATCACTATATTACTTAACAACAACGGGGTGTCATTTTAAGATTACATACAGAGAATCATCGGGGATATGTAATTTATACTTCCATGGTAGATAAACCATACAACTGTGCTCGTCTCCGCTTAGCTTCAGTTTAGTTTACGGCATGGACATATTAGACTGTTACACTGCTTTCTTCATCCAAGAACGTCAGTGAAACGTACACTGCGCGTCACGCTTAAGGGGCGTGTTGGCACCGTGTACGCGGAAGCGAATACTTCCTGTATGGTCGCCCTGCGCCAATGAGCAGCTTTCATAGGAATGAATGGCTTCAACGTTCCAACGGTTTTCAGTCCGCTGTCCATTTCTTTATAGGTCCATGCTATATTTCATGGCGGGGGGAAACGTTTGTTTTGCGCCACAGTTCAGTTTAGACTCGGCCGTAATGCTACTGCACACACACACACGCACACGCACACGCTGCATGTCAGAGACGAGGGGCGCTACCAAAAAGACGAGAGGAGCGGTTGGAGCAGTTGGAGCGTTGAGAGACACATGCGCGCACATTTATTTACATTAAATCGCAATCGCAGTCATTTGTGCAGTTATGTAAAATGTTTCACTAAGGAAAATGACAGAAAAAGTAACGCACAGTGACTTTGATGAGTAATTTTAATCTGATTACTGGTTTGGAGATAGTAACGCGTTAGATTACTCGTTACTGAAAAAAGAGGTCCGATGCCGGTAACGCGTTACTAAGTAACTCACCATAGGCATCACTGCCTATGGTGAGTGAGTTTCTGTTAGAAATTGTCAACAAAAAGAGGCGAAGCAGCTTGCTTAAGCCAACTAGACGCAGACACAACATGATTCTGCCTGTATAAAATATTGAACATTACCAGATGTTTGAGAAAAATAATAATGAATGCTGGTCTTAACAGAAAAATGCTTGTCTGATTGAATTTCGATTTTAATTGTGATCTCACTTTAATGAAATTATGTGGGTAGCCTACATCAGTACTGTAGCCATCCAAATAAACCACTGAATTGGTTTGTACTACGTATGTAAACATATTGGTGATTTGCATTAAAAGTGGAGTAAGCGAGTGGAGAATACGTGTTGTCAAAATCAGTGAATATCTCATGATGTCGTATAATCTGGTTTATACACAACCTAGGGTCTGTAAACTGGCATGTTTACATACATTTGTTTATATACCAGTTGATAGAGCCTAGCCTTTGCATTAATCTCAGAGATTTTTTTACAGTGCACAACCAGTACGGACAGGTATCGTGAGGAGAAAGTCATTGATATTGATAAAACATTAATTTGACAACATGCGTACTCCAGAATCACTGACTCCAACTTTAACGCATTATATTTTCAGGCGCTTGGCACTGTGGCAGTAACAAACAATACACTTCATATTAAGAAGTAAAGGATTATAGTGTTACCTTATTATCATCATCATCTATAGTAAATAGAGAGAAGAAAGCAAATAAAGGAGCTTCCAAACATTTGCAAAATATCCCACTTTGTCTTTAGTCCATATGGACAAAATATTCCCCATCTTTGAAGTTAATTTTTTTAGAGTGAATAATACTCTTCACTACAGTAAGTTATGCATTATTAATTACTTTTAATTAATCAGCCCTTAGGATACAACATGGCAGCCCTGGAAAAAAGCAAAATAAGCATTTAGTTAATAATCAATAAACAGTTTGAGCTGCTGCTGAAATATCTGATGTCTCTGAATAAGGGAAGGAGCTTGTCATTGACACGCGCGTGCGTGTGCGTGCGTGTGTGTGTGTGTGTGTGTGTGTGTGTGTGTGTGTGTGTGTGCGTGCGCGTATGTGTGTGTGTGTGTGTGTGTGTGTGTGTGTGTGTGTGTGTGTGTGTGTGTGTGTGTTAGTGTGTCTATTGCCCATAATCTGCTGGACGCATCTGACCCGGGCTCATCTGCTAAAGTCAAAAGTCACAGTGAATGACGACAGCCCTGGCTTTCAAAAAGCCTCAGATCTGGGGTAGTACAGCAGTGGGTGGAAGGTGATCTGGCTGATGGTTTTCAATCGCTTTAGAAACACATGCTGATGTGCACATTCGACCCACACACGTCATAATGTATGCAAGTTGCTCCAGGCTGATCACATATTACAGCTGACCTATGTGCCTTTTAATCAGTGTATGGAGTAGATGCTGTATAGTGGGAACAGCATGATTACTTCTGAGGATAATCCCATTTTATAAGGAATTCTGGCTAACACAAGCAGTTTATTTGTGAACCATATGTGATGTTATTCCTAGAAAGTGCTGGTATATTTGTATAACAATGTTGCAGCAGGGGATACATTCCCTATAACTACAACCGTGTGCCATATGTCATGGGAGCTGTTAATATGTATGGCGATCATGGTATAACATCAAAGGAGAAAAATGGGAACAAGTAATAGATAGATGCACCTTTTAATCAGTGTATGTAGTAGATGTTGTATAGTGGGAACAGCATGATTACTTCTGAGGAAAATCCCATTTTACGAGGAATTCTGGCTAAGACATACAAAGCTATTCTAGCCTCTAACGCACAAGTAGTTTAAGTGTGAACCATATTTGATGTTATCCCTAGAAAGTGCTGGTATATGTGTATCACAATGCTGCAGCAAGGGATACATTCCCTATCACTACAAAAGGGGATTGAGTAATAGATAGGTTTGATTTGTGTCTGCTACCTGTGAGCTCAAGGTATACACTTCTACAATTAATGGTCAAATGATATAAGTCTATCAATGTCCAATGCCAATATTAACATGGCCAATATATAAACCACTGGTTACTAAGCAAAATTGTCATTAACATGGTAAATGCAGCCTTCCATAATGAGGACTACAGTACCTCTCCCCAGCTTTCTTAATGTCTAATGTGTCATCTTGAATAATACAAATAACGCTGGTAGGTGTACGGCAAGCTTGCCACGAAAAAAATGTTTCAATTAACATAAGCCAGAAGGCAAAATAGGACGAGCGAAAAAGTGCATGAATAGTCAGGACATCTGTCTAGTCTGTGTTTTGCCTGGAGAGAGGTGGGAATCTGGTTCATAAGCTGTGTGTGTTGAACTGTGCCATGCTGTGTCATTTGCACCTGAAAGAACTACGCTTCATCATCAGGCTTCCTGCAGAAACTTTCTCACACTGTCATAAGATATGAGAGAAAAACATAAAAAAGCTCTCCTTCTGTAGCATAATACGAGTGTTCTTTTACAAAGTATGTATCTCTTTCTCTTTCATTGTGTTGCCTAACACCTATATAGGATCTCCTGTCAGCAGGGTGCATGGGCCTTGTGTTCTCTGTTGTGATTTAACAACGTTGGTCTGTGTGAGCGTGTTAGGGATTGTGTGTGAGAAAGAACGAAAAGCAGACACAGAGAGTCTGCAGGCAGAGTCTGTCCTGTGACCTGGATATAATGCAGACCCTGAGGAGTGCAGTTACAGGAGGAGCTGCCAGAGAAAATTACACACTGCACAAAAAATGACAACATAAAAACACACATGGAAACAAACCCTCTCCCGCACACACAAACACAGACACACAAAATGTGTCTAGCAGTTCCTAATGAGTGAGTTCCCAGACCGTCTTTTTCGCTTAATGTGGCTGTATAATAGAGCTATGCATTAATACTTTTTACAAGAACAGTGTTATAGTTTCATGCCAGTGAGATAATCTTAACCTACCACACATACATAACACATTTATGCATTGCACTTGCTGAATGATAGCATCCAACAGTGTGTGAGCCTGCTGTCCAGTTACACTACACACAACACTAAGTGATGTATGAAAGGCTTCCGACAGCAACAACAGCAATTGTTAAAGTGAATGGCAGAAACAACCTATATCACCACTTACAGAAATGAAAACTTTAACAAATTGAATCAATAGAAATTCCAAGTTAAGGACACATGCTTAAAGAAAATGCTAATCTATGCGACAAAACTGACATCATTACCCGTTTTCATAGCTGGGGATGAGCACTGGAAGTAGGAATGGGTATTGTTAGGATGTTAAGGATACCGACATCGACACTGATATTGCTTGTCGATCATGATATATATCGATACCCTTATAGATAGTCATTTTCCATAATTTGGTGTGAAAATGAGGACATGACGAGATTTAACAGTTATATAATTACTTCTTGGCTGAAATAAGATAAATTGCTAAATATATCAAAAAATGCACAACTTCAAATTAATTGTGTTTTATTTGTAAGATTTCATGAGCTTTTCACTTCATTTCATTGAATACAGTTTAGAGAATATCAGCCATGACTGTAGAGCACAGACAGTAAAAACTCAGTTAGACAACGTCAAACGTAATGGCAGGTTGATGTCGGTGGCGTCATCATTAGGGGACGGTTCAGAATTAGAAAGTACCGCTATGTCAGAAAGAAGTAACATCGCACCAATAGCACTATCTTTTGTCAGAGAGTTTATCGATATTTCGGTACTGACAAGCCAGGACAAGATGATGCAGAACTTAGGATGTACACTCGACCTTTTACCTTTATATCGTATTAGCCACTGAATAACACAAGTGAAAAAGGTATGATGGAGGATAACTGACAGGTGGTGGAGGACGAAGATTTCAATTTTCAACTTGATGTACAGTACATTCCAATGTTCACCTATGGCTGTGGGCTCTGTGTGGTGGTTGGATGACTAAGATCACATGTTGCTTTAAAGCCTCCTGCAGGGCCCCCTGAAGAGGTATTGAGGGCACTGGGAGGAGACCCTGGGCTGACTGAGAATACCCTCAAGGGATTAAGTATCCCATGAAAGGTTATGGCGATTGGCAATGGAATCGTCTATCTGTAGATTGAATAGGTTTTTTTAAGCCAATGTCAGTACAGTAGTTTACATGGTCCTAATCCCACGTGGTCTTTGAACACTTGTGGAGCCCCCTTAAGGCCACTTATACAGAGTAAACAATAAGCAGTACAATACAAGCTTTAATAAGGACAAATATTTCCTTTTGCTTTAATGTCAAAATGAGCAGTTGTATCAAAGCTGTGCCTTACACAATTGATCTATACAAAAAAATGACCTCATGCTTTCATAAACAACCTCCCAAATCTCTATTGATTCATTCTGTCCCTTCAATCAGCTTTTGGTTCTATTGATTTCTCTCAATTATTCACATTTGACACCCTATACCCGTTCTGTCTTCCTATTTTGGACACTTTATTTTGCTGGGAGGAGGAAAGTAGGATTTTTTTTATCTGAAAAGCAGCTATAAATAAAGACTTGGAAGATAGATGGAGAAGATATGGGGATGAACGAGAGATAAAGAAAGATAGGGATGGAGCGAGAGAGCGAGCGGGAGGCAAAGCAGATCAGCGGTGGGCTGTTCAAACATTTGGTAAGCAGGGAACAACAGGGACTGCAGAGTGCCACTGAATCCAAAGCAGACGGGTAGAGGGATGCATTTGATAAAATGTTAAAAACAAAAAAAAACAAGCACATCCCAACGCTCAAAGGTGAAGCCCATGAGGGCTTGACTTGAAAAGGAGCGAGGCAGATCTGAATAACTATGATTGTTTGACTTGTAGGAGAAGAACTACTGAACTTCACTGCAGTCACATTCAACACATTGACAGAACCGTAAAGGCCTTGCTCTGGGGAAAATCATTGCTAGCTATTAGTTGTATGGATTATACAGGTTCAGGGATTCAAGCCAGAAGATTTGTGAAAACTTCCAGAGGCTTTAAACCATTCATCTTTCTTACCAGGCTGATCTCTTGACGTCCTCCTCGCCCATATGCTGATGATGTGGCTTTATATGTCAGCATGGGGTCAGATTGAATAGGGAAGGAGTCCTGCAATAACGTCCATAACCCTAAACCCCAGTACGGGATTACAATGCCCAGGCTTAAAATGAGAAAGAAATGAATGAAGGCAGTGGAAAAGAAGAAAGAAGCTATAGCTTGGCGTGATTAGAGAATGGTGAGACGGATGTCATTTCTAGATGAGGGTGACTGGAAAGAGTTAAGCCTGACGGGACTTACTGGTGATTAAATAGATCCAAGACAAGCTGGGTTCAAATGTGTGTGTGTGTATGTGTGTGTGTGTGTGTGTCTTTTGAAGCTCTTCCCCAACATCTTGCAATTTCTGACACAATAAACAGACCAACACTCTTTCTAAGAAACACACACACACACGCACGCACACACATACACACAAACAATCAGTATGCACCGACAATCACAGCACTGACCCCTTCAACTATCTTATCTTCATCTTTAAGGCCAGATAATTCACATGGGTTCTTCAACACACACACACACACACACACACACACACACACACACACACACACACACACACACACACACACACACACACACACACACACACACACACACACACACACACACACACACACACACACACACACACACACACACACACACACACACAGGTGTCCATGAAGCTTACGTACTGGCACGTGCCGTAGTGATTTTTAAAGGGCTGGCTTATCAGTCACCATGTACGCAAGCTGAAGAACGCGCTAACCTTAGCTGTCTGCGCTCCTACTCTGTGCTCTAGTAAACTGGATTGTAATCACTCCTTCATTATACTACAATGTCATATATTTCTGTTGCTCAGTACAAATGCAGCCAAGGACAGTCTTTGTGTGGTGTCATTAAGTCAGAAGGTCAGCAAACATCTAATTTGTTATTCAGTTGACCACATACAACTAATAAATAAGATGATTTTATTTTTTTATTTTGAAAAACTGTGATATGAATATGTTTCAATTCAGACGGTAGGAGGAAGTAGGGATGGGCATAATTAATCGATTAATCGATCATTGCTCGTTAAGAATATTGTCGATCACGTGAAATTGTTATCGATCATATAGCCGTTGTGTTGCGCAGTGTGAGTCCGGCAGCACAGCAATACAGACTGTATGGGCAGCAACTAAACATCCTACCAGCAGGGGGAGATACTTACCTAGTAGTAGGAGACAACAGAACAGGCTCAGGCAGCAGCCTGCGAGCTGCCGTGGATGGCAAAACTTAAACAGGGCGAAGTTTGGCATCGGACAGCTTTAGAACCGAAAATAACTAATTCATTAAGCATTGTGAAACCTTGTACAACACTTAAACAAACCGAATTATGTACCACTTGTACATTGAAGCCTACATCCGAGGCGCATATGTGTTTAAACTTTAAAGGTATCGTAGCATTGGCTTATAGCCTCGGGCTTTAACCAGCGCCGCATTTTATTATTTTATTTTAAAAAGTTGCCTTGTCTTAATATATTTGTTTGCCTAGAAGATCTTGGAATAAAGATGTAATTGAGTAAAAACCTCTTGTATACAGTCTATGGTAAAAACGCTGTATTTTATATGTAAAAAAAGATAACGATTGCTCGATAATTGCTCGTTAATTTTCCCGATGATCGATTAATTGAATTTCTTAAAAAGCCCATCCCTAGAAGGAAGAGAGCTGTTTTTATTGTTATATTGAACAGATAAAGATTGCAAGTCTATTTCTAAATACGTACACATTACTTTTTGCCTTTGTGTTTCAGCATTAAAATATAAATCGTAAAAAAAAATCATTATATTTCATTGTCCCTGCTCTCCTTTGCAGGATCAGAGCAAATTGCTTTTAGTTAACATAAACATGAGGCTGCCCGTTAACTCAAAAGTGGAAAACACAGTATATAATACAGTAATTTCACAGTAATTTAATGAGGACATCCATCCTCCATGTATTTGAAGGAAAAAACAAACATTCATAGGTTTGGAAGCTTAACAGTTTTACATAATCCATTTAAGTGTGCATCTTGAGTTATTAGGTTCCAATCAATGTCTCTCTGTGTTCTGCTGGAGCACTACAGTTAGTATAATCTCATCAAGCAGCGGACGGTTCTGTGATAAATATGAATGTGTAACAAATGGAGATTTGAATTAAATCTTTAATTTCCGGGAAGATAATAACAATGTAAACAGTGTGCGTAAGTAACTGTGTGCTACATTTGCAGCGGCTTCACGTGGACATACAAAAAAACATGTACCTCTATACCAATGAATGGAGTTTTGGGACCTACTTATCTCATTCATTTAAAATACATGATCTTAAAGAAGGTCTTAGAGCAACCAAAGCTTACATTAGCTTGTATTTAATATAAAAAAAAATAAAAAGGGATAAGAACATTATCTTCGTATATCACACAGTTACACACAATCCCTGCATTCCAAATCTCATACTCTTTCATTTTAACATTCAACGTACTACAGCTGATCATAAAAAGAATGTAGTGAGCATGCTGTAGGCCAGGCCTATTCAACTAGCGGCCCGTGGGCAGAATCCGGCCCGCCTTAATTTTTTTCTGGCCCGCAAGAGGTTGCCTCCAAACTGAAAAAAAACTTTGAAAAAAAAAAATATATATATATGTTTTTTTTAAGGGAAAATGTTGCCTGCAAATCAGGTTTGTGTGTGTAATACACGGTGTAATATGATAAATAAAAATAATGCATTAAATCTGTTTTAAACATGCCAATAAGGCTGGTTTATGGCCAGCCAATAAACGCAGAGAATGTTCCGGTAACAGGATTACACCCGCACTGTCTGCACCTGCCATTGGCTCAGTAAAGCTCACGTTGTATTTTATGCTTGCGGCCACGGAGAAACTCTTTAGTTAGCAACAGCTTCAAGATGTCTCTTTCCAAGCCAAAAAAACGAAAGATTGATGCAGAAAATCGCCAATTCAAATGCGAATGGACTGAAAAATATTTATTTACTTTGCCATCCGCAACGAGCAGTAAACCGGTGTGTTTATTGTGCAATGAATGCGTTTCAGTTATTAAGGAATATAACGTGAAGAGGCACTACCATGCAAACCACGACTCATTTGCTGCCAGTTTTCCTGCGGGCTCGGAGGAACGGAGAACAAAAGTACAGGGGCTGCAAGCATTATTTGAACAGAGTCAAATGGCTTTCAGTCGGTTTTGCACGGAACAAGAGAGAGCCATGATCGCATCCCTGCGTGTAGCCTGGACTCTCACCAGACAGAAAAGGCCCTTTACCGACGTGGACACCGTTAAAGATTGCATGCTTGCTGTCATTGATGAAGTGGTAATTGACCAAAAAGTAAAAGAAAGCGTCACATCAGCCATTAAAAAAGTGCCTCTTTCAGACACATCAATTCACCGCAGAGTGGAATTACTGGCAAAAGATGTGTCGGGGAAGCTTTTTGAAAACGTTTGAAAAGTGGAATATATATCGATCGCTGTGGACGAATCAACTGATTGTACCGACATGGCCCAGCTTTGCATTTATATGTGAGGTTTTTCGATGGAGTGAGATTTCTGGAAGAACTTCTTGGGCTTATTCCACTGGAGGGACACACTACAGGTGAAGTGATTTTTCAAAAGATAGTGTCATTTTTTAATGAACATGAACTGGATTTATAAAAAGTGTGCCTGTTGGTTACTGATGGCGCTCCAGCTATGATCGGCAGAGTGCAGGGGCTAGTGGCGTGGCTATCAGCCATAGCCCCACATATGCAGTATTTGCACTGCATCATTCATCAATCGGTGCTGTGTGCTAAGCTCAGCGGTGATTTGAAAAACACCATGGACACCGTCATGAGCATTGTGAATTTCATCCGCTCAACCTCCAGCCTACAACATCGCCTGTTCCGTCAGCTGCTTGCGGACACGTTCGCTGAACACACTGACTTGCTCGTCCATAACGACGTGAGATGGCTGAGCAAGGGAAAAGTTTTGGACCGTTTCTGTGAGCCTTCAAGACCAAGCTATCGATCTTCAAAACAGACCTGATCACAAAAAAACTGCTGCACTTCCCACAACTCCGTGCATTCATGAGCACATCGCAAGGGGGAGAAATAACGCCTGTCATGACAGACTGCATGACAAAATTGACAGAGAACTTCACTGAGAGATTCCAAGGCTTCAGCATTGAGGTATTGCAGTTTGCTCGTGACCCATTTTCCATCAAGCCTGATGCAGACTTCTGTGTAAAAGTAAAAGAGGTATTATCCTGTATTGATGAAAGCATATTTCAGATGGAACTGGTTGATGTGCAGTCTTCCTTTGCTTTAAAACAGCACTTGCAGTCTGAGGGTGTAGCCGACTTTTGGTGTAACCATGTTAGCCAGTATCAGTACCCCACAATCAGGAAAGCGGCATCACTAATTCTGACAATGTTTGGCTCAACCTATACTTGCGAGTCTAGCTTTTCTCATATGAATGCCATCAAAACAAGGGCACGTTGCTCCATGACCAATGAGAAGCTGCATGAGTGTCTCAGGATTGGCCTTACAACATATGAGCCAAACTATGCTGAAATAGCAAAATCAAGTGCAATTTCTCTCACTGACTGAAACAGGCTAAAAATGTCTCATATGTACAGTAGTTCTGTTTTGTGATGATTCAAACAACATTGTTGAATTATAAAAATGTGTTGAAAATATATAAGAACAACAGTTATTATAAATGTGTTCAAAATATGTAAGAACAATAAGAGTTATTATAAATGTGTCCAAAATATGTAAGAACAAATTGTTATGATACAATTAAAAGTGAAGAAGAAAGGAATGCGTCTGACAAGTTTATTCCATTTAGCAGTACTATATCTATTGAGTTAACACTACTTTGAGTACGATTTATTTGTTGCGATTCATCGGCAGTTTTACTGTATGTGTGGCCCATGAACCCCCAGTGGTTTTCCTTTTTGGCCACCTGTTAAGGAGGTTGAATAGCCCTGCTGTAGGCATACAATTGGGAAATACTTTTGCTTTTTTGTCAAAACGCTGTGTCTTGATCTGGCCCGAGGCTCTGTCGCGTAACCTCCAGTGAGCAGTGGATTGTAGGTCAGAATCGGCAAAAAAAGCATGCTAGTTTCCGCACTAAAATTCACATCCGGATATAAAAAGGCATCCGGTTATTTTTGCAGCATGCTCTGTCCGACCACATGTTTTGGGACATCCTAAATCTTTTTTCCACCATACTATATATCAGGAAACTATTGATATTGGAACACAGCTAATGTTTTTCTTCAGAACACTACACCAACAGCATGCCACCCTTAAGAAGACCCCTATGACACAATATTATTAAGTGTAATGTAGGCGAGAGTGTGTCTTTCCCCCCCCTACCTTCCACTGGTGTTGCGGAGGACTACCAGAGCATCAGGGAAGCCATCCAGATTGTAGTCTCCGATGTGAAGGCTCAGGGGTTGGCTGGGTTTCCCTGGCACAAAGCTCCAAACTGTTTCCTTCCGCTGGAAATCCAACAGAACTGGCGACCACTGCAACATTTGAAAAAATAAATAATAATTACACATCAGAATTAATCAAACCGAAACCGGACACAGTAATAGTGACAATAGAGGACAGAGTAAGGGCTAAAGGATGCAAGACAAAAATAGATTAGCTTTGCAGAAACCAATGCCACAGTCCTCATTATTTCTGTCTGGCTAGTTTGAACTACAAAAATGTTCCAAAAGGACTTCAAATTGGAGTCAAATAATAACAGGATTGAAGTAAGAGCCTTACTTGACTGGGGAACAGCAATATCTCAACTTTGAGTTAGTCTACAGAACTCTGAGTGCAAACACCAGACTCCTGCAATACCTTTCGCAAATTACTTTTAGAAAAATACGTTTACATGAAGTAAAAAAGTGAATGACTTCAATGCAGCAAATCCTAATGCCGGCAAATCATCTCCTTGGTGGTGGGATGTTAACCCAAAACAAAGAAGAATAAAAGCGAAACCAATTACCAAAAATACTACTGAACTAATCTAAACTAAGCAACAGAGAATCAAAGAAACCAGTCTGAATGTAACCTAAACCCATACACACATTTTAACTTCATTATAAATTGAAGTCTGAAAAACAGACTCCAGTGCTGGGTTTTAAGGATCTGGTGTGTGCCTACAGCCTGCAGTCTTGCCTTTATTGCCATTCTCTGTACACATCAGACACAGGTACTTTCAAAGCCCTTCCACTCCTTTACCCAAACACAAAAGAGTCATCTTAGCCTGATCTTCACAATACAAATGTCGTGGTAATAGGGCCCTGAAGGGGCTTCCCTGTAATACTGCTCCTGACAGATGTATTCAACAGTAAATAGGTACACATAGTAAACAAACAGCCCCCAAGAGGGAACACTTTAAATAAAACTCCCTGAGACCACTTTCACCTCGCTAAATATGAATGCTCCTCCAACACCCTGGCACTGGTCTAAGCCTGGCCTCTCCATTTTATAAAATCTCTCTCTCTCTCTCTCTCTCTCTCTCTCTCTCTCTGTCTTATTATTATTTTATCAAAGCAGGGGACTGAATGTAAACTGAAAAAGATGAGCAATTAATTTCCATTGTGAAGAGGAAGGATGTATTGTAGCCGTCCAAATATTCCCAGTGAAGAAGTCATTTTAATTCTTAGCAGAGACAAGCGCGATGGTCTCCGTGCTTTCATTAGCGCCTTCACAATGGAGTTGTTAGCCAGCGGACTCCTGTGAATTACATATAAGACATTATCGCCCCTAAGCCTCACTCCTACCCCTCAGGAGTATAGCATGAATCACCATTCAGTACAGGATGTTCAGTTCGGTACATGAATTGATATTGACTGGTGCACCCTGTGACTCTACATACTCTTATACACTCTTATTATTGTCCAAGTCTTGACACATGTGTTCACCTAGTTGCCAGCTTGTTACTTACACCAACAAATTTAGTCTAATACAACAGTGCAAAACATCCTCCCTTCATTGAAGTTATATATGTTTTTTGTTTTTTTTTAAGTTTATTTTTTGGCATTTTCAAGCTTTATTTGACAGTACAGAATTGAAATGGTGAGACAGAGAGAAAGGAGGGATGACATGCAGTAAAGGTCCACGGGTCGGACTTGAACCCGCGACCACTGCAATGAAGGCCGGAGCCAATATGGTACGCGGTCTATCCACTACGCCACTGGAGCACCCTGAAGTTATAATAATAAGGTTTCGTTTGAATCTTCCCTTGCCACACTGATAGAAATGGGATTGCCATCATTATGCCAGTATAACACAATAAAATATACCTTTTCACCACAAACTACAGCATCCAACATGGATTAGTTGAATCATGACCACATTACAAGTAGAATGTATTGCAGGACTGTTGAATTACACCTACTTTGTTTCGAGCTAGAACCTTATAACCACTGAGTTTGAACTCAAAAAGGTAAAAATAAACCAGAGTGACGCTTGTTGTCTGTCAGCTGGGACATGCTGTTTCAGATGTGCAGACCGTTCCTTCGGCAAAACCTTGCATACCACCTTCTGTTTGGGTGTATTTCAGTGTTTGCTGTTATTTATAGCAATAGTGTCTGTGAATCCTGTTTATCATAAACAGGTGCAATGGCGTCCAAGCAACTTCCAACAATAGACATATAACAGGCCAAAGTAAAACTCAGTAAATAACCTTAATACATAATGAATCATCAATTTTGTGTACAGCTATGATATGAAACAAAACAATAAAACACACATTGGCAAATACATACACATGGAAACACGACAGCAAAACAAGTTGATTTGAATTGCATGGATTCATGTTCACTTGTGTCTTCTAATTTTAAAGAACAAAAACATTTTGAGACAAACAATATGCTAAATAGTTTTTCTATATCCATTTGTGTGTGCGTGTGTATGTGTGTTGATCGTAGACAGACAGGGGGCCAGATGCTTGAGCTTTTAAACTATTCATGATTGTTAAACAGTCAGAGCAGGTGCGGGGTAGTGTCACCAGAGAGACACACAAGAGAACTGCCACTTATACCTCTAAATACCATGTCGCACACAGACATCCACAGCCTATCACCAATTATTAGTTTAAAATTCATCACACAAGCCGCATTATGTCACTAATGATATTAAGTTGAGGTACTGATGTAGAGGCAACACCCTGTGGCCTGCTTGGTGGTGGTAGTGGGTGTAGTTCACCTTAAAAAGGACTTTAAAACGCTGATTATTTAACTATTGCCAATTAAAATACTTTTTTTTTAAACTATTAATGAGCACACTGTGCAAATCTAATCCCATTCGGTTTTGACTCAATTACCAAAAGTGAAAAGGCTATTTGTACCAAAGTATTACAAAGCAGTGTGGCTGCATTATTAGAGAGAAGGTTACTTAAAACATGGTTATCTGTGGCAACAAAAGTTTTTTTACAGAAACTAATTTAATTTAGGGATATTTAATTTGTGGTTTTCTTCCCAAACTATCTCTGGGTATTTAACACATTTAGCCTTTAGCAGGCAACAAGAAAATATTTCTGACGTTTTCTTTTGAAAAGCAGTTTGTAAATAGAAATATTGTAATTCATGTCCTTGGGTTTGGACATGCAGTAACTTACAACCTATTAACTGAAGGCAGGCAGAAGTGACTTGAAGATCATAATTATGCTCCTCTACATTCATAAGTTGTACAAGCAGGGGAGGAATAAAACCAGCATCCAGGGTGAATATTCTTCAGAGGATAAGAGTAAAGATATCAGCTTTAAAGCAGCTCTGCCTGGTCCAGCTCTCATTAAATGACGGTTGAGTGTTGTTGTAATGCGGTTTAAGAGGCTGACTACGTACCATATGGGTGTAAAGCCTGGATATGATTACTAGCATAGCCATAGGGAAGTGCTGGACATTACCACTGTGCTCTGGCTGGGAGAGAGAGAGAGAGAGAGAGAGAGAGAGAGAGAGAGAGAGAGAGAGAGAGAGAGAGAGAGAGAGAGAGAGAGAGAGAGAGAGAGAGAGAGAGAGAGAGAGAGAGAGAGAGACTGTGACTTGTCAGGCTGCTGCCAGCTCATTTGTGGCCAGTGAACAATGTTAGACATGGACGCACATAATGGCATACTTGCTGTCCCGCACGCCAACCTGCACATCACTTGTTTAACGAAATGCCAGGGGAAATGTTGAAGCTAACTTTTTTTCAAATAAATGAATGTCGGTTACATTCAAGCCATCACCAAACGAGTTGATTTGTTTAAGCCTATCAGCTTATCTTATTACTGTATGTGTTACACACTATAGCCTTCACCCTAATTTTTTAGCTGATTCTGAGACTCCATTTTAGGATATATTTTGACACTGAGAGGGACCATTAAACAACAAGACATATGGTAAGAGAAACAAATGCAAGATATGAAAAAAGGGGAGAGAAAATCAGGGAATGAAAATAAAACTATGCTATTCATGTTGGATGACGATGCATACATTACTGTAGGTTCTAATCTAAAATGACAAATAGCTCATTATAGAATAATCCATAGCCTCAAAAGAGCACCCTGCTTTATAATCCAAATGACATTTGGCTTCATTCCAAAGTCTAACATCCACTGAAGGTAAAAATCTATATGGAAAGACAAAACACTTGTCATTCGGGAGACAATATGAAAAATTGATCTAATAAGTATTGACTACACGTATTTCCCATGTCAGCAGTTACTCAGAGAGCAGGTGGCCATGTTTTCAGGCGGCTTGTACATGCTCAGTCATTTTATCTGCTCTGGTCTGCTAGGCAACATAACTCACTGGTGACTTATCTTTACACTGGAGTCCTTGGGTCTGTGCTCAGCATTGCCATGACTTTTCTCTCTGAGGAGGACACAGTGAGGCCTTTGCCGGCCTCAAAGCCTTATCAGCAGACCACTACGCTTGTCGTCGGCCCTGAGGCAATCAGTGTACTGTCTGTTGTATTCTAACACTGATTAGGAGGAGGAGAGAGCCACCGCACAGGGAATACCAAACGCATCTAGTCAGAAATGCAGACACACACACACACACACACACACAAGCAGAATGTCTGTCACGCATCACGTAAAAGAGATTGCTCTGCAGGCTGTTGTGATGGAACGATATCTGCTGATAAAACTGGAGAGGACGTTTCCAATCTATAGGTAAATGTTCATTACGAACAGGATGAAATAAAGGAAAAGACTCTAAACCAGACTAGGCGACTACCTAGTACATGGCTGGACCACAATTGGGTTTAAGTAGCCTAGTGTAAAGGAATGTTAATATTAGGCGAATGTGTAGTAGTGAAGGACAGGTACATTCTAATGCAGTATGCACTGCAGTTATTATCTGCGCGTGTGACATATGACATGTAATTCAATGACTTCAACCAGATTATCTCTTGGCATATTGTGGATAGTTAAGCACTCTTCTGTTGGTGTGTGTGTGTGTGTGTGTGTGTGTTGGCGTCCGCTGGCACATGTTCATTTTGAAAGGGCAACAACCAATGAGGACCAAGTAATGACATTTTTGACCAATCGCTGAATTTGGTCGATCACTCAGTCACTCACTCACTAACTCACTCAGCGACATTTGCGTCTATAGTCTGGCCTCGCTTTGCAGTCCTGCCAAAAATGCATGAACTACCCCCCTCCTTCACAATCATGGGGCAGCCTATCAGAGTCTACGCACGCCATGAGTCATACACCTATCTTGGCCATAACATCAACATTGCAGGTGAGTGGGGAGAGCAGGTACAAGAGTTATGCTGTGACTATAAGAACAGAATCGATCTAATCGACTCCTCCCCCCTTCCTGTGGTCATGAAACTGGATGCTATCAGACAGGTGGCCCTGGCAAAGATTCAACACCTCTTTGCAAACATCCACATCCCACAAAATGTCCTACGGGACATGAACAATAAACCAGTCCAGGCTGTCAGAAAATGGCTAGGGCTAAATTCTCATTCTACCAGAGACATCATCTTCCTCTCACATAAAGAGGGGGGGTTGGGTGTCCCAAACGTGGAATGGGTATACACTGCCACCAGGCTGTCACACCTCATCCGAATGCTCAACAATGACGATGCCACAGTCAGAGAGCTAGCCAGAGCCTCCCTGCTGCTGGACCTCAGGAAGAGGAAGGTGCCTCTGGCCCCAGCAGGCCAGGACAGCTTCCTGGGCTTCAGGAGGAAGAGGAGCGGGAAACTGGACACACAGGCTGCAGGCTTTGGAGTCCGGTCAGACTGGCCGGACCTAAATGATCTGTGCAACAGAATGACAGTTAAACTGGAATGGACACAACATAACTCACACACACAGCACCACAGCCATCTGATGCAGTTGTCACAGACTCATCTGTAACAGCCAAGGCTACTGTCGATTACAATGAGGAAAAACACACACTACAGAACACAACAGCTAGGAGACTCCTCCTTCACGTAAAGCAAGCAGAGACCAAACAACACTGGACTGGACTCAGAATGCAGGGGAAGCTAGCATGCCTGGACTTTGCCAACCACTCTGCTTCACACTCCATGTACACAAATGCTGCTGTCGGTGAGGACATCCTCTGTTTCACAGCTAAAGCCAGACTGCAGGTGCTACCTACTAAATACAACCTGGCACTATGGTACCCTGCACACAACCATCCATATTGTATAATGCACTCAGACCATCAACTTGAATCTGTTGCTCATATTGTAAATGGCTGTACTATGTACAAAGGACTTTATATTGCACGCCACGACCGAATTGTCGATCTGATAGCTAGCGCTGTAAAGAAAGTATTGGTAGAAAATGTGACCATGTACAAACATTCTCGTATTATGCCGGAGTGGTTCAACAGCTCTACTGATGTGTTCTGTAACATCCCTAACACCCCGGATGTTGTGTTTCTGGACAGAGCCAGTAGGCAGGTGCTGCTGCTTGAAGTAGGCTGTGTGTACGATCTGTACATGGACATTGCCTTTAGTGATAAAATCATGAAGTACCAGCCCATTCTGTCCAAACTAAGTGAACTGGGCTATCAAAGCAAACTGGTGGTGTTGATCTTTGGCAGCTTGGGGCATGTCCACCATCTTGTTTTCACTGGGTTAAGGCTGGCAGGGCTCTCCAGCAGGACATCCAAACAGCTGTCAAAGTTCTGCTCCATATCAGCGGTGACAGGCAGCCTGGCAGTGTGGCGCAGGAGATGTTTTTTATACCCTTGAACACTGTCCTATCTCATTTCTGGAAATATTTGAATCCTGTCTGTTGTAATGTGATTGGTGGACTCAAATAAAGAATTAAAATATGTGTGTGTGTGTGTGTGTGTTTGTTGGCGTCCGCTGGCACATGTTCATTTTGAAAGGGCAACAATCAATGAGGACCAAGTAATGACATTTTTGACCAATCGCTGAATTTGGTCGATCACTCAGTCACTCACTCACTAACTCACTCAGCGACATTTGCGTCTATAGTCTGGCCTCGCTTTGCAGTCCTACCAAAAAGACACTCGAGTGTTCAGATCAATGTGTGCCCTACTATGTATGCATATGCTCGTGTGCATACATTCAATAAACAGATGCTAGAGAGATGCTTAATCGAGCCACAGTCTAAGATCTGCCAAATTAGTCATTAATGAAGCTCAAGGCAAAGCAATCTGAAGTGATGCCTTATCGAGCATGCATTGTGTAATTAACACATTATATGTCGTTTCCTGGCAAAAAGCTTGATTGTGTTTCTCAAACATTACTTAATGACACTTATAAGTGATGCTCATATCGTGTGAACATCTGGCGGAACAAAAGCAGACGATGCAACACAGACTATCACAAAGCACAACAGCAACATTTGAAGTCAGACTGTTATGGATGTGCAGTGTATAAGAAGCATCTACACTCATATACTCACGGCTAATGTGTCACACACACACACACACACACACACACACACACACACACACACACACACACACACACACACACACACACACACACACACACACACACACACACACACACACACACACACACACACACACACACACACACACACACACACACACACACACAACCGACAGGCACTATTACAACACAAGACATCCCTTCATGGAACGCTTCACACTACCTTTTAGTGAGGCCATCTTGTGAAAATCTGGGAATAAATTCCTTACCACTAGCTTTCTTCACCAATGTGTTTGTAAAGGTGTCAATTAACACATCTTAAAGAGTTGAAATCCCTTAGGACAATCTGTGAGAGCTGCAGCAAGTTGGGGTAATTATTAATATAGTCCAGGGACCAGATATCATATCATAAAGATTGGTCTTTTTTCAATCGCACAGAGGATGGAAACATTATCTTGGGACATTATTTCCATGGTGAAATGAGCCAATGTTTCCATTGCTCAGCAGTATAGTGTGGGGAATCACATGGGCCTCGCCAGGGATATTAAAAGGTTTCTTATCTAATCAAATAACTTTTTATTAGAGAAGCCCCGATGAATAGCATAGCTCACCTGACAGGGGAGGAGCGCTTCAAGTAAATCATGAAGCAGTTATTAATTCCTGGTGCACTGGAGGTTTTGACATTTAATCACTAAATAGCGCATACTGTTTGAATAATGTCAAGTGTGTGTCTTCATAGATCCATCTGTGGCCGTACACCCTCCCCATTCAAACATAGAGCCCACCAAGTCAAAATAACTCAATAATACCGACATAGAATGGTTCAAATGTCAACATATTAACACTGAATTGACTGCGATGGGTGTTAAGTGTGGTAGCGCAAGGGATCCAAATGACCTAGTTAATGGAGATGCGGAAGACCATGATGGGATTTGTGCTGGCGAGGGTAATCTGATACCTTTTAATGGTAGCGAAGGGGAGAGGATCCCGCATACAAATAGCTTTTTTTATCTAACAGCGGGAGTAAAACAGCCCTGTGTAAAGACAGCTTATTGTGGCGTTCCACATGCTCGCACAGGACACGCACACACTCAATATGGAAGCATGGCGTATTGAGCACACACTAAAACCAAGAGGGTCACACACATAGCAGCCCCCTCCTCCTGACATAAACTCACTCTTGTGGCTCTGCTGATGACTAAAGTGATAAAGCGACGGCATGCTTTTCAGACTGCAATTGCTTCAACTTGTCGGTGGGAGCTCTCTCACTTCATTAGGCCAATAAATTAAAATGTGGGCGGCTTGCGGTGGAGATGGTATGTGGTCGTGGTGGTGGTGGGGTTTATGTGGGGGAGTTGCTGCAACATCGACAGACAATAAGGCTATATAAAGCTATAAAATGTAGGAAAAACACTAACAAATACAGGCGTGTAATGAAGCGATGGCTTTTATGATCCCTGTGATAATGACTGTAATGCTCGTCATGTTAGAAACTGGCATTCAAAGACAACATGGGACCGAGCAGGAGAGGAGTGGGCGGGAAGAGCACACGACTGATACGCAAAGTTAAGCCGGTATTGCTGGAATCATGGGCAATAGAGTGATCATGTGGCTTTCAATATGGGTCCACATGTATGTTATGATAGCGATCAAAGTGATGCCCGGTCTGTAGTAGGCTCTCTTATAATGCGATTCACACGCGTCAAGTTGTATGGTAAAGTGTTTTCGGCCGGAGGTAAATAGAAGCAGCAATAATTTTTTCTTCAGTAAGCACTCAAAGCATACCAAAGCCCAGTGGTATGAGACTTACTTTCCCAAACATATTGCACTTATTGAGATGTAGTCACGATTGCAAAAGGAAATATGAATTCAAAAATGTTAAGAGAAAGACAAATTGCCAACTGCTCCACACAGATGCAGAGGATACAGAGATGAATGCAAAAAAGGACCGGCTTGGGTTTTCATGGCTTAAATATAGTTTTTCCTTTAAATTCATGCTGTTGTTATCCAGTTGGATCCAGGCTTGAAGTATTTTTGTGGGAATGAGGATGGTTGCACGGTTCCAGTGGAAATTTAGTTAATCCCTTCTAGCTCAGTGGGTTTCTGACACTGATGGCCCAGAGTGTGATTTTGTATGCAAATTGCAGCTATCAAATGTAAAAAGTTTAAACAATTAAAGTTCCTTAATTTCCTCCATAAGCTCCGTGTCACAGCCACTGTTGTTGCCGCAACCGCTCACCGTTTTGGTAAGTGGGCCAAACTTCAGTAACTGCCTTTGATTTGTTTTCAGAACACCTGCTTGGACCCTTCTCTTTCTTCCCTTCTACACCAGCCTTTGACTATGTGTCCCCAGGGAGGGGTGCCTCACTTTGAAAACCTAGCTTCACACTAAGCACTGATATCAAGTCTTCTCATTCAACTCCCAACAAGAAAGTTAATTTGTGAATTTCCTAAGAACTGTATCTTTAGAGGTCACCCATTAAACAAAATTTACTTTTTCATGGTTTTGAAAAATTAATATGGATCCCATGTGTGTCTAGCGTCACAAAGTAGGAAATAGAACAACCTTCTCTATTTTCTTCACCTCCACCTTTCTGAAAACCTGTTTTCAAAAACCATAGTCAAATACAACCTCAACCTGTAATAAGCACACTGACATACACCTGAATCTAAGTGGCAGTTGGATTCAAACAATCAGTTATAGATTCAGAGCCAATCAGAGCAGACTGGGCTTTCTGGAAGGCGGGGCTTAAAGAGCCAGGCTCTAAACTGGAGCGTGTCAGACAGAGGCTGGAAAGAGGAGACTCAGCAATGGCACTGTGAGAATTATAAAGAAAGTGTTTTTTAAAAACCCAATTACAATTTTGAACCTGAACATTTGCAAAATATGTGACCTTAAAATGGTAGTGCTAGAGTGCTTACTGAAGAACAATTATCGCTTCTTCTTTTTACCTCCGACCAAAAATACTTTAACGTACAACTTGACGCGTGTGAATTGCATTATAAGAGAGCCTACTTCAGACATATCATAACATACATGTTGACCCATATTGAAAGCCACATGATCACTTAATTGCCCATGATTCCATTAATACCGGCTTAACTTTGCATATCAGTCGTATGCTCTTCCCGCCCACTCCTCTCCTGCTCGGTCCCATGTTGTCTTTGAATGCCAGTTTCTAACATGACGAGCATTACAGTCATTATATCACAGGGATCAAAAAAGCCCTTGCTTCATTACATGCCTGTATTTGTTAGTTTTTTTTTCCTACATTTTATAGCCTTATATAGCCTTGTTGTCTGTCTCAACTCCCCACATAAACCCCACCACCACCACATCCCATCTCCACCAGTTTCCAAAATCCAGCTTTCTTCTTGTGCGCCTCACATCAACCTTGTTGTGAAGTGTGTGTTCAAGAAACATGACAGTACATCATCCCTTTGTTCTTACTAAATGTTTAAGTGTTTAGCAACTGATTCAATTAAGCCTGTTGTTAGGGTTCACTTGAACAAACCCTACTCCCTCATGAGCATGCAATTTAAAAAGTACTATAAATGGTGCGATTATCGTTTTCATTTGGTTATATGGATCACTAACTCAAGCATGTCTTGCATACAGAAGGCAGTAATTACAACTCATTTGTAAACAACCTGCACCTTTATGGAAATGTGCTCTACTTTTAATCTACTCCTCTCTTGCTCTGTATATAAGGTAGTTTGTGAGGTGGAAGTCTGTCGTCTGCAAACACGGTAAGTGTTAGGGTCAATAGAAGTGTTGTTGTAGATTGATGAGGTCACAACTCCCCATGATGAGTATTCTACTTGGTGATCTTGCTATTTCCTCATGACCTGATGCTATTTTAGCTATCCATCACGACGCACTATTATCTGTGCTGATGACAACCTTAGTAACTCTGTACATACATACCAATACAACTTGCTTTAACATGTCCTTAACCAAAATACTCAGATACAGATAGTTCTTTTTTGAATTAGCATGAATACATGAGGTCATGGTTTGTCCCTGGAAAAAGCTGGTGAGAGTGAGAGCCAGAAATGGAGTGAGACCATATGTCTTAGTGTCAGTTGAGCACAGGGTGGGGACACTGGTACCTGCTGCCAGTGTCACCTCTCTGACCACTGGCTAACCAGCTGACTGGCTAGACTGGGAGGAGGCCGTCTGGCTCACACTGGCTGTCCTTACACTGTCTGGGCAGCAACAGTAGGTAGCTGGCTCTGTGCATTCTTCATGGGGGCGGTATGTGTGTTTTTGCATAGGACTAGTGTTAATGGGAGTTTTTGAAAAGACAGCAAATCCACACATTAATGTGGATATTATGGACTTATTGTTTTTGCCTAGAAAAGTCAATTTGTAAAGCCATTTCATCAAGGCTTAAAACTATTGAGTTGTCATTTAGCAGTATTACTTAGCTGTAAATACCAATTCTGCTGTACACTACTGGAAATGAGCCATGGTCTTAAATAATGTCACGGGCATGGGTGTGGTCCATATCTTTGTAAAACGTTTTTTTGATCAGAAACAGAACGCAATCAAACCTTTGCTTGCTTGCTTTTCTCCCCATAGACACACAGATAGACGTTTCCAATTGCGTTGAAATAAGTTGTAGCAAAAAAAAATGGGTGGTCTGAAGTAGAAGCATAAATGCAATCAGTGTGAGTAGAGAGAGAATGCAGAGCATGAAGCAGAGAGATGATTGGAAGCTCCCTGTGGTTTCCTCCAATATGGTGAAGTGTGGAGGCAGCTGATGTAGAGAGGGGAGAGGCAGAGCTGAGACTGCAGGAAGGAGGTAATTCATTTCTGTGTTGGGGATGAACTATGGACACACACTAGTTTCTACTCAGCAGGACCTCCACTCACAGCCCAATGCATTTCATCATGTCGTCTGCATACATATCACTGGTCTCATTCACTCGCCTTTCCTCTTCCCTGCTTCGACCGCCCTCTGATGCCACGTTGCTCTCCAAGTAGCAAAGAAAGGGACAACAGAAAGAGCTTTTTTTCACCCTCCCTTTCACAACTTTTTTTCCAATCTCATCCCCCTCCCTACATCCGGCTCTCTTTTCTTTCCATTTTCTCTCGTCTTCATCCATCCTTCCCCCTTCTGTTCTCTCTGTCTCCTACTGTTTTCTTTCCTCGATCTCTTCTTCCACTTTCTTTTTGCCGTTGTCAGTGGGCAGATACCTCTAGGGGAGACATCTGCTGCCTAGCTGCTCTACTGTTAACCTGCGTTCACACCAAATACTCCTGTGGACAGTCAGGTCGCTGATTTGGTTTCGCCAGCCCCTCTAGCAGTTACTGGCAGGGGGAGGCACATCCAAGCAGTGCTGCAGACATCACTCTCTGTTTGTGAGAAGTATATCAAGTTTGCAGTAGAAATATGCAAAACCAGGGATGAATAAAAATTAGGGATGCACCGAATATTCGGCCACCGAAAATGTTCGGCCGAAAATGGCAAAATAAGTCATTTTCGGTTTCGGCCCGAAACAGTTAAAAGGCAGAACAAAATTACCAAACATTGGCAAATAAATGACAATAAGGAAATATACTTCTTAAAGAGCTGCGCGCTTGTAAACCAGTAAATGGACGTAAAGAGAGACGTAACCGTCTATGCGAGTTCTCGTCTGTTTGTGTGCGTGCAGCAGGAGCAATACTTTAAGGTGCGTGCATGAAAATGTCTGAGACCAATGTGGGAGCATTTTTTCAAACTGGATGAAAAAAAGCGCGGTGCAATGCTTTAAGCAGCAAAAGCCTTGAGCGAGCGAAGCAGCGATTCACCCGATGAAACTCTGTGACGGTTGGTAATGGTGTCATTCACTGTGACACCTCGCCAGTGTGAGCCGCAGCGCAACAAAAAAAAAACTCTGGTTTGACAGCTAAAATGATAACCGTAGATATCATGCTTGTTAGCGCTGTTGAGGGGAAAGTCTTCTCGATCCGTTTGTATGTCTCGAGCCTCAATACACAGAGCCATGTTGGCAAACTAACTGCGCGACCATAGAATATGTCCAGTGAGCTGCCTCCCCCCCGTTCCAGTCTACAGCCGAAAAAGTTACAATCACACCACCGCATGGAAATCGTTTAAATAAAGTTTATATTTCGGCCAAGAATTTTCATTTCGGTTTTTCATAGTTCCACTGCATCTTATTTAGTAATTTTTTTGTTTGCCAAGGCCTACTCTTTGTCTTGCTGACGTTTTACTTTCTTTCTTTTGAGGTCTTTCTTTCCTTCTGCATTTGGCTGCTGCTTCAGGGATGTCTCGTCTCAACTTCCAATCTCCGCCTGTGTGCGCTCAGGTCGCTCCCATTGCACTGCTCACAGCAGCTGACGTGCCAGACTCTCTTGGACGCGAGTGCATATTGAAAAAAAAAGACTGCCAGCGGTCACTGACACTCATGATGCTTTTGGTGTGATCCCAGGCCAGGGTAATGAAGAACACCTTTGCACATGTGCGCACACACACACAACCACAGACACACAACCACAGACAGTGTAAGATAAAGCGTAGTTACATTTCAGAGAGTGTCTACACCCCTAACTGAACTAATGAGATCAATACTGTGATGTAGATAAACATAAACATTGCGTGTGTATGTTGGCTCCTGTTGTCAAAAAGGTTTTCATTATGATTGCATATTGATATCAACATTCCATGAAAGCATAGAAGCTTGTGGAGTCTTGTTTCCTCCTCACTCACTCACTCTGCCCACCCATCCCTCTGCGCCTGTCTCGCTCTCTCTCTGGTTGACAGTGATGTCTGTCTCTCAAACACAAGGCGACACTGAACACAACATGTGTTCACTTCATCCATCAATGCCGATAAGTCCTCCTCTCTTTACCTCCCCTCCCTTTAACACTCTCCCTCCCTTCTCTCTCTCACTCCATCATCTTTTCTCGTCGCTGACAGGAAAACAAAAGAAAGCATGTCCACAGGGAGCGTGAGTGTGTGTGTGTGTGTGTGTGTGTGTGTGTGTGTGTGTGTGTGTGTGTGTGTGTGATAATCTTGTGTGTGCCCATGTGTATGGGGGTGCAGTGGCGGACTCAGACTGTTTGAAGGGCAGGGGCGAAAAAATAAATAGGGCACCATGTGGACACATAGTGGCGTTTGTAACTCGATGGTGTTTTGTTCCCCCAGCGGGGCACCTGTTACATCTCCATGTAGCACTTACTTGTGGCACTTTGTAGTTTGGTTTATTTGCAGCTATAGTACTGACGTGATTCTTGTTGTTCTGAGTTTGTACCCTCATTGTTGAATGCACTTAATGGAAGTTGCTTTGGATAAAAGCGTCAGCTAAATAGAATGTAATGTAACGAAACACCAAACACTGCGTTTGTAGATGTTAAAAAAAAAACTGTTGGGCTCATACAATTAAACAGGGGGCCCCCGCCCACAAAAAAATTTGCTTCAAAGACACTGTTTCCCCTAATTCTAGCGACTTTATAAACACTAAAATGAGTTGTTCACATCATTGTGCACTTTCACATTTTAGCCTAAGAAGGGAGGATGCCTTGCTGCTTTCATCTTTACTAACATTTAAGTAAATTAGACTGGAGAAAAATCAATGTGCCACTACCATACAGTCTTTGACCGCTGACAGCCAGCTACGGAAATATTGAAGGAAGTTTTCCTTCATGTTGAGGTGATAGCTGACTATTATCGTCTCTCTTGCATGAAATGACCTACACTTGAATGAGGACCGGATCTTGACATTCAAAAAATGTATATACATTTTAAATGGATTATGCAAACTGAAAATATTACGTTTTTCTAACTTGGCTTCTAATTGCGCTTTTCCACTATGGGTACGGACATACTCTTAATCTGCTTTTTGCTTTGTTATTCAGTAGAGATTTAAATACCACTCGATGTAGCTGTTTGTCATAGCGACGCCACATGAAAGCAACGCCTCTTTCGCATTCCCCGTTCGTCGGCTACCAAAGAGAGGAACGTCTGCACCTCATTAGAGTACCGCAACATATCTTTTCGGTTTGCCGTATTCTTGCTCCAGAGGGCTCATCATCATCATTTAGGCCTATTGTATGGAGGCGCAACCTAGGGCACTCAATAATTTTTGTTCACATGTAAAGGGCAGCCAATAAGGCACTTTCTCTCATTTTCACCACCATAGAGGGCACTTTATGACACTTTTTCAACCATGGGGGCACCAGATGGGGAGAAGGGCACTCATTAAGGCACGTCATCGAATTTTCTTGTTCTAGAGGGCACATCTTCATCATTTATTGTATGAAGGGGCATCCTAGAGGGCACCCAATCATGTTTTGCACGTGAAAAGGGCAGCAAATAAAGCATTTCCTCTTGTTTTCACCACTCGAGGGCACTTTAGCGCGCTTTTTCAACCATTGAGCCACGAGGGGACCGCCCCCTGGACCCCCCCCTGAGTCCGCCACTGTGGGGGTGGACATGCAGATAAGCCTGTAATAGTTCTATTTTGGACTGAGGTAAAAAAAGGAAAAGTGGGAGTCAGTTCTCTGGTGGCAAGAGGAAAGAACAGAAATGAGTGGAGCCCCCTGCCAAATGGTAGAATGTAACTGAAAATAATCATACAAGATGGTACGTAGGTGGTGGTGGTGGGTGTGTGTTCATATGAGTGTAAGAGCAGTATTTTTTATATGAAATAACAGATGTTTGTTTATCAATTCAACATTTTTCTTTTCCAGAAATCAATTGTTAAAACAGATAAAACTAATTATTTGACAAATGTTTTATTTGAAAAAGTTTGGGTTGGCTTTTAACTGAAAAATAACTTTTCTTGTGGTGCTTGTGGATATTTTTGAAGGAAGTCTACTTCTAGGCAGATGTTCGGTCACTCTTAAAGCTCTCCATTTGTAGATGATTTGCCTCACAGTGGACCGATGGAGCTCAAACTTTTTTTAAATTAATTTATAGCTGTCCCCAGACAAATATGAAACATCACAACTCTATTCCTGAGATCCTCTGAGATTTGTTTTCCCTTTTAGCATGTCTGACCTGTATGGGTTCACTTTGGTGAGCCTAAACTGACCTGGTTCTATCTCTGTTTTATCTAGTGCCGCCCAATTTCTTCCCTAAAGATCTCTCACTACATTGTTCCATTTCATGATTTGGCCCATCTGATTGTGATAACCTGCTCGATTTAAGCAATGCAGCTCAGGGTTCACACACTTTTGCACATACAACAGTTGTCAACTAATTTGTTTTATCTGTTTTAACAATTGATTTCTGGAAAAGAAAAATGTTGAATTGATAAACAAACATCTGTTATTTCATATAAAAAATACTGGTATTGAAAAAAATGAATTAATAATGGTTAAAATAAATACAATTCCAAAAGGCTCAAGGGGTTCACAAACTTTCAAGCAGCACTGTATATTTCGATTATGTGTTTGTACATTATTTGGATGCAACATATGTGTTACTTCTATCTGGCATGGTTGTGCAAACCAAATGACGCCCACTGATCATGCCCAGTGCCTTTCTAAGCGTGAGAGCACCCCTCCCTGCAGTGAGCCACATGCTCAACGCCTTCCTGAAATAGACCCGACATTGTGCAGATACAAACAGGAGCCCTGACATTGGAAATAGAGCCTCTGGTGAGCAGAAGTCATAAAGAGCATAAGGGAGAAGGAAGTCGGCGAGATTGAGACATATTTCAGTAGACACACTAAATATTCTAATGAGTGAGTTCTTTAGTTCATGAGAGCACTTATACCATTCTCTCTAAGTTGCAGTGGCAGTAACATCACAGTTTATGTCCCCTCTCCTACATTGTTTTCTTTTTAGGGGCGGCAGTGGCGAAGTGGGTAGGAAGTTCGCCTCTGGTGTGCAGGGTCGGAGGTTCGATCCCCCGTCTCCTCGCCACATGTCGAAGTGTCCCTGGGCAAGACACTGAACCCCGAATTGCTCCCGATAGTTAGCTTAGTTAGCTTAGCACCCAAGTGCTAAGCCTACCCTGCGTGGTAGCTGCTGCTATCGGTGTATGAATGTGTGTGTGACTGGGTGAATGTGTACAAAAAACAATGTAAAGCGCTTTGAGTCTGTGATAAACGGAGATATAGCGCTATACAAGTCCATTTACCATTTTTAGTTTTGTGGCAAACAATGATTTTCTACCTTTACCTTGACCATGCATCAACTCTGATATGGGTTGCTCCTGGAATGGTTTAGAAGACACAGAAGAGTGACCTATCTTTGTGAAGGTTTGCTGATCGGAAATGAGCAGCATTGCAATGTTTTACCTTCATAATCAGTCAATCTCCTGTAATTTTTTTCTAAATGAATGGGGTATTAAAGTCATATTTCATTATGATAGGTGATTACTTTAAGCTTCAAACCAAAGTCCCAGCAGTGGGATATATACAGTACACTCAACATTAACACTTGGGTCATTGTTCTAAACCCCTCTCTCTGCAGCAACCCTTCCTCAGCTCTTTAAAAAAAATGTTGCATACATACTAAATTGCAACACTGTATTTTTTTTTATCTTCTGTGGAATATAATGTTTCATTAAAATCTCCATGTCTGTATTGTATGTGCTTTTTCCCAGTGTAAAAATATCTAAGTCACTTCAATGAGTAATAATACAATTGTTTTAGCAGTATGGTCATGTCGTGGGTGTTTGTTTTCTGTACCTCCTTTGAGCCCAACTTGTTCAGGTAGATGGCACTGCGTTTACAGGCGTCATCCAGACACACAGGGAGGAGGTGGTCCTGGTAGCCATCACCATCTGCCACAAACACACACAGAGACAGAGACAGAGAGAGAATTAGATCGAGGAGGAACAATGTTAGATTGAACCAGTGGGAACGTGTGATTCTTTGATTTCTAAAAGTGTGCTATTTAAATATTTTCACTCCATCAGAGCACCATGGATTTCTTTTTTTTCTGGAGTTCGACTATCAGCACAGCGCAGTTTCTGGCAACAAAGACACACTATGTTGAGTTGGATCACAGGAACACGAGCAAACACAAAACCCAATGCAGCACTACTAGCACTCGTCTCTTTGATGCCTTTTAATTATGTCAGTCGCCCTTGAATTACCATTCTCTCCACTGATTTTCATCACTATTAATTATAATAATCACAATGCCACACGCTCCATCACATGTTCAAACGGGGACCGAGCCTCTCAAATCGACAGCTCAAGTGTTTGTGTTATTCATAAGTACAAACACAAAACACTTCAGAATAGCAGGTTCTGTTTCAGATAACACAAAAAAACACACACCCACACACACATTTAACATGGCAAAACAGTCCTCTCATTACGTGATTACTGAATTACTTTTTACATACACATACATCTGTGTCTTTAGGTCTTCAACACTGTGAAGCAACGAACACATTGGCACATGTAATCATTGCAAGGCAGTTGGAGAAAAGCACAGAATGTTCCCATTCAAACTCTACAAGGCCACTGTGAAGTGATTTCTAGACCTAAATATAATCCTTCTTCATGAGGCAGTGTGGTCAGTATATTTCTTTTAAATGGGATGGAAACTCAGGGTTGAGGGCAACATGACCTAAAAGTAGACTGAATTGTTAAACTGACCTTGTTATATTAATAATGATTGTTGAGCAGAAAAATAAGTGAAAAAGCAGGTCCAATAAGATATGTGTGGGGTTTCCTAGTCTTGTGACATTAAACTTTAGGGGTTTTACTGTTAGGAGTGACAAAATCAAGACATTTAATCTAGCTTTTTTTATTTATATATTTACATACATACAAGTCAAAAATGAAAATCTGTGTTTGTTGCAGTTCAGGTTGTTACATAAAATATTGAAAGCATCAGTGCATTTCAATTTTATTTTATTATTTTTGACTGGAGCATCTAAATTGAGCAACATTCATATTTACAAGTCAAGAAAGCGCTCTAAATGTGTTAAAAACATAAACATTATCACAGACATGGAAACATTGAAAATGAAAAAAATAGACAGCTAGTGTTAGCTTTGGTTGACTTGAATGTACAGGCGCGCACACACACACACACACACACACACACACACACACACACACACGCACGCACGCGGTGTTGAGGTGTTTGAAGGTAAAGTGACACCAGACATAAAGTGGTGAATGTGTTTCCAAGCTTCTCATCACATCAGTTTGTCTGAATGCTTTTCAACAGGGCAAGTGCATCGCTCTCAAACAGATGTTGTGCCATGTGGAACGGGAACACTGCATGACACTGATGATGAATGACAGTGCAGAGCAGGGGAGAAGGAGCAACTGACTATGGCTGTCAGAGCCAACTCAACAAGGGGGAGAAAAGTTAGAAATAAGAGATACACTGCAGAAGATAATAAGTAAACAAGCTCTATAATGTACTATTCCCGCCCTGAGGCACATTGTTAAATGTGATATTGGGTTATACTGTATATACAGTATAAATGAAATTGACTTTATCATAACATGATCAAAGTGCTTGTGATGGACCTTAGGTACGTACAGTGCTGCTTGAAAGTATGTGAACCCCTTGAGCATTTTGGAATTGTATTCAGTTTAACCATTAATTATTCATTTTGATCAATACCACTATTTTTTATATGAAATAACAGATGTTTGTTTATCAATTCAACATTTTTCTTTTCTGAAAATCAATTGTTAAAACAGATCAAATAAATGATTTGCCGACTTTGGTATATGCAAAAGTGTGTGAACCCTGAACTGCATTGCTTAGATCGAGCAGGTAAACACAGTCAGGTGGGCCAAATTGAGTGATGAAATGGACCAATGTAATGAGAGATCTTTAGGGAAGAAATTGGGCGGCACTAGACTAAACAGAGATCAAACCAGGTCAGTTTAGGCATACCAAACTGAACCCATACAGGTCAGACATGCTAAAAAGGGAAATAAAATCTCAGAGAATCTCAGGAATAGAGTTGTGATGCTGCACATTTGTCTGAGGACAGCTAAAATAAAATCTGAAGTAATTTTTATTTATGGCTTTTGTTTTATCTTAATTAGAATAAAGTTTGAGCTCCATCGGTCAACCGTGATGCAAATTATCTACAAATGGAGAGCTTTAAGAGTGACTGAACATCTGCCTAGAAGTGGACTTGTTTCAAAAATATCCTCAAGTGCCACAATAAAAGTGATTTTTGCTGGTAAAGGCCAAAACCCAAACACTCAATGCCAATGGGTTAAGAAAGCACTTAACAAATTCTAAATATCTTGAATAACACAAACCATATAGATCATACCGTAATGTAATTATAATTATAGCAGCACAACAGTATCTCTCTTTTTTAAATAAAGCTCTCTCTCTCTTCCTGTACAAAACGTTATCAAGGCTGCTAAAATCCAGGATAGCTTGGCTTGGTGACTTCAGAAAATCTGCATTACAAAGGGGGAAGTTCAGAGTTTGAACAGTTGCAATATAAGAAATGCTGGATCAGGATGTGATTTGGAGCTAAGTCCATGCCAGGAACTAAAGGTCAAAATATTTTCTTGCTCGGCTACATCTATTTTGACCATTTTTTAAATAAGCATTCCAAATCTGTCTCTCTCTGGAACCCACAAATAAAGTGTGACTTTGAACAATTCTTCACAGAGATGTGGAAATGACACACACACACACACACACACACACACACACACACACACACACACACACACACACACACACACACACACGCGTAAAGTAATATTCCATGCCTCTGATCCACCTGTCTTTTTCTCCATGGATACCTTCTTTCATCTATCTATTCATCTGTCTCCTCTCTCGCTCCCAAGCTTATTGTGTCAGTCACTTTCTCCCTCCTATTTCTCCCTTTTCGGCCATAATGCCTTTGTTTATCTGTCCATCTCTTAATTTGAGGGATGAGAACTTGAAGGGACCAGGCTAAGGAATTGAGAGAAAATAAATCAGGAAATGGGTAAAAGACGACAACAGAAGAGAGCAAGAGAGCGAGAGAGCAAGAGAGAGAGAGACTATACAGATACTGTGCGGATATGCATTGTGACACATTGGCATTCATAGAGTACAACACAGCACCAATAACAATGCAAATCATAATATGCACACGCACAATCACCCAGGGGGGATGCAGCCAGATGCCTGCATCTAATAACATACACACCCTATGATGTGACGGAGGACTGTGTGTGTCATTGTCCGTATGTGCTTGTAATCTGCCTGTGTGTGTGCTAAGGGTGTAATAGAGGGGGAGGAGTGTGTGTGTGTGTGTGTGTGTGTGTGTGTGTGTGTGTGTGTGTGTGTGTGTCTGTACTATAATACAAGTCTTGTCCTTGGGGAGGACAGTGAGTCATACTAAGAAACATGTTTAAAATAAATAAAAAGTACATAGGCTACATTATGACGTAAATATACCGAACATATTTTCGGAACTCTTTTTCGCCAGGCATATTAGACGCCTCCATAACCATAAGCCCATATGAATTTTAAAACAAGAACTCCAAGCCTTTATGGATTCACTTGCAGCCCAATGTATCTTTATGGAGGGCATATAACCCACCTACGTTAGTCTGAAGCCAAAGAGGTGCCTCTACATTAATTGTTTATTTAAAATGTTTCAGTTATTACTGCAGGAAAAGGTTGATTCACTCAGCATGTATCATGAATAAGGACAACATAACCCCCTGCTACAAGAACCCCTTATTTAGTGTAACTACAATGGATAGTGCAATGTGAGGCAAGTGTTACTAGGTTTGTATGCATAATTTAAGCAGTTAGGAGACTGTATTTGTTGCCATTTTGACAAATTAGTACAATTAAATGTGTGCAAATAGCAATTCCTGTTTAAAATGCACCGACAAAAGTGCAGAGCACAATCAGTGGATTACTTTGATACTGAGGACATTTTAAACATGATGACTATTTGGCAAGTTCTGGAGTGATGAGAAGCATCAATAATGTCTAAACAGATGAATAGACCTTATTTGCAAAATACATTGATAGAGAGTAGATATTATAAGATTATCTGGAAGTTCTATTCATACTTATACCAATATGTCTAGATTGGAATGAGGTATTCTTCCACGACTTTTCAGCAACCTGCAACTAAAGGTAGGGTTTGAAGTACATTAATTGAAGCTGTGTGTTGTGTGTGTGTGTGTGTGTGTGTGTGTGTGTGTGTGTGTGTGTGTGTGTGTGTGTGTGTAACTAAGTTCTCATTGATTTAAAGTACACCAGAATGCATATGTCCCTCTAACCTTGTGCAGTCTCTCTGGCTCTTCTCCAATTTCCCATTCAATACACAGCACTTGTAACAACGTACAACACGATAACACTTATCTTATGTATTCATTCTAAACTAAAGAGCTAATTATTATGTAGGTCACTGTGGGTGGGTCCTTATAATTGAGAGCACTACTCATGCATAATTACTTATATTGGAATAAGAACGATGGAAACAAGTTTTACCTTCAATCAAGGACTCTTTTCTGTCGGAGGTAATTTGCATGCAATTGAATATTAAAATGTGCAAATTAATACTTAAACTCTGAAAGTGTAAACCCGGGGGACTAGATCATTTGCATATGGATTGGAATGTTTCTTAATGCAAGGGATTTCACAAAACGGTGCTTGATTAGGAGAGTTTATTTTCCCCATGCCCGTATTTTTACTTCATTAATTTGTTCTGGAGGGATATCTTTCACATTAATGCAGATGTATGCTGTAACGTGATACTGCAAACACACTAACACGCAGCACTCCAGTCCATATGTTTTATGCTTAGTTTACACTGGACAGCACGGTTCGGTTTGGCACGGCACGGTTTTGCAGGGCACAATAACCCTGGATATTGATTGCGTTTCCACTGCCGACAGTACCCGTACTTGGTAGGCAGGGTATATGTCGGACCGGGTATATATCCACTCTTTTTGGCCCCTTTGGGACTGCTTGGAACCCCAACAAAGGGGTGACAAATATAGATGCAGCACGGTTCGCTTATTTTGGTACCCTTTTCAACTTTTGACAGTGGCAACGCAAATAAATGAGCGCCGAGCTGATGAACCAAACCGCAGTGGAAACGAGGCTTAACGGGTACATCCATTTTGGCAGGAGCCCGGGACTGAGAGAGAAAGTGATGGATAATGTGTGACTGCAGAAGCAAAGCGAGCGAGAGAGCAGAGTAGACTAGTGGAAAACATGACAAGAAGGCCAGTGAAAGAGGAAGAAACACAAAGGTAAAGAAAGAAAAAAATATTCATAGAATTCCGTGTTTTGAGGAGAGATTGAACAGACAGGTAAGAGGGAGAGCAGGAGAGGTTGACTGTAACACAACATAATAAGATGAGTGGAGAAAGAGCGCCAGAGGAGAGAGCAGAGAGAAACAGGCTGGCCTGTTAACATGCTCCCTTACTTTCACGTACACAATACATACACACAAACACTCTCTCTCACATACACAGCATGATGACAGCCTTTCCCATGTTAAATTTCACTTCCAAAAGCAATCCTGTCTCACTGTCTTAAGAAACCTCCCTATCTTATAGAGCTGCTGGTCACAGAGCAGCCTCCATCCGTCCTACCTGCAGTGAAGCTAACTGACAGCACTTGCTTGTGGAGCTTGGTTGGGCTTTACCTAATGATGAATTATGCATTGGTCGCTGTCACTTTGAAAAATGCAATTACCTCAGTGATAAGGCAGATGGGCCTGTTTTGTCTGGCATACGCTGTGCATCTATTACCAGTGTGGTGCTGGAAAACAGGAAAAACTGCTAACTAACGGCATACGGACAGATTCCTGTATGCATCCAAGAACACACACACACACACACACACACACACACACACACACACACACACACACACACACACACACACACACACACACACACACACACACACACACACACACACACACACACACACACACACACACACACACACACACACACCTCAAGTTTGGCCAATGTGTGCTGTCTGTGGACGTTACTTACAGAGGTAACTTCTATGCTACATAAAGGGTCTGTCCCTTTCTCATCATGTGTTTTAATGTATTGTTAACATTCTCATCATGAAAATAATCACTTTCAAATGGACAGAGAACCAGACAGACATACAAAAATATAGTGGGAGTCATACAGGGATAGGGAATATTGTGCTGCTGCCCTCTCTCTTTTTCTCTCTCTCCTCTCCCCTCCAGTTCCTTCTCCGTATTTTTTCTTTAGACCACCCACCTAATCATATCTTTAGAATTTAACTCACTTCATGTCATCTTAGAAAAGTGTTCAATTTATGCTTACACTTTGATTTACTTGACCCCCTGTCTTCTCTCTTTCAACGGGCCTCCCTGCGGTCACCCATTCAAGCTGTTTCCCCGTGAAGCCCAGAAGAGATGAGCTTTTTAATGAGCCTGAAGAGAAGGCCAGTCTCATATACGATGGCCACACACAGAGAGATGAACACTGATACATTAATGATAGCGCGAGAATGAAAGGCTCACATGTGCTCTCTAGCTCCCCGTGGCACAGTTAGATGAAGCCATTAGTGCCACAGTGGGGGAATTACATTATTTTATACTGTTATGTTATTTTTCCGTTGCTCACGCACACACACGCACAAACACAAGCAAAAACACACACACACACACAGTTACTGCCACCGTTACACTTGAACACAGATGGTTCTACAGATTTGAACTCCTGTTTTGGACGTGAACATGACTTGTACAGATACGGTAGTGAGCACTAAGAAAAGAAGACAACGGCATCCCATCTGGGGAGCTGCAAGCATGTGTGAGTCTAACAACTGTAAAGGAAGGTAGAATGCTTGCTTCGGGCTCAAATGCACCAATTTTTGGACGTGTGCCATTAAAATATTGAAAGAGTTTTTTTCCCTGAGAGTGCAGCTTTTGTTTGGGTTTGGAGTGCATTTCTTGTCAGTTCCAATCTCCTCTGACTCACACTGAGCATCCTATTCAGCCCTGCAGACTGTATGAACATACACCAAACCACCCTTGTTGTAACTCTATTTTTCTGTGGTCTGTGCTTGAGAATAAGCAACTTACAGATACAGCAAAAAAGACTAAGAAATATAGTTAAAGTGATAAATGCATTTCACTTGAAAATCCAGCATTATTTGATACAGTGGATGGCCTCAACTTTAACCATCCATTCAGCTATTGCCTATAGGCCTATTGCCTAAGTGTTGGATCGTATTGTTCTACATATTGGAAAAACACTAACAAAAACACTTAACAACTTGACAAACTTGGAATCTCTTTAGCAAAGCGAACAGCGAAGCTTCTAAGTTCTATCACGACACACTAAAAAAAGACAGTGACTAAAATAGATGAAGGGGTTGGTAGAGGGTCCACCTCCAGCAATGTCATAACAATGACACCAAAAGCTGTTGATGAAACACAGAGGGAGGAGACGGCGAATGAGAGTGAAAGGCAAGTAAGCCATAGATAGCACAAGTACAGTTGATCAAGAAAAATGAAGATTGACAGTGACAGCCGAGTAGGGGCTAAGCAGACAAAACGGAACAGAAAAAATAAATAAAAATTGAGACACTCTACATCCTGTAAGGCATCTCTGCCGGAATTTGGCAGATTAATAAAAAGCGTGACCCTCAAAGGCTTCACTTCCCCGCTAACGAGGCCAACGTCTTGAACTGACATTTCCGAGGCGGACGAGAAAGAGGGGGAAAAAAAGAGAAAAGGATTAAAGAAATTAAAAAGTTTTTTGTCGAGATAAGCTCAGGATTTTGCAAGAAAAAAAAATGCAGTCGCCCCCAAGAGATGATGAGTTACATTCTCACGCACGCACGCACGCACGCACGCACGCACACACACACACACACACACACACACACACACACACACACACACACACACACACACACACACACACACACACACACACACACACACACACACACACACACACACACACACACACACACACACACACACACACCTTATAGGTCATTTCCCCTCTGGCTCATTCATAATTGCCAGTTTAGGAAGGGGGAAGTTTGTTCACTAAATATTTGATGGACACCTTTAGCTGCAATGAGATTAACAGATTACATTTGGCCAATAATGATGTGTTCATCAGTGTGAAACGCTGTGTGTGTGTGTGTGTGTGTGTGTGTGTGTGCGTGCGTGCGTGCGTGCGTGCATGTGTCTGTGTTCTCATGAGCAAGCCCAAAAGTTAATTAAAAATGCATTGAACATTACACAGCTAATGACAGCACATAGCTCAAACTGGGTGTTAAGGTCACACAGGCAAAATGAAAAACAGAAAAGGTCTTAATCTCATAATAGCAACTGAGATTTAAAACAAAAACAAAGCAAAAGGCCTTAAAGCAGAAAACACTGTACACTAGAAAGGATATTAAAATAGGTTTTCATCATAGTTTTAAGACATACTAAAATTGTTAGGACGTGGCCCGCTAGGAGAAGGGTAAGCCATTTAAAACCAGATGTAAATGGTAAAATGAAGTGATGTATTAAATGTGGCCGTAACAAGAAGTAATCCCTTTTTTTCTTAGTTCTATATTGTCAATGGATTTTGATACATTACCTACTCTTTAATTTTTCTAGAATCAATACTGTATAGGAAATGTATAGTAACAACAAGCTTCTGAATGAAACAAAGCGAGCCTTGTGGGATGGTGGATATAATAACTGGAAAAATGCATAGTGAGCTGGAATGGAGACTGGGGAAGAGCAAGATCTCATACAGGGGAAAGGACTGCAGAGAAAACTTCAGTGAAACAACACGTGGGAATGTGTGGTCAGGAATAGAAAAAGACCACAGGCTTCAAGGTGAAGCCTGGACAGAGCCAATGAACTGAACAGCTCTTTCAATCGATTCAGCACTGAACCGTCAGCTGCCTCCTCTCCCGGCTGCACAGACCCCACACCCTCCTGCCTCTGTCCCCCACAGCTGCTTCCCTCTGACACCTTCCCAGTCATCCATGCTGCCTTCCATTGACATTGGAAGTTGGAGGTTAAAACTGACAGTGAAGTCACCACGGAGATGCCCGTGTTCAAGTAGCACAAGTTGGAAATGACAAGAAAGCATGTCATAAACGTTCACCGTTAGCAATCGCCTTATGAATGTTAGCCTTTAGGGATCGAGGTAGCCGTTGTCAGCCATACCAGTTGATAACAACACTCTCTGTTGCATTAAGCGCTAACAAATAGCATAGCAACATATCTACAGGTAGGAAATAGCAGTGACATGTGTCCAAGTGATTTTATGTGACTGAAATAATACAGAAGAGCTGAAATTATCAAAGTGTTCAGCACTGTTTATTTGCTGAGCAGTCGTGTTGAATGTTGGTCTCAGGGTTGGGCGAAGTTTCTCCGAGTTTCCAAGTTGACATTTCCGACTGGGAACTCAGAAACTCAGAATTCCAAGTTAAAATGGAATGCAGCACAAGTCCATACACTCACACTGTGCCGCCTACCATCACCTATCAACCCCCCTCACCCTGGACTTCAACACAGCCTCATCAACCACCCAAGCCAGTTGATGACTGAGCATCTGTCTCTGTCCCTGTCTGTTTCCAGCCAGGCAGGTGAAGAGGCAGCTGGAGAGATTGCACCAGAATAAGGCTGCTGGTCCTGATGGTGTCAGCCCCCTGTGCTGTGAGAATCATGTTCTTTGATTTTTTGCCAGAGACTTTAATATGATCGTGCCTGCACTGCTGCATGGGAACTTCAGAAAAAATACACTTAAGACACATCTATAAGATCCTGATTGATTGACTTCCTGATAGACAGACCATAGTTTTTCCTGCTGAGGGGATGCTTGTCTGATTACAGGAGCACCACAGGGGACTGTACTCTCACCTTTCCTCTTCACACTGTATACCTCAGACTTCAATACAACTCAACAGTCCTTTCATCTGTAGAAATAGCCAGGCGTACTCGAGGCGAGGAAGATAGTTGTGGATTTTGGGAGGACCAGGACTAAAGGCTTGAGTCCGGGTGTGCCTATAGGAAGGCAGGTTTATTCATACTCAAAGCAAAGGTCCGCTTCAATCTTGCAATCCATGGATGTGTATTTTTCTGATCGATATGGCCATGTTCTGTCACCAGGGCAAGAGTCTGTGAGAAGAGGTCTACAGTGGCAGCATGATGGAGGTTAATACTACACTGTGGCAACGCACAAGCGTGAATTCCATCACCAGAACGTAGACGCAGAAAGTGCTATAAGTGACTCAGTCTGTATTCAGATAGAATATTGCTTTGTTGTATAGTTCTCTTCTTGATATTCAGAGGGGACCTCAGAGACCCTTGCAGAAATGGGCGGATGGCAATTGTTATGTCAGGTGTCACCCCCAGACATTTCCATTCTGGGAGAAGAGGTGCATGTGGTGAAGGGCAACATAAACCAGGGCATTCACTGGCCCTGTGTTCCAAATCACATACTTTTTATTTGTACGATACTACATACTAAGGTACAGAAAGGTATAAAGGCCACGGGACAGAAAAATAAATCAGAAAAGGAAGTTTTTTTTTTATGTTGATAAATGTCAAAAATAAAGATAAATGTTGCAAAATGCGTTTGGAGTTAGTGGGGCATCTAGGTATGTTTGGCATACTGCAATTGACATGTATGTATTGGGACATCTATACCAGACCCGTCACCAGACCCCAGTCTTAAGGGGGGCATATGAAATGCATAGGGGGGCACAATTATTATTAGCCTACAGTACGTATATTTATAATAGTCCGATACTCTATTCGCGCAGCATGTAATCATCACGTTAAACTAACCAACAGCGGTAGCCTATAGCCTACAACATCAGTCCTCATAATTTAAAGCAATACATTACATAGAAGCAATGTTATGAATATCCATAAAACACTTGACTATTCAACATATTAGATGTAGCCTAACGCCAGACGCATATCTCAAACATTGCATTTTAAAGCAGTCAACAAAGGGATATGCATTGCCATTACACACACACACACACACACACACACACACACACACACACACACACACACACACACACACACACACACACACACACACACACACACACACACACACACACACACACACACACACACACACACACACACACACACACACACACACACACACACACACACACACACACACACACGCCTACTTTGAGAAGCCTACTTTGAGTGGAGGCAGGGCTGTGCTCTCTCCAGTCCCTTTTATCAGTACAGCAGGAGGTGGCGTTTCTCCTATATTATACTATCTATGGTTTCTCCGAGCTCAACCTCCTCATCAACATATCTTTCGGCCTCCGGGTTCAAAGCAGCCAGTGCGCCAATGAGCTTGCTACTGTGCTCTCCAAAACGCGCATCCATCTCTCCTTGCACAGCATCAATAACGCTGTAAAATGCTCTCTTGAACTCAGTCTTTTCGTCTACGTCACTTTGTGACGGACCAACTCTTTCCTCAACTGCAAATCCGCGGAGGTTCTTGTAAATTGTGCATCTTCTCGGCCGGTCTCCGGCACAGCCTCGCCCTCGATGGCCGTGGCTGGAGGAGCGCAGAGTTCCCACAGTGCTAAACTGTGGCTTCACGCAATCAGAAGTGTCACCGCGCTGAACAAGTCCATAATTTCGGTTTGTAGTAGTCTGTTTTGCGGCTCGAAAAGTGACAACAGTTTGACGATCCGATTTGGCAGAGGAGACTGTTGGTGGGCTTTTCAACCATTACCGAATATCGATTATGATGAACTAGAAATGAAATAGTAAGCCGGCGAAAACTCATCCAGCTTCACTTTCAAAAATGCGCGGTAACTGTTGAGCGGCTACATTGACGTAGTTACGTAGCCTTACTTTCTTTTCAGTAAGGCCGTGACAGGCTGTTGCAGTGTAGATAGACTCCCATCAATCAAACAAAATCACACCATTGTTTATTTATATTTTAAATGTTTTGATGATAAAGAATGCAACATTAGTATTTATCAACACAACATTAGCTACTATGATAGTATAAAATAAAAATTAAAGTATTTTTTTTGGAGAGATCTGTGCCCCAAGTGGGGGGGCACAAGCATTTCTGGGGGCGGGCCCGGCCCCGGCCCCCTAGGGCCCGCCCATAGCGACGGGTATGAACTATACTAAATAGTATGGAAGTATGGGTGTTGGAACACAGGGTGGGACAAAATACTGGAACTGGAAATGCATCATGGAGGCTGTCTACAAGAAGTGACAGAGGAGACTTTATTTGATGAGGTCCTTATCTATCTACAAGATTTAATATCTTTTAGCAATCTGTTGTGGAAAGTGCATTTTTTTTCCCAGCCATCTGTTGGAGGCAACATCATCAGAATAACTGAACAAAGTGATAAAGAAGGCTGGCTCTATGCTGGGGACTGATCTGGAGCCCATAGAGTTGGCTGTGGAGAGAAGGATGTTGCACAAGCAGTTCCATCAAACTGTTAATCAAAATGGCATTTACTTTGAAAAGCAGCACAAGGGACCAGCACAAGCCTTCCCTCTGGCAGGCTGATGTGGTAGCTCAGGGGCCACTTGGTGGTGCACAGGCTGCAGCCAGGAGATTAGAGATTAGAACGCCAGCAGAGATTTACCGAGGATAAATGTAAAGCTGAGATGAACAATGAATACTACTAGCCAAGATTGTTTAAGGGGATAAACTGTTCATAAAAATCTGGCTCTACGGAGTGTGTTTGTGTTTGTGTGTGTGTGTGTGTGTGTGTGTGTGTATAGGTGTGTGTGTGTGTGTGTGTGTGTGTGTGTGTGTGTGTGTGTGTATGTGTGTGTGTGTGTGTGTGCGTGTGTAGGGGGAAGAAAGTTATGTGATGCAAGAGCTGTAGTGAAAATGCCGAAGCCAAAAAGACCAGACAGTCCTATTTGGAAACCTTTGAAGCTACACAGCTTCAAATACTGAGGGAACTTAAAGGGACTTAGGAGAGGAATGGATCTGCCACACACATACAGATAGGGAGGGCAACACACTTTTGAGTTTACTCTGGCCCTGTCCAACACATAATACTTTCTAAGTATCTCGAGTGCCTTAACACACTTTCATATCTTCATTTTGATATTTTACATTTTGTATCTGTCCAGTTACAATCAAACACCCCAAAGTACACACCAATGCTGGGTATATAGAGACCTGTCAGGTTGTCATTCACAGTAGAATACACACACACACACACACACACACACACACCAGCAAAGCAAAATCTCAATTAATCTTACCAAAGTCAACAAAGGAGGACTGTCCGACTATCTTGAATGATGGATCTGCTGACATGACTTCAGCTTTGGTGAAGTTCCCGTCCTGATAAATTGACCATAAGGTAAAAAGAGAGAGAGAGAGAGAGAGAGAGAGAGAGAAAGGGAGACAAAGGGATTATGCAGTTTCATAAATACATTCATATACACTCAACAAAAATATAAACGCAACACTTTTGTTTTTGCTCCAATTTTTCATGAGATGGACTTAAAGATCTAAAATTCATTCCAGATACACAATATTACCATTTCTCTCAAACATTGTTCACAAATCTGTCTAAATGTGTGATAGTAGGCACTTCTGCTTTGCTGAGATCATCCTTCCCACCTCACAGGTGTGCCACATCAAGATGCTGATCTGACATCATGATTAGTGCACATGTGTGCCTTAGACTGTCCACAATAAAAGGCCACTCTGAAATGTGCATTTTTTTGCTTTATTGGGGGTCTGGGGACTCAGAACCAGTCAGTATCTGGTGTGACCACCATTTGCCTCATGCAATGCAACACATCTTCTACGCATAGAGCTTATCAGATTGTCAATTGTGGCCTGTGGAATGTTGGTCCACTCCTCTTCAATGGGTGTGCGAAGTTGCTGGATATTAGTGGGAAGTGGTGCATGCTGTCGTATACGCCGGTCAAGCACATCCCAAACATGCTCAATGGGTGACATGTCCAGTGAGTATGCTGGCCATGCAAGAACTGGGACATTTTCAGCTTCCAAGAATTGTGTACAGATCCTTGCAACATGGGGCCGTGCATTATCTTGCTGAAACGTGAGGTGATGTTCATGGATGTATGGCACAACAATGGGCCTCAGGATCTCATCACGGTATCTCTGTGCATTCAAAATGCCATCAATAAAATGCACCTGTGTTCTTCGTCCATTACAGATGCCTGCCCATACCATAACCCCACCACCACCATGGGCCACTCGATCCACAACATTGACATCAGCAAAGCGCTCACCCACACGAAGCCACACACGCCGTCTGCCATCTGCCCTGAACAATGTAAACCGAGATTCAGCCATGAAGAGAACACCTCTCCAACGTGTCAGACGCCATCGAATGTGAGCATTTGCCCACTCAAGTCTGTTACGGCGATGAGCTGGAGTCAGGTCAAGACCCCGATGAGGACGACGAGCATGCAGTTGAGCTTCCCTGAGACGGTTTCTGACAGTTAGTGCAGAAATTGTTTGGTTATGCAAACCAATTGTTTCAGCAGCTGTCTCAGTGGCTGGTCTTAGACGATCTTGGAGGTGAACCTGCTGGATGTGGAGGTCCTGGGCATTACACATGGTCTGTGGTTGTGAGGCCGGTTGGATGTACTGCCATATCCTCTGAAACGCCTTTGGAGACGGCTTATGGTGGAGAAATGAACATTCAATGCACGAGCAACAGATCTGGTTGACATTCCTGCTGTCAGCATGCCAATTGCACGCTCCCTCAATGCTTGTGGCATCTGTGGCATTTTGCTGTGAGACAAAACTGCACATTTCAGGGTGGCCTTTTATTGTGGACAGTCTAAGGCACAGCTGTGCACTAATCATGATGTCAGATCAGCATCTTGATGTGGCACACCTGTGAGGTGGGAAGGATGATCTCAGCAAAGCAGAAGTGCTCACTATCACACATTTAGACAGATTTGTGAACAATGTTTGAGAGAAATGGTAATATTGTGTATCTGGAATGAATTTTAGATCTTTAAGTCCATCTCATGAAAAATGGGAGCAAAAACAAAAGTGTTGCGTTTATATTTTTGTTGAGTGTATATTGCAACTACACGTTTGTTAAGGCTGCAACTACAAATATTACATATTTTGCATTAGGGATGATCAATTATTTGTTGATTAATTTTTTGAGTAAAAAGTAGAAAGAACTACATGTTCCAGAGCCCAATGTACAGTATCATTTTCCAATTGGTTTTAATTTCCAACCAATTGTTAGGCAACACTAGCCTGGTCCCACCAGACCATCGTACTTCATTTCATTTGTACAGAAGGTCTGGAATCGCTCAATTGACACACGTTCCCTCACTTGAAGACGGGTGTCTGTTGAAGTTTAAAACTATCGGATCTGCCCAGTGCCACTCTGGATCTGCCAACCAACGTTTGGTCATGACATGTCATGTGCCGGCTTCTGAGCCACTCCTTCTGTTTGCCGATTGGACTGGCATAAATCTGGCTGGATAGCACCCACCAATATACCGCACAGCCAGACTGACTAGGGAAATTGAAATTGAGCAGAAGTATGTAGGTGGGCGGTGCCAGGCTAAGGCAACACATCATCAGATTTGAAAGCTTGAATCAGTAAAAAGTTACTTCATTTTGACTTATTATATCGACTGATGATTAAAGTTGTTTTCAATTAATATTTTGGCATCACACTTGTAATCAATTGAGTCATCGTTTCAGAACTAGGTTATTTTAGGGCGGCAGCTAACATTGATTTGTTAACATTGATTAACCTGCCAGCTGTCAGGTGAGGAATAGCACCATTCCTCACATTGGAGAAGCTGGAAACATTTATTGTTTGACGTTGTCACCCAAAAAATTATCTAAATGGTTAATCAACTTTACAAACTGTTGCAGATTAACCTTCTATCGACCAACTGTTTAAGCTCCCGATCATTTCCGCTGTGATCGATACACTTTTTTTAACTTGTGTGGTGGATCTTACAATGGCAACACGCTAAGGCTGCATTGCGTAAAGTTGTGTCATGATTTGATGGGCACACCGGATGTACTGAGTTCACAGAAAAAAGAGCTCAAAGGATGGCTGCTTTTCAGGTTTAAGGGAACGCTGCATAATATGTCATTGCAAGTTCATGTGCGTCTTGATGCTGATATATTCAGTATGGGCTCACACTGAAAAATAACGGGTGTGAGTGTTTTGACACACATCGTATGCTGCCGGTGTGTGGTGCCCTTTACAGAGGGTAAGAAGAAAGAGAAAGAAGAGGAGATAAGCATAACAGTGGAGGAAAGTGTGTGTGTGTGTGTGTGTGTGTGTGTGTGTGTGTGTGTGTGTGTGTGTGTGTGTGTGTGTGTGTGTGTGTGTGTGTGACAGAGAGAGTGTGAATGTGAGCAAATGTGATTCTGTGCAGTGGGAAACTGTTGCCTGCTGATACCAACATTAGTCATTTATGAGAAGATTGTAGACAGATACAATGATCGAGTCAGAGAGGGCAAGATATACATTATGTATAAGTGTGCGTAGGAGCTGTATGTGTATGACTGTCTATACTACTTTGTGAAAGACTTTTAATGTATTAAGTGTTCAAAATTAGGATGGTTTGGTTAATATTTTAAATAATACTTTTTTTGCTACTATAACTCAAGTAAATTAAAAGGAATTTGAGAGAGTGAACTGAAAAATAGACAAATAGGGACGGATAAAAATATATAACACAGAAACCAATCAAATGATATCTCCCATATCCCGGCATCCTGCCTGTATGATTTGGAACTCAAACTACAGTATGTGTCTTTATGATGAAATGTAGCAGAAGGAGTAGTAAGCGACTTGTTAATTTGCACTATACATTCTGTCTGTGTATCTGTAAGTTTTAATGTTGTATTGTGCTATGTGTATATTCATCCATTCTATACATTCCAACATATTGGCTGCTTCTTTCTATAGAACTACATTGGACAGATTCCCGCCACACTGACATTGCAATGCTTTGAAAACTCCCCGTGATATTGATTTTCTGTGTGGAGAAGAATTTGAAAAAACAGCACAAAAAATTAACTGTTGCCAACATCCATTACTACGTAATGGCAGAATGGGGAAATATTTGTTGAACAAATGACTGTTCAATAGCGCACATGATGTGACAGCTAATAAATGGCATCTGACACTTTCTTATCAGGAAACACACCATTAATATATTAGCACAATGAGCTTTTCCCCCGAACGGCATCTTAAACATTAACCGATTGGTCTGTAATTATTAGTGCAAATGGCAATATCCATAAAAGTGCCAATTCAAAGCTTAGTGGTCAGTTAATTTAGGGTCTCTTTCCTGTTTGTATTCCTTTTGGATGATTGTTGACATGCTGTAGCTATGTTTATGATTGTTATGTTAATGACTACACTTTCCAGCACCTTAGCGCCAGGATGTGGCTTTATTTATAAGCCTTCACAATACGGAGAGATCTTTTTTCCTCTACTGAACGTAACATTGTACGACTGGACTGGCGGTCCATGGGAGCTGGAGACAGGGATCTTGGAACCAGAGGATTCGGTAAGCATAGCTACACTTAGCCTCTGTCTTATCAGCTCTTAGTTTACCTTTTCTTCTGTTCTTTCTGTTGTGTTGCAGTCAAAGTAGCGTCACATTAACTGTGTGGGAGTTGACCATCAGCTCTTTAAGTGTGCTAATCTCTAGAAAGAACAGACTATGCATTAATGATAGCCTGGAAATCCAGACCCATATCTAGAACGATATAGGGTCTAACCACCTTCAATAGACCTTTCCAACTCAAGGGGCGGCTCCTACGCGTGCATTTCAAATACCACTACACGCAATTGGATTGCACTACGACCAATCAGAGCAATGAACAAGGAGATGTATTTAGCCCCGTTTCTTTAGCGAACAGCGGGGTTAACTGGAAAATTACAATTTTGTCGTGGTCGGTCGGCAACAGGAAATGTTTCTGTCGTCTTCCAAATCGTTAAGTATCGAGGCTAAAGCTGTTTCAAACTCAAACAAAGTATCGGCATCCATCTTTATTATTTATCATCACGGCTTTGACGGCGCATGCCCAGCACTGTCTTCATCCTGTTACATCCGCCCCAGAGTACCATTCTGGCCTGCCCATATGAGATAGAACAATTTGATTGGCAACTCCGAATTTTCTGACATAGTTAATGAGCTTCAATGGATCGTGCCTAGACCAACTGGCAGGGCAAATTTAATTTACCAGCGGCAGGTCTGGATTTCCAGGCTATGTAAATGAGACTTTCTCAGCAGACTGATCTTGTCTTGGTAGAAAAAGCACATGTGTTACTCATAAACTTAACAATGGCTCCATTCCTATTAAGCCATGCCAGTGTGACAGTGGGCCAACATGCACTAAATACTAAAGACTCCAAAGCAGCTAAATGGAATTCAGCCATCATGTATTCCTATTGGGCCATTGCTGATTTGACTGGTGTAGTTTGCATAGTCCCAAAACATGGTGAGATGAGAGTGTTTTCAAAGAGGGGAACCACCAGAAAAGGTTTTCAGCCCTGCGGAGGTGTTGGGGAGTCTAACAACTTGCAGATGGGCTGTCATGGAAAGTGCCCACTTAATCATCCTAATGGCAGCCTCATACTCCTAGTCTCGCACTCCATCCTGAGACATTTAGATTAGGAGACTAATGAATAGTGCTGCCAGCGCGATGGTCCACTGAATTTATGAGGCTTTTGGCCTGAAGTTCTCTTTAGGTCAGTTAGTACATCAATATTATGCCATCTGATTGAGGGCTTTTTTGCACGACTGCTAATCCTTGATTGTGGCTAAAAGGACTTGGACATCAAATCTTAAATATTGCTACTGTAACATGCTCTTATAATCTGGAGACACAATTGTTTTCTGAAGTAGTAAAGAGGATATGTGAGCCAATAATTCTGGGAGAAGAGAGAAACAAAAGAAATAGAAAAGAAAAAAAACCTGGACAGAGAACTTGCCCAAAATAGCCTAGTTGTATGTATATGGTTTATTTTGTCTTCAGTGTTACAGTAAAGCCACTGCATGAGTTGCATTCCAGCTAAAGTCATTATTTATGAGTATTATTAGAATTATTTTTTTTATTTTTCAGTCGCTGCTGCTTATCATACATTGTGGAAACAGTGCTGACTGTGAGTAATACCCTCCAAATCCTAATTAGGTTATTGCAGTAGTTATTCACAGCACAAGAGTAATGATCGGCCAACACATGCATGGACAAATCATACAGAAAATGTTATAGTAATAAATGCCCATTTAGTTTGCCATATACAAATGGGTTACAAAGTGTTCAAACTGAAAACAGCTGAGTTGTTTTATGCCATAAATAAAGCCCCAATATTACACTTAATTTCAATTAGCCAAAACACACACATTATGTGCAAAACACAGACAGACACACACACACACACACACACACACACACACACACACAGACACACACACACCCATACACATGCACACACCAATATTAATACTTATTTCCACATAGTACAATATGTGAAGCAAATATTGTGAAATCTATGAAAAACCTATCTATTAAGTTTAAAGCAGTGGCTATATGTTCGAGTGACCCTCGCAAAATTAAATGACACACTTTAAAGCAAATCACTTTAAGAGCAGGGAGAAAAAAACTCACTAGAACACGCACACACACACACACACACACACACACACACACACACACACACACACACACACACACACACACACACACACACACACACACACACACACACACACACACACACACACACACACACACACACACACACACACACACACACACACACACACACACACACACACACACACAAACACAGATGTGGTGGCAACAGGACGTAAATTCTATGCGTTGAAGATGAGCTCTTAGTCAATGTGATTGACGGGTGCTGGCTGCCTGATTGCAAGATGTCATGATTAAAACTGTGTGTGACAGTCTGAACAGTTGATTGATGTGTGAAGAGATGAAAGGATTAAGGGTCTTTTATTTATTATTCTTCCCTTCTGTTCACTTCATACATACATACATGCGCACACACACGCACACATAGACCAGTGGAATCACAGAGGCATAGTTGTGGCAGGAAAATAAGTTTTACTGCACAAACAGAATTGCAGTGGATTGATTCTGGCCTGGAGCACAAGAGGGATTTTCACTAATATGGTGCAGTGTTGATGCAAATGCTGGAGTCAAACGTGTGTGGTATGTGAAGTATGCAGTGGCGCAGGGCATTTGAGTAGTGTTTTCTTGTGCTGGGGAACAGTGATTTCAAATGAAAATGGTGGAGATAGCTAAATGGGATGCAGTGAAAACCCACTGGTTCATCAAATTAAAAACTAAATAACATGTTCTCAATATGGTTTGACTTACAGCACTGTGCAACTGTTTGAGGCAGATGTGAAGGAATGCTGTACACTTTCAGGATGTGCTGCTGTTTTGGCGAAGCACAAAGAAACAGGCAACGTTGAGGATCGTAGACGCAGCGGTCGGCCAAGGAAACTTAATATTAGCAGATGAAAAACACATCAAGCTTATTCAGAAGATGTCCAGCAGTGCCATCAGCTCAGGTCAAGCAACTTAACTATGCACGCAAACCTAGGAACTGGGGCTCAGAAGAATAGAAGCAGGTGCTCTGCACTGATGAGACAACATTTGAAATATTTGACTGTAGCAGAAGGCAGGTTGTTAGATGAAGGGCTGGAGAGTGGTACACTAATGAGTGTCTGCAGGCAACAGTGAACAATGGGAGAGGTTTCTGCAAATGGAGTTGAAGATTTGGTCAGAATTAATGGCGTCCTAAATGCTGAGAAGAGTAGCTGGATGTACCTGGGTCCCACTGGTGTCTGCCAGTTCTGTGCTGATGGCACTGCTGTAAAGAGATTTATCTTCTGTTTCTTAACTGCATGTTGTTGATTTATGAAAATAAACTATTACAACTTCTGATCGTTAAAGCACTCTTTGTTTACAGCATTTTTCACACCTGCCTAAACTTTTGCACAGTACTGTATGCTATATATATACTTAAAGTATTTGAACTAAATGCTAAACTGCAATAGACATTCCATACAAAGCAACAGTCACTGTGTCGCACAAATCAAATACAATTATCCTGATGAATTCATCATAATCAATTGATAATTCAAATCTTCAAGAGGTGCATATTTAGAATTTGATATTTTGTAACCCTTTGAGGTAAGCCTATGCAAGCTCACGTTGGCCCCCTATTACGTGCATATGAGGCTTATAAACCCAGGAGGAACATTTGCAATAGTTATGACAATGCCAAATTAGCATTAAATGAAGCTAGTTTGTAGGAGGCCATTTCATTGTTAACCTTTGCAAAAAACTAACACAAAACACCCCCATACTTTACTTTAAGCGCCCAAGTAGGAAAACTGCTCATCATTTACTATGCACTATTTTCTTCTTGAATGTTAATAGCCATCTTGACCCTGCATAATGTGTATATTTTAAACTTAATATAAAAATGTTGAGCCCGTTTCTGCCCCATCCCTCCGTGACTGCTTTCTCTTGTGTAGTCACAGGAAAACAGAGGAATGGGTAGAAATGGGGGGAGACTTGGGTGGAAAGAAAACAGAGAAAAGTAATTAAAATGGAGTGCTGGAAAAGAATAGCGTGTTGGCCTGTGACCGGTAGATGCGGCTGCATTAAACCGAACAGCGCAGTGTGATTAACAGAGGTCGCATGCTATATGAGGATGTTGGGAAATGGCTCGGTCTTGTGTGTTTGTGAATGTATATGTGTTAGGGGTGGGAATCTCTTGGCACCTCATGATTCGATTCCGATTCCGAGGTCAACGATTCGATTCAAAATTGATTCTCAATGCATCTCGATGCGATTTTTTTTTACGTACATACCTGTGATTTTCAAAAAATATATTTATATACACATCTGAATTTGCTACTCAGAGTTTGCTAATCACTTCCTACTTTTGTGATGATCATTAAATACAATCAACAGATGAATTACCTTCTCTAATATTGTATTAGAGAAAAAGCTTTTCTTGTCACATATATGACTTCCTATGAACAGTGCAATAATCAATGCAGCTTTCAACACAATATGGAAGTATGTAAAAACTAAACCGATTCACTTTAATTTTCTTTCTACTCTTGTGAATCATGTTTCTATAGGATTTCTATTCTATTATTTTCTATGTCATTTCAACACATTGTGCAAAAAGTTTGGCTAGGAATTCAGCTCTCATACAAAAACGTAAACAGACACAAAGCCAGTGCAGGTCATATGGGTTTGCTGCTCTCTGCCCTTTTGTCGCCACTTTTAACAACTCGCACTTGTGTGGTGTGCATGCGCAGTGGCGCAGGAAATAGTAATATTAAATACTAGTTAAAAAAATAAAAATAAATAAATAATTTTTTTTAATAAATCGATTATTAACTTTTATGAATCGATTCGGAATCGTTCGAGAGAGAATCACGATTAATCGGAAAATCGATTATTTTTCCCACCCCTAATATGTGTGTCCGTGTGTGTGGACGGTATTTTTCAATTTGTTCAGGTGTGTGTCCGGACATTTGGATTTGTTGTGTGCATTTAAGGAAAGGGAGAAAAATAAAAAGAACAGCGTGTGTAGAAAGATTTAAGGAAACAATAGGGCTTTTTTCATAAGCTGGAGATGGGAATGAGATGATGGAGCGATACAGGTTCACTGCAGAGGACTTGACTTTCACTCGTTCTTTTTGTCACAGTGTGTGTGTGTGCGTATGTGTGTGTTTGCCCCAAAACAAGATTTAAAGATCCACCAAACAATGAAGCTTCATCAATCAATTAGCAGTTGGCACGGTGAACCACATTAAAAGTTCCACGGAACTGGATATTGACCCTTCTTACAAATAGAACAAAAAAAAAAGACTCAATGATGAACTAATTACGATGGGTAAATGACCCAAAGACTGAAGTATACTCAGGGAAACATATGTTTAGATCCACTAACTACACTCAACAAAAATATAAACGCAACACTTTTGTTTTTGCTCCCATTTTTCATGAGATGGACTTCCAGATACACAATATTACCATTTCTCTCAAACATTGTTCACAAATCTGTCTAAATGTGTGATAATGAGCACTTCTGCTTTGCTGAGATAATCCATCCCACCTCACAGGTGTGCCACATCAAGATGCTGATCTGACATCATGATTAGTGCACAGGTGTGCCTTAGACTGTCCACAATAAAAGGCCACCCTGAAATGTGCAGTTTTGTCTCACAGCAAAATGCCACAGATGCCACAAGCATTGAGGGAGCGTGCAATTGGCATGCTGACAGCAGGAATGTCAACCAGATCTGTTGCTCGTGCATTGGATGTTCATTTCTCCACCATAAGCCGTCTCCAAAGGCGTTTCAGAGGATATGGCAGTACATCCAACCGGCCTCACAACCACAGACCACGTGTAACCACAACAGCCCAGGACCTCCACATCCAGCAGGTTCACCTCCAAGATCGTCTGAGACCAGCCACTGAGACAGCTGCTGAAACAATTGGTTTGCATAACCAAACAATTTCTGCACAAACTGTCAGAAACCGTCTCAGGGAAGCTCAACCGCATGCTCGTCGTCCTCTTCGGGGTCTTGACCTGACTCCAGCTCATCGCCGTAACAGACTTGAGTGGGCAAATGCTCACATTCGATGGCGTCTGGCACGTTGGAGAGGTGTTCTCTTCACGGATGAATCTCGGTTTACATTGTTCAGGGCAGATGGCAGACAGCGTGTGTGGCGTCGTGTGGGTGAGCGCTTTGCTGATGTCAATGTTGTGGATCGAGTGGCCCATGGTGGTGGTGGGGTTATGGTATGGGCAGGCATCTGTTATGGACGAAGAACACAGGTGCATTTTATTGATGGCATTTTGAATGCACAGAGATACCGTGATGAGATCCTGAGGCCCATTGTTGTGCCATACATCCATGAACATCACCTCACGTTTCAGCAAGATAATGCACGGCCCCATGTTGCAAGGATCTGTACACAATTCTTGGAAGCTGAAAATGTCCCAGTTCTTGCATGGCCAGCATACTCACCGGACATGTCACCCATTGAGCATGTTTGGGATGTGCTTGACCGGCGTATACGACAGCGTGCACCACTTCCCACTAATATCCAGCAACTTCGCACAGCCATTGAAGAGGAGTGGACCAACATTCCACAGGCCACAATTGACAATCTGATAAGCTCTATGCGAAGAAGATGTGTTGCACTGCATGAGGCAAATGGTGGTCACACCAGATACTGACTGGTTCTGAGTCCCCAGACCCCCAATAAAGCAAAAAAATGCACATTTCAGAGTGGCCTTTTATTGTGGACAGTCTAAGGCACACCTGTGCACTAATCATGATGTCAGATCAGCATCTTGATGTGGCACACCTGTGAGGTGGGATTGATTATCTCAGCAAAGCAGAAGTGCTCACTATCACACATTTAGACAGATTTGTGAACAATGTTTGAGAGAAATGGTAATATTGTGTAACTGGAATGAATTTTAGATCTTTAAGTCCATCTCATGAAAAATGGGAGCAAAAACAAAAGTGTTGCGTTTATATTTTTGTTGAGTGTAAATGAGAACACAGTTTGTACCAGGCTTGTAGTGTGAGCTTGGAAGGGTAACCTCTGTTTCCACATAAATATAACAAACCTTTGAAGTCAAGCAACTTCCTATTTTTACTGAGGCAAAGAACCTCCACTTTAAATGTAATTTACAGGCTTATTACACATTTACGGTAGATGAAGAAAGGCTTAATGTTTAAACAACAAACAATCTGAAAGTCCATAGCTCTGCCAAGGCTGCAATCCTCAAAATCTCTACTTTTTTATAACAGAAAATGTTTAGTGTTTCCTGTGGAGGGGAGTGGTAAACCATTGTTTTACATGTCATTTTTCATAAGTTCTGTTATATAAATACAACTGACTTGACTCTTAGTGAGAATTATAACTTTGCCTCTTAAAAACTACAGTTGAGGCAAAGGAAAAAAACTGAAAATTTTGAGCTGAAAGGGTGGGATGTATAGTTTGTCATATGGCGACCATGATTGGCAATGGTCAATGGTCAATGTCAGTGTTTTTCCTTGGCTTCTCCAGTAAACATGTTTTTGAAAAAATCCTTCTAAATAACAAGCTGGTATGAAAACAACATCCTTGGCTGAGGTAAGACAAAATAATAATAAAAAATAATCCCCAGGAAATTCAAAAAGATGCTGTTTTTCATCAACATTCCTACCACCTGTCAGCCATCCTTTCTGATTTAAGGGTGAGGCCGTTTATTTGCTGTTTTTCTCTCTTCCCTCTGTCTCTGCCAAACCTTTCAATCTCTCGCTCTGTTTCTCTCTCCTTTCTTTCCTCCTCCCCTCCACTTTCCTCATCCCTCTCTCTCTGATAAGATAGACTAGTGTTCGGGCTTGTGCCTCGACCGGCTGAATTCCAAACAGGCCCCTTGCACAAAAAACCAAGCATCCACGGGCTCTCCTCCCTGCTCTACCCAGAATATTAACTAGCCCTGCAGCAGTGCCAGCAATCCTGCAGCCCCCAACAAGCACACCAGAGCTTTGAAGATGTGTTGGTTGCATCAAGGAAATGAATGGAGAGGATGGTGTGTGGGTCCTCACTCTTGTTCATAACTTTGGTTGTACTTAAAGGAGGTCCACATACTTTTTTGATTGTTGATGTTCATTCATCGGACACACTCCTATAAGGTGTAATATTGTAGGTCCTAAGTTAATGATCAACCCAATCATTTTGGAAGTAATTGTTTCAGCCATATTTCTATTAACCTTACATACTAGCGCTTACAACAAAAGAGCACAAGAGTTGTAACAATCATATACAATGACTTGATTAGTAAAATCTTGTTTATGACACAGTAGTCATGCTTCTTGATTCAAAGACACAGAAGATAATCATTGGACTCTAGCAGGGAAAAGGAAAGCTAGAAATAGAGAAACTAGAGGGCATATAAGGTCTTATTACCTTGCTGACCCAGGTCTCAAAGTTGGGCCCATCAGTTGTCAGGAACAGATCTGGAGTGGGAGACAAAAGGGAGGATGGACATCATTAAGTGATACACACAGGTTATTCAGTATTCATATCATTATTGACACTCATACTAATTTATTTTATTTTTAATTTCTTTTGCGAAAACATAATTTATTTACTGTATTTCCATGCTTTTCATTTTGTTTTGTATGTTTGATATGTCTGAAATAAATTGAATCAATACAGCTGGTAGAAAAAAGAAGAGAAGACAACCCAAGATTGAAAACGGAAATATATTTCAAAGCTTGGAGTTAGTGATATACAGAAATAGACTTGGAAATGTTTTTACAATTCTCATACACTCTATCACTGACAGGCAATGCCTGTTCAATGCTGAGTGTAGCTGGGATTCCTAAAATGAAAAAAAAGATGAATTGGCAGCAGCATAAAAAGAGGTGCAGAGAAGGGAAAAGGGATACTGGGGGGCAGGGGGGGGCTCTCCCATTGACGCAACAAGCTTTCACTCTGCTTGCTTTCTGGAGGCCTCTACCCTCCCTGGTAATGCCAGCAGCTCGCTCTATCGAAATCCTATAACTTTGCACTTGTACTCATATTCCCCGCTCTCCAAGCTTAGGCTTGCGGGCTGCACTTGTAATGCGCTTTTCTGTCTGCTTCTATGTGTGAGACTTTCATCGCAGCTTTCTGTGGACTGCGGTTCGGCCCGCACAGTAATTGGACATGAAATACATATTGGCATTGATCTGCCTTAGGGCCCTGCTATTCTCCGTGTGTTGCCGTGCTCTGCATAGTAAAACATATAGGGAAGAATGAGATGTGTGTGTAATACTAGGCTGTGGAGGAAATCATGCATATCTATGTAGTAACAGGATATAAGAACCATAGCCAACAGCAAGATTAAAATACTGCAGAACAATATGTATATAATAGATACAAAAACAACATCCAATTGAATAAATGTCTTTTTCATGGGCTCGATGTCACACACTGTATTGACTGAAAAGAGTTCTTCTTCTAGCATACCAATTTGTGTTGCTCACAGGAAACCCAACTACTTCTGTTGGTTGATCTGTGTCAAAGAATGTTTACTAGCACACCACCTACCTTGACCCACACAGCCATCTCCAATTATATTCCAACACTCATATGAAAAGTTAAAACCTCTATGAAAGTTGTAAAAAAACAACTTTCACTTTCTTAAAACTTTGTGCCCACACAAAGACTTCAAAATGTTTTACAAATGCAAAGAAGATAACACAGCATGCATAGATTATGCATATGTGAACACACATTACTCTGCAGGGTACGCTCAGTGATTTGCAGTATGTGCTTCGCAGGGGTGGAGTGTTGATGAGCTCGACTAATCAGCCAATCAGGCCTCTCTAGACAGAATCCAGCCGTGATTGGCTGATTAAGAATGCCATCTGTGTGTCAGTGAGGGTGGCATGGGGTAGACGGAGAAGCAGCGAGAGAGACGCACCAAAAAGATCTTCATCTTGTAAACACTTCACATTTCTCGCCGTGGGGAACCTTACTATTTAGACTCCTCATCTCTACTTTTTTTTATTTTTCTTTACCTAAGTTCACTTCTAACAAACTCCTTTCCCTACTAACTTTTCATCTTCACGTCTCTTACTAAATGTCAGTCTAAATTCAAACTGCCCTGTAGTTCACTGGGCCTGACAGTGGCCACAATGAAGCCAGCAGTGTATTGAGGATATAAACCGATGGCTTGAAATTGGAAAGTGCCCTTGAGCAGGACACTAAACTTAAATCTGATTTTTTTCCACCACATAGGAATGCACTATTTAAAAAAGGTGTGTGTCGAGGGGGAAATCCACAGAAGGGAAGCTGAGGTATGTTGGTAAACTGAGCAATAAGTGAATTTTAATGTGATCCTTGTGATATTACTGTCTTCAGTGCATTGTCCTTCTCTCCCTATACCCACAGTCCCTACCAGAACATGATTCTACACAGTCTCATAAAGAGCTGGTACTAGCTATAGCAATATAAACCCAACTGCTGCCACCATCAGTCACTATAACACAGTTTTACCGTTCCAGGGATGTTTTTACTGGGCCGCCAAGGGCTTTTTAGGGACTCATTTAAGATGAAAGAGATAGTATAAAGAGGAACAGAAGAAAACAGAGCAGAGAGGAATTAAACAGAAGAGAAACAGAGTGGATTCCTAAGTGAAAGTCCTTTGTGTAATACGTCGTTCTTTGTAAAAGCCTGCTTTAATTGGCACACTATTGCACTATTTATATCTGTAATATTCTATCATTTTTCTAGACGGCAGGAAACAATACAAAAAAAAGACATCAGAATTTTTCTTTCAAAAAGGGCGGAATGATAAAACCATAGTTTGACATTTCTATGTTGTCATGATTTAAGTTAAACAACAATCATATTTGTTTTTGTTTTCTCAGAGTCAAGTCTGATAAAGTGTTGTTCTTCAAGTCACCAGTTAAATGTGGGGATGCAGAGTCACAAAGAGTGAGATTGCAAGACCTCGGTAGCCTGCTCCTTTCTCTGTTTAAAGCTCGAGGTAACATTATCTTCTAGTTGCATAAACCACCTGAGCCCTCGACAGAGCTGTCAGTGGCTGTGTGTTGCACTGTGGGTAATATAGGTGCTGGGATCTGACAAGGAAGAATAATGTGTGTGGAGAGACTGCATCTAAGGGGGGCACGCCCTGTGGGACAGAGTTTTTTTTTATACTTTGACTTCATCCACACTTATACTCTACCACTGAAACAAAAGCATTAATCTTACACACCTTTTTTCCATCCTGTAAGAAGACAATATTAGAAAATAACCAGCAGAGTAGTACATCGTATCCACATATCTAAAACCAAATTAGCTCGTATGTTCCCCGATGTAGACCCGACCTGTGATAGCTGTAAGAGCGCACCGGCATCACTCTTTCACATGTACTGGTTGTGTCCCACCTTGACTGAGTTCTGGTCATCAGTTTTTCAAACAATTTCTGAAATACTTCAGCATCAAATTAAGCCGAACCCTTTCACTGCAATTTTTGGCATTGCACCAAATTCAGGCTTACCTAAAGTGAAGCTGAGAGTACTGGCCTTCACCTCACTACTTGCTCGTAGGGCCATCCTCCTCAAATGGAAAGATCCTGCTCCTCCTTCCCACTCACATTGGATTCGAGACATAATGGCATTTAGAGAAAATACGTTACACAACCCAGGGTTCCGAGAATAAATTTGACCGAATTTGGCGCCCCTTCCTAAATTATTTTAAAAAAACAATAATAACTATAGAAGAGTAGCTACCCCCCCCTTTTTTTATTTTTTTATTTGATTTAATTTTATTTCTTTATGTGTTTTTTTTTGTTTTTTTTCATATTGATTGTTTATTTCTGTTTCTTGTAGGGTATATTTTGTGCTGTTGGGTGTGAGGGTGGGATGTGGGTGGGGTATGTTCGGGGGGGAAAAAAAGGGGAAAAAATTTGTACTAATCGTGCTACAATTTCTTTGTTACGAACATTTAATAAAAAAACCTTTGAAAGAAAGAAAATAACCAGCAGTGTAGGCGTACTTCAAAAGTGAAGGGAACACTGAGCAGATTTTTGTTGAGGTGATTTTCTTACGGGTGACAACAAACAAGTGCTGTGGCTGCCCTGCTATCATGACAAGCTAGCTAGTAATCCTGTTAGACCTGTATGGTTGCAAGTGACCAACACAACCATCAAAGGCCTGCTAATCCCATCAAGCCATGGCTCAGTACGAGAAAACATGAACACAGCTGTAGTGTTGTGAACAGTCAGTAGGGTTCAAAACACAAGCCTTACTTACTGCCATATTATTCCCTTTGACAAAATCCTTTGATATGTCCTTTAATTTGCATGATTGCAATCACTGTGAACTAGGTTTGAATTAGAAATTGCTCATACATATTTTGTCTCATATAAGTAGATGTTACAAGACATTTTGCTTTGTTTAATGTTACATATTTAGTGCATTTTCCCCAAAAAATATGTGTTCTATGTTCATTCCCTGTTACATAGTCATTTTGGTATATGTTGACATGGCTGACACCATAGCAATAATCAAATGTGTTTCCAATAATTGCATATACATAAAATCTAAAAGCAAGCATACTAATGTGTCTAAATACTATGTAAATACTCCATTGCTAAAACTCCATATCACCAAGCTTGTTCTACTCTCCCCAGCGTTTACATTTGTTCTTGATGCTGTGTCACACATTGAGTTTTATTTATCTCCTTTAGGTTAAGGACAAGTGCACTGCAGATATCATCAACACCTAAAAAGATTCCACGACACAACAAATCTGGCACAACACACTATTCAAACACACATTTCAGAGCATAGGCTAATAGAGCTGTCATACTCCACCACTCTGGAAAGATGCATTCATAATTGAGGTTTATAAATGTGTTTGTGTGTGGGAGTGTAGGGTTACGCAACAGCAAAGGAGACTCAGGGCTCTAAGTGGTATGTCGTGTCTCCGGATAATTAAAAAGCATGCTAACCGTAAAGGCTGGAGCAACAGCTACGCTAGGCATAAAAACACACCGCTATGGCAGACACAGAAAGAGGGAGCCATACTAGATGCTAAGGCCATACAGTTTTCAAACTGCACCGAATACAAAAAACAAAAAGACAGGCTTACAAAACAAATGACTAAAAAAGCAAAAAAGCATACTAATCCTTTAATTGCAAAGAGAGGCAATCTATAATCACTTGATTATTTCTTCCGCTCTAGCACGTTCAAATGTTTCTGTTTGGTTAAATTGTCTGTTCCCTGCAAATGACACTTCAAAAAAAGGCTCTCCGTCACACCCACATGAACAAGTACATGATGAGCAGGCTGCATACACACACGTACACCCGCCTCCACACTGCACTGCATAGCTGTTTTCAGCAGATTATTAAAATATCTGTTTGTGTGCATCCGTCTGTGAATTCCTTTGTCATCGGGTCATTGTGAACCAGCCAATCATCTACGAATCAGAGGCCTTTCACACTAACAGAATAATTGCAAGTGTATCTGTTACTAATAACAGAGTATGTAGATAAGCCACTTCCACAGCTCCATCAAATCACAACAAACATGAGAATAAGGGAAACTGTAGCACGGACCAGCTACAGTTCGCGTGCTGCAACTCTCAGCATGCTGCACACAAGATTTGATTGGCTCTATGCTGTGTCTATCAGGACAGATGGGCTTAATGTGAATTGATGAGGACAGGTGTTCACCGTTTGTTGCACACATGTTGGCATCCAAATATATACAATATACCTCATGAAGATCAAAACATCTGGAACCACATGATGTCCTGGTAAAGACTTAACAATAAAAATGTAGAAATTATTTAAGCAATATCGCACAAGAGGGAGTGCTGATGTACTGAATATCAGCACGGCTGCGATGACATTTTTTTGAATACCGCAGCTGTTGATGTGCTGCTATTAGAGCTATTATTCTTCAGCATGAGCTTATACACCTAATGTGAAATGTTGTCAAAAGGAACATGGCTACCACATGCTGTAGCAGCTGCTGGCGCTGCTCTCATAAACAAGGAGACTCACTCACAACAAACACTGATTCACATTCACTGGTAACACAGGTGCAGTTCAGAAGTGGGTGTACTAACCTCAAACACCTGTATTCCAGTTATTAATAAACACTTAAAAATAACTATATACGTTATTTTAGAGACAGTTCAAAGCCTATGTCGTTTGTCTGACAGTTGGCTTCATTTTGTGTCTCTTCCCCATTCTATTGCAGTCAGCTAATGTCATTTTAACACACCTGAGGGTTTGCAGTGAAGTATCTTTCCCCAACGTCCTCTTTTGACAACCTTTCTTTATTTAACTCACATGTTATAAGTGGAAATATGTCCAATTGTGCGGAGCAAGTTTGTTAAAATCTAAGATAACAACTAGTGCTGTTGAAGTGTATATCAGCCCTTATGTAATACATTATTCCACTATACAGACAAGTGATGGAAAGTGACTGACCTAAGTGTTTTCTGTTTTCTGTATCTCAGAGGAGGATCTAATACACTTTAATGTGTGAAAATGTGAGACATGTGTTTGTCCATCTAACATAAACACGTTCACAGTTCCAAACAATCCATTGGTGACATGGGCAATCTCAAGTTAATAGAGCGTAAAATCACATCGGATGCTGCGCAACACAGAGTGGGTTATCAGTGTCCGCAAACATGTTGAGCGTTTTATTTCTGTTACAGACAACGTGCTCTGGATGTAACACAAGTATCAATTCACTTTTTCTCCAGTCAGACCATTAGTCCATTTAATCTTTCTCTAAACGTTTTGCCATGACAACAGCTGATAAAGAGCGACTTCCACCTGTTCTGGGGAAGGTTACAGTTTAGATTTAGTTTATACTCTTTGTTGTTAAATTACATGACGTTAAATTTCATTCAGCTGGGGGCGCCCTTAGCTCAGTTGGTAGGGTGTCCCCCCCCCCCGGGACGGGCCCAGCAGCAGACCCGGGTTCGATTCCCGCCCGCGGTCGTTCTCTGTATGTCACTGCCCTCTCTGCCCCATTTCACCTCTGTCTCTCTGCACTATCAATAAAGCATAAAAATGCCCCAAAAAATATCTTAAAAAAAAAAAGAATCATTTAGCTGATGCTTGTATACAACCTGCGACTTCCAGTAAATGCATGCAACCATGAGGGAATGAACCCAGTGCAGCAATAATGATGTAACTGCTTCAAATAAGCCAAACTACAAAGTGCTAAATATAATTGCAACATGTAAGTGTATTTTTTTTTAAAACCATTTTTACTAACTTGTTTTCATTACATTATAGGGCAACATCCCCTCTTCATTTGAATTTGAACAGAAGCTGGTAATGTTCATTGAAATGTGATTCCTAATTTTTGCACTCACAAGCTTTTATGTAGTCAGGAATAAAATAAATTATTCTTGTTTGTACTGAGGCCTTTTCATGTAAAATATATAGGGGAGAACGGGGGAATCTGAGGCATCGGGTAATGTGAGCCACCCCCTGTATCTAGGCAACGGAAAACATTTGTGGTCATGTGAGATATATGTTTTCAAGCCCCTCTCATTTCCCCTTGGCCCTGAAAGAGAGGACCTCATGGTGCTGTGGTAAGCATGTTTTTTTCACCAAAATAGGTATTTTGCATGTAAAAGTAAATTTTCTTGCTGTCAACTTAATCAACTGTTGTGCCAAAGCAAATGTATTCACGTAGAAAAACTTCTATCATACGTGTTGATGAACTACCAACATATGAAACCATGTGATGCTGATAACTGAAGATTAGCCTGAAATGCTAAGAGAGGTAGTTTTTTCTCAAATTGTGGTGGTGGGGGAAAGTGAGCCAAATGCTGTGGGGGAAAGTGAGCCACTGTCTCACTTTCCCCCACCATAAGGCACAAGTTAAGTTTAGTCTTTAACATATTTTAATGTAATATTACATGACATATGTTTTATTTTAATGTCATACACATTGTAGAAAAGCCATCATGCGAAGGAAATACACCAGGAAGACGACTTGAGGCAACCACAGAAAGAGCACCTTCTCATCTTTCCCTGTAACCTTCAGGGCTGGAATGTAGAGTAGGCCTAGTTGTAGAGTATGACAGGCTGATGTTATAATCCAGTTGGGTCTTCTCCTGTGTTCTGAGTCCCAGGCTGTTCTCGCTGGTTCTGATTTGTCTATGCTTTGACCCCCAGACACTAGCTGGCTCTAAGGGTCCTGTGTTCTGACCCCCAGACTGTGTTCTAATCTAACTGGTTCTATCTTTCATTTGAATCTTATTAAAACATTTTGAATTATAATATGTTGTATTTGATTTTGTATTTTGTTCAGAGTTACTTTCAAGTGTTTAGAAAATTTGCTTTGCTTAATTGACCAAACCCCATCATTCTTTTACTAGTCCGACATTAGTTCTGGAATGTGTGGCTAGCTTTCAGGATTCTTACTGTTACAATATGTGTTGTTATGGTAGTTTCAGAGTAGAAAAAGTAAGTGGATCAGTTTACCCCAGAGCTGGGGTAAAGTGAGCCACATCACAACTTTTTTTTAAACAATCATATTTTCACTGCCCTTTGTCTTGAAACATTTCTGCTAATGCCCATTTCTAGGAAACATCCTGAATTAATGGGAAATGTGTACATTTGAGTGATAAATCATTTTAGCTCGCTTAGAGGGGAGCAAATGTAAAAAGTGGCTCAGATTACCCTGTTCTCCCCTATTTATTTTTAATTTTTGAAAGAAAAGTATGACAAACTCATAGAGCAGAGCATAACAAAGACACACTTCCCTCAAGACAAAAGGGGGGAAACAAAACATCTCACCTAGGGAACCTTTTTTTTCTTCCATTTACTCCTTGTATCACAAAACCTTTGATATTTGTTTGGGATCTCTAAACTGGAAAGTAACTTGCTGGGCTTACAATAGGTAAGTCCAGTAAATATAAAGTGGCACTTCCCCATTAAAAAAGTGAGTGAGTTGATGAGGAGGAGAGGATAGGATAGAGAGAGAGAGAGGGAGGGAGAGGAGCGTAGCACTTGAGTTATTCATAGCCTCTCCATCAGATTTGTTAAGGGGATTGGAAGCAATTGAAAGGCCTTAGCTGACTGTTTGACTCGCGCAGCATTATTTCTCTCTATTCCATTATGTGGAGCCGTGGTGTGGGGATAATGTCCAGGCTTCCTATTAGCCCTCTGTATAAACAGATACGGGGCCATGCTAAGCGGCTGCTAAGTCTCCACAAAGAGGCACAACTCTTGACACGGAGAAGAAGAGACAGCAGCCTTTGACTATCTCCTTACTTTGTCTCACTTTTGCTCTGTGTATCTCTCTGCACACACACACACACACACACACACACACACACACACACACACACACACACACACACACACACACACACACACACACACACACACACACACACACACCTCTCTCTTATCCGCCGTAGTCTGGTGCCCATGACAGTAACCCAATTGCGCTGGATCAAGGCGTGTTAGGACTCTGAAGAACAGTTACAGGTATGTAACTCAAACTAAATGGATGAGCAAACTAAAAGACACAATAGCTAGTAGTAGCCTACGCCACTAAAATTAATTTCACACGAGTGGGAACCTGCCAGATACTATTGTACTAGGTTTCAATAGACATGTACAATATAAGATTTGTCAAAATAGAGAATAAGCCAGGCCTTTTTGGAGCACAAAGCCCTCATTGAACATTGTTATGGTTCCTCAATAGAAAAAATGCACAACATGCACTGAACTTTTGGTTTTAATCGTTTTGCTGTCGACTTTCAATACATTAAATCCATCCTCTTACTATGAATTGTCGAGATTTATATCTCACATCATGGATTAACTGACTGAAGGACTTCACAATGCTCTAAATCCTCGATTTGGTTTTTCGATGTTTAAGGTCACAATTGAATTTAGATTCTAAATTAATTGTATTTTTTTTTACACAGGTGGCTATGCCATTTTAGACTAGTTTTGTCTGCTCCAGGATCATGTGTTCTATGCAGTGGTCGATTGTCATTTCATTTTTAGTTTTAGTAAACTGATGATGTCATGAAATTTCAAAGGTCAGGATTGTGACGTCATTTCAATCGATGTCTGACTTAAAGTCGAAGAAATCGAACAGCCCCACTACTTGGCATTATCATGTTATACTCCTCCATATCAAGGCAACAAGAGATTATTAAAGAACAACAACCATGCACACACAAATATGCTAAGAGAGCAGAACAGCGAGCGAGGGAGGAAAGGGACAAAGACAGAGAGAGAGAGAGGTGGTGTTTGGAGTTGTAGCTAATTACCCTTTTCACACCAGTTTCCTGCTACTCTCAAGCCTGTCACTACAGTGTACACACACACACACACTCACACACAAGACAAAAACTCCCGCTGCCACAGTACTAACCTTGGTACTAACCCACACACTATCCTTTCTATGTGGCCTATGCCTTCAGCATTGTGTCAACCTCATCCAGGTTCACTGGAATGAGGAGTCATTTCATTGCCAGCTTCCAATTAGAAGCTTATTAAAAGCCCTGCTGTTCTTTTATGGAGCTGTCAGGGTTTGGTTAGACCTATAGTGACTCAAAGGCATAGTCAGGTCAGGCAGCCAGTCAAAAGCTTATATATTTATACTATAGACATACCTACATACACATCAACGTTCTTTAAAAAAATATATAACATGATGGATGGTAATTAAGAGTGCAGACAGTTGCGGAGATGACATGTATGACCGCTAGTGGAGAAAGCTGCACGGTTATTGATTCCAGTGTGCTAGAAGGTGCCAGGGATGATATTGTATTCCGATGAGTGTATGCCTCCTCTCATAACTGAACTCTACTCTACTCTTGTCCTTGCTGCTCTGCCGTCGTTCCCGTCACCTGGCCTTCTAGCATTGTGTCATACAGATGTAGGAGCCAACAATGTGATACGTTAAGTGAGCAATTCTGAGTATACATTGCACATTTGTATATTTTTAAATATTTGTCCGTCTACATTCAATTGATAAATGTTCATTTGAATTCACTTTTGTTTCTCATTTATTATTATTAAATTGTTGTTGTTTTTTTTCAAATGCCAAACAACAACATGATATCGGCATTATAAATCGACCATCAACCGACCTGCGCTCTAAATATCGGCATTAGCATCGGGCATTCAAAACCCCCATATCGGTCAACCACTTCTTTAAACTCCCTCCCTTCCTTTCCTTGAAACATTTTCCCTCCCTACTTCTTCTTTTACACCTCAAACCCCCAGTCCCTGCTTTATTTATTTCATCAGAGCTTCCTGAAGCCAACCACAACACTGACAGCAGCAGCAGCAGAATTATAACACCCCCCTCCCTCCTCTACCTGTACAAGGCCTTGAGCAGAAGCAGCGCTAGGGGTTTACCCGGGCTGCAGTGCAGAGTGGATCCGACAGCCAGCACTGCGGCTGCTGCATTAGTGTCTGATTGTGTACGTGTAGGTGCATGTGTAATGTCACCTCGCTCGTCATCACCACGCTCCAATACATTAAGGTTATGTGTATCTTGTGTGTGTGTGTGTGTGTGTGTGTGTGTTGGTTAGGGCAACGCAAATGGAAAATTTATCAAAAAAAAAAATATATATATAAATCCCCCCTTTCCTTTTTCTTCGGGACAACCGAAGAAAGCCTTGATCAAAATTCGCGATAACAGTTAAATTTCGTCCCCTCAAATACCACCACGCCTTAAGTCTAAACCGCAACAAAGTGGTCCCCCTTAGAAATTTTCAAAGCCCAAAGTGTCAAATTTGCTTGCCATCTATTTTCTACACTGCCTTAACCCTCTTGGGCAGAGTTCCTAGGCTTCCAGGTTGCAACTGGAACCCTCTTCCACCCATTTATGACGCTCACAGGCGGTGGATATTAAAGCCTTGCGCTCCTCCCCTTCTGTTTGAGGTGCCCCAAAGTGCTCAAGGGTTTGGTCGGAACAGGGCCGGCCAAAACCTTTACCCTCAGCTTTTTAGCAAGCCACTGGTCGTCTTGGAGGTGTGTTTGGGGTCGTTACGTTGCAAACCACCCTGCGCCCAGTTTACGAAGGTTGAGTGCGGTCAGCGCGTACACAGAGGTTGGCTTTGGAAAATAGACGTATGAGTGCTGCCAGCATTGCTGAAGGGCTTGAAGGGGTGGGGGTCAACCTGTCAGTGCTCAGACCATACCGCACTCTGCATCATACTGGTCTACATGGCTGTCATCCCAGAAGGAAGCCTATTCTAAAGATGATGCACAAGAAACCCCACAAAAAGTTTGCTGAAGACAAACAGACACGGACATGGATTACTGCAACCATGTCCTGTGGTCTGATGAGACCAAGATCCATTTATTTGGTTCAGATGGTGTTAAGAGTGTGGAGCGGCAACCAGGTGGAGTACAAGAAAGTGTTCTTGCTATATCAAGATGGTGGTTGGAGTGTCATGGTCTGGGGCTGCATGAGTGCTGCCAGACTGGGGATCTACAGTTCATTGAATTCTAACATGTACTGTGACATACTGAAGCAACATATCCCCTCCCTTCATAAACTGGCCACAGTACTGACATGATAGACCCCAAAACATCGAGAACTGCTTGCTAAAGAAGTGAGGGTAAAGGTTATGGATCAACATGTCTCCAGTCTTAAACCTATTGAGCATCTTTGGGGCATCTCAAAGGGAGTGGAGGGCAATCTAATATCCACCATTTGATGTCGTATGAATGGGTAGAAGAGGGTTAGTGGCAACTGTGAAGCTCTAGTGAACTACATGCAAGAGGGTTAAGGAGTGTAGAAAATAATGATGGAAAACAAAATATTGACACTTTGGGCAATTTGGACATCTTTTCTAAGGGGTGTACTCACTTTGTTGGCAGTTTAGAATTAATGGCTGTGTTAGTTATTTTGAGGGGATAAATTTATGTTATAAAGCTTAATGTACTTTAATTTATCAAAGTGTATTTATTAGTGTTGTCGCATGGAAAGATATAAGAAAAATTGAAGAAATTGAGGGTGTTTTGTGTGTATATATATATAGACAGAGGAGCCTACGGAAAGGAGGGAAAATGAAATAGAGGTGTGGAGAGAGGGTGATGAAGTGATAGATACAAAGAGATACAGACATAGCTGATCCTCTCCTTTCTTTCATGTGTCTAATGTCCCTGAGCAGGTTATTTGTTAGCCCGTTACGCAGCAAACAAGCTGTGACTCCTATCCCCCCACTGGCTGTCAAAGGGACGCATATACACATACAGACAAATGCAAAACACACACATCACACACAGTTTTGTGCGCTCTCCTCTCAGGGTTGCTTTCGGAAAAGGGCTAAAGGAAGGTCACCATGCCGACTGATCTCATTGCTCCGTTTATGGGCTTGGCGAACAAATGTCCACTTTGTGTGTGTGTGTGTGTGTGTGTGTGTGTGTGTGTGTGTGTGTGTGTGTGTGTGTGTGTGTGTGTGTGTGTGTGTGTGTGTGTGTGTGTGTGTGTGTGTGTGTGTGTGTGTGTGTGTGTGTGTGTGTGTGTGTGATGGAGCTTGAATGAGACCGACATCAACGAGGCATAATAAAAAGGATTACATCCCCTAACATATATATCCTGCACGTTTGTCGTTCTTGTGTTTGTAGGTCTGGTATATTTGTCCAAAGTCCCTGCTATTAACCAAGCTAAAGCCCTATCAGCAAAGCCCTCTGTGTACAGCGTCTGCTTTCGCTTGCATCAATTTGTCTGTGTTTGAGCCTGGGGCAGATCAATGCTTCAGCAGGACACATGGGGAGGGCCTTTGGCATTCTGAAGGAAATGTCACAGCCATCTCTGGTGAAACAGATACTCTGCCTTCAATAGAAATCAGGAGGGTTTGCTACACTCTCAGCCAGGAGGGAGCAGAGAGATGCAAGGCGATAAGGTTAGGCGGAAAGAAATATGCAGACAGTGCCTGCTTTCAAATGCTAGAGGAAAGGAAATGTTACATACAGTGTGTACAAACCAATAACTACAAGTAGACACGGCCCACAGTCTTCTGCTCGCCCTAAAAAACAAAGCCAAAATAAGTCCAAATTCTATCAGTGATGGCACTAAAAAAAGTTAACCTAAGAAATGCAACTTCTATGCCTTCTAAATCTGTATAGTATAGGCCAGGCCCTGTGAAATGTTATTCACATTTCCTGCCAACAGATGTTCTTTAAAAGAGTTTGGACCTGCTCTTTGCAGCCAGCATTATAGTTGGTAATGTCCTCCTTCCCCAAAACACTTGTCAGACCTTGGGAAAATGTGATCCTTCAGCAGCAGGCTTTAAGTTGTTTACAGCCCTAGTGCAAAACTTGGCAAAGTACAGCCATTAAAAATGCTGACAAAGAGAATATACTTTAGCTTTTCTTAGGGGACACACACTTAAGAACAACCTTTTCTTACAAAAGGGACAATTTGTCTGGTGATGGAGTACAATGTTGTAATTAAAACTGCAAGCAGTGATGAACGGGCCCTCGCACCTCCGTGCTGCTCGCCGTCCTGGCGACCGCGTGAGAGAACGCGCCGCGGTCTCCTCCTCTTCGGGGTATTTAGTTATGGCCAATTTTTGGATAGGCGGCGCCCCCTATGGGTTCATCGCGATAAGCTTCGAGGGACATGCTACCACATGACTTCTGCACATACCCAGCAAGTTTGATGATGATAGGACCTACGGTTAAGGAGTTATGGCCAATTTGTGGATAGGCGGCGCCCCCTATGGGTTCATCGCGATAAGCTTCGAGGGACATGCTACCACATGACTTCTGTACATACCCAGCAAGTTTGATGATGATAGGACCTATGGTTAAGGAGTTATGGCAAATTTGTGGATAGGCGGCGCCCCTATGGGTTAATCGCGAAAAGCTTCTAGGGACATGCTACCACATGACTCCTGCATATACCCAGCAAGTTTGATGATGATAGGACCTACGGTTAAGGAGTTATGGCCAATTTGTGGATAGGCGGCGCCCCTATGGGTTAATCGCGATAAGCTTAGACGGACATGCTACCACATGACTTCTGCACATACCCAGCAAGTTTGATGATGATAGGACCTATGGTTAAGGAGTTATGGCCAATTTATGGATAGGCGGCGCCCCCTATGGGTTAATCGCGATAAGCCTCGAGGGACATGCTACCACATGACTTCTGCACATACCCAGCAAGTTTGGTGATGATAGGACCTATGGATAAGGAGTTATGGCCAATTTGTGGATAGGCGGCGCCCCCTATGGGTTCATCGCGATAAGCTTCGAGGGACATGCTACCACATGACTTCTGCACATACCCAGCAAGTTTGATGATGATAGGACCTACGGTTAAGGAGTTATGGCCAATTTGTGGATAGGCCCGCCCCTGTGGCGCCCCCTATGGGTTAATTGCGATAAGCCTCGAGGGACATGCTACCACATGACTTCTGCACACACCCAGCAAGTTTCATGATGATAGGACCTATGGTTAAGGAGTTATGGCCAATTTGTGGATAGGCGGCGCCCCCTATGGGTCAATCGCGATAAGCCTTGAGGGTCATGCAACCACATGACTTCTGCACACACCCAATAAGTTTCATGATGATAGGACCTATGGTTAAGGAGTTATGGCCAATTTGTGGATAGGCCCGCCCCTGTGGCGCCCCTATGGGTTAAACACGATAAGCTTTGAAGGGACATGCTACCACATGACTTCTGCACATACCCAGCAAGTTTGATGATGATAGGACCTATGGTTAAGGAGTTATGGCCAACGTGTTATTAAGCCCCGCCCCTGTGGCGCCCCCTATGGGTTAATCGCGATAAGCTTAGAGGGACATGCTACCACATGACTTCTGCACATACCCAGCAAGTTTGATGATGATAGGACCTATGGTTAAGGAGTTATGGCCAACGTGTTATTAAGCCCCGCCCCTGTGGCGCCCCCTATGGGTTAATCGCGATAAGCTTAAGGGGGACATGCTACCACATGACTTCTGCACATACCCAGCAAGTTTGATGATGATAGGACCTATGGTTAAGGAGTTATGGCCAACGTGTTATTAAGCCCCGCCCCTGTGGCGCCCTCTATGGGTTAATCGCGATAAGCTTAAAGGGGACATGCTACCACATGACTTCTGCACATACCCAGCAAGTTTGATGATGATAGGACCTATGGTTAGGGAGTTATGGCCAACGTGTTATTAAGCCCCGCCCCTGTGGCGCCCCTATGGGTTAATCGCGATAAGCTTAAAGGGGACATGCTACCACATGACTTCTGCACATACCCAGCAAGTTTGATGATGATAGGACCTATGGTTAAGGAGTTATGGCCAACGTGTTATTAAGCCCCGCCCCTTTTCACATATTTCACATTTAAAGACTTCCTGTTGATTTTGGGGCGGGGCTTCAAGAGGCTTTTTTGTGGGGCCTGCAAAGATACATTTGGGGTTGTAATTTGGTGCAGCTAGGTATAACACAGCCTGAGCTATGATGAATTAAAGTTTCATGAGGTACGTATTTACGCGACACTTTGACCCCAAAAGATCCCTGGTTCTCTGCTAAGTTTGAAATCTTTTCGCAATTTAGCATCGGGCAAGGGTCTTTTGTATTTGAGAAGTGGTTTGACGTCCCTGGCATAAAAACTCTAGGACTAGTTCGTCGAAATGCGAAAAGATGGTTTCGGCGGTTTTAGGCACTAAATCCAACATGGCCGACTTCCTGTTGATTTTGGCCAATGACATACAATTGCATTTATGTGCGCCTTGGGCCATTACATGTTGTCCGGAAATTTCAGGCTTCTAGCCCAATTTTTGAGCATGCATTTCCCGTAAAACAGTTTTTGGCCATAGGGGGCGCAATTTTTGAGATCAAATCCTGAACCACTGATACATTAAATTTTTTTGCAGGTCATAAGGGTACGCCACATATTTTCAACTTTTGCATGACGGTAAGGGGGTCAAAAGTGCCGAAGAAGTGTCGGGGAAAGAATAATAAGAATAAAACTCCTACCGATTGCAATAGGGCTTCGCACCGGTCGGTGCTCGGGCCCTAATTAAAAGAAACATAATTGCTACACAAAAAGGACAACAAATATGTATAGCACAGGCAACGTGCGTACACATAACACACGTTTGCTGTGTGTGGCGAGATACGTCATGTTTGCGAGATGCTATTAAGCCACTGTGACCTTGCATTACAGCATGACAGCCAGGAAGCCCCCATGCAGCCTTGGAAAAAGAACACTCATTGCAGACTTGTGCCTGTGGGCTGGAACACACTGAGTAGACCTTTACATAAAAACTAGGTATAAGGAGATACTTTAAAACATAAGAGTGATTCTGTGAGGATGAGATCCCTAGAAAAAGGTCATCCCAAAAGCTGTGGAGACCCAACAGCAAGAGCCTGCTCACCTTTGGCCTTTTACACTGGTACAGGAATAGCTTGGAGGGTGTCCGCCTGGAGAACTCAGGCTGCTAAGACCACCACAGGCTTACAAGGGGGTAGAATCATTAAGAAATGACAGGACAACTTATCCGTGCTAGGTTTAAAGGCAAACGGTATACAAATGTGAACAATTCTAAAACAAAGTCAATCAATGAAAATATGCTTAGACGTGTAGTTGCAATGTAATGTGATGTTGCATTCTTAAAAAAAGGTGGAGCCAATGATTCTAGAGAATGCTTGTCGTCACAATTAATGAACATCTCCTCACAATCCGAGTAAAACAGATCCAGTGTTTATCCACAGCCATAGCTTGCTCTGCAAACAGGAATGTTGCTATTTAAGCTGGGCTTAGAACATACCCCTTGTTTACATGACCAGTTTACAGAACCTAGGCTGTGTATTACGAACACCAGACTTTTTTCTTCAGCCGACACACAGTACAGACAGGTAGCGGATTTTGAGGAGATAATCACTGATTTTGACAAACTTATAATTTAACACTAAGCGTTCTCCAACATTGCTGACTCCACCTTGAAGAGAGTCACCCTCTTCTTCCCATATATAATGACACAGCCCCATGGCAGCAGTAAAGGCAACACTAAACAATCTTCTCTGTATCTTTCTCTTGAATGTAATATGGATTGATTTTTTTGTAATGTTACTCCACTTGACTGGGCAGACTTTTCAGTATGTTTCTCCAAAATGTATAGCCAAATACACGGTGTCCTCTTCAGAGGTGTGACTGTGGAGCCAAAAATCTTAAAAAAGGACACCTCTGTTGAAATGTGGCCCTGTCCCTCTAGCTAGCAGGGAACCACCGGACTGTGAAACTAGCTTTTTCAAACTGGCCCGAAACCCACAAACACGATTTACTATAGTGTGTCCAAAGAATAAACACAAGAGAAATACGTTACCTTGTCAGCAGGGGAGAGAGGGTAAACTTTGCCATCACACTCACAGACACAGACACGTGAATGTGAAACACGTCAACTTTTAGGGTCGAAAGATTCTCTTCAAAGATGTTTTTGTCGTTCAACGATTTCTTCCCAAAGGCTACAACCAATGGCAAGCCTGGAACATTTGTCAAGCGAATTTCAATAAAGAACGACTGCCGTATGTCAGTGTCATGTCTAACATACTGGCCACAAACACACACACAAGCACTGCTTACACACTGATGTTAGCTCATATGCATACGTAATTACTCAATAAATCTTGTAGATGAACATCAGTAAACTGAACCCAACACCCTTAGTATGGATGTACACACACACACACACACACACACACACACACACACACACACACACACACACACACACACACACACACACACACACACACACACACACACACACACACACACACACACACACACACACACACACACACACACACACACACACACACACACACACGAAAAGCAGAATAAATCCGTCTCTAAGCCAATATGTAGCCCTACTCCACAGTCTGTGACTTCCACCCCGATCTATCAAAACGGCTCATTCACAAACATGGCAAAATGCAGCGGCGCAGAATGGAGCAATGCTATTCCCGGAAGAAATAATCTCCTAAAACCATTATGGGGAACAACGTAGGTAGCAGTAGCTATAGGGAGGATTATGGCCAAACCTTGTAATACACACCAATACAGACAGACAGACTGACACACACTTGCTCACTTTATTTATGCTGCTCATGTGCATCTTTGTGAATAAAAACTGCTCCCGGAACAACTGTAACAAGCATAAGAAAGCAGTGTGTGTGTGTGTGTGTGTGTGTGTGTGTGTGTGTGTGTGTGTGTGTGTGTGTGTGTGTGTGTGTGTGTGTGTGTGTGTACACAACTGTGTAGGACTTGCATCAATAGAGTGTGCCAACATCAACAGTGACGTGACTCGCATTGTATTAGCCCTGAATACACATAGACACGTCTATATAATAATAATAATAATAATAATAATAATAATAATACATTTTATTTGGAGGAGCCTTTCAAGACTCAAGGTCGCTGTACATTTACACAAATAGAATTAACAACAATTTAAAATAAGTAGACAATGGGTGGTGATGAGGAAGGGAAGATCGGGGGGTATGCAGATTTGAAAAGGTGGGATAAGCCAAAAGTGAATTACATTACATTAACTCTGCAATCTTTATTTTGTGTCAATATATAGCCCAGTTAATCACAGAGCACATTGACATATCTTTGTTTCATTGCGACAGGCAAAATGAGGCTGCCTGTCTGATGGGGCATCATTTGTAAATTGTGCTTGAGAAATCATGTTGATGCTGTCATACCATCTATTGAACGTCGTACTAGGCTGATATATAAGATCTCCCCTTGTACTATTGGATGGAAGGAACTGAACAACTGTTGGCCTAAAGATAAAGAGAAGTGTCGGGAAGCAATATTTGTATTTATTTTGTAATACCATTAACAATGATATTGTCATTACTATTATGTAATATTCCAGCAATATCCGTCCTCAGTGGGTGAATGTCTTTCTCTGTGATAGTGCTCTGATTACCAAAAGGCTGTTAAAAATGCCTCACTCTGCCATTCAAACGTTAACTTAATCCCCGTTCAAATCGATTCTTCTTCTTGGCCACCCTTTTTTAGGTGGCAAATCTGTTTCTCTTTCCCCCTGCCACTACCACATTATTAGTAAGACAATCAGCAAGCCACTTCGACACAGAGCTAGCTTAATTGGATGCTGCACAGGGCATTATCAAGCCCGTTGCCTAGCAATGGGTCGGAATGCCAGTCTCTGCCGTCTTTGTGAAGCGATGTTTTTCAAAAAAATGCCATCTATAATTACTTTGCAATCACTACCTCTTCACACGTTCTTATCATGCTCTTGCTTCTATATGATGTGATATGGCCCCTGCAGGTTGCCATTAACTGTATTGGTGACAGACATAATACAGGTGGTTACTCTCTCAACGTACACCATTTCAAATGATAAGCATTTCCCCTGTGGTAACTTAGCTTTGATAGCTTTTTTCCCCCTGCTGATAAGTTGTTACTGTAGTAAGCAGCAACTACAACAAAACAACAACTACTGTACGATCATTTTGCTTTTGTGGTGAAAAAATAGCAATATAGCCTCCATCTTATATTTGGCATGGCAACACAGTCTCTAGGTGCTCACTATTACACCAATTTGAGGTAACTGGGCCACAATGTAGAAGACATGATTTACTTTTACAGGTGGATAGGGGAAGGGCTGCCAGCCATTATTTCTTGTGTAAATATGTTAAACATTTATTTGTCCTGTATTTCTCCTAACACTCGTTTCTTGATGACATGTGTAGATTATACCCTGAATATCAAAAGTTTTAAAATGACCTGGGAAAAGGCTTTAGGTGTAGTGGTTAGAGCATCCCCCTAGAGAGCCTCAGGGCGCACTCACACTAGGCAAGTTTGCCTGTTCCGTGCTGCAGGAAGATCCCCCCTCCCCTCCCCCTCCCCCTCTGGCCCGTGGTCACACTGCTCCCAAAGGCCGTGGCCCGTGCACGATTGCGCCATCATACATACGTCATCACGTCGTGTTACGATACATACGTCATCACCAAGCGTACTCGCTGCTGGAATTAGTAGAACAACAATGGCGAACACAGTAGTCGAACACCTCCAAATTTTTGTGGGTCTTCGCTGCGACCTAGCCTGGTCCAACCAGACCATCATACTTCATTTCATTTGTACAGAAGGTCTTGAAGTAGCCTGGCTCCGCCCGCCCGCCTACTTCCGGCCAAATTTTATTTTCCCTTCAGTAGTCAGTCTGGGTGTACAGCCCATTTCCCAGTTTTGCTGGAGATTCGACCGGTCAATCAGCGAACAGAGCGAGTGGCTGAGAACGATGACGTCGAAGTCGCGCCCAGTTTCAGTTGCCAATTGGCTAATCCAGAGTGGCACTGGGCAGACAATAGTTTTAAACTTTAAAGTCCATGAGGAACGTTGCCAATTAAAGCACTGCCAGACCTTCTGTACAAATGAAATGAAGTACGATGGTCTGGTAGCACCAGGCTAGTCTTGAAGTGCTGTAATTGGCAAACGTTCACTCACTTGGAGGCGGGTGTCTGTCGAAGTTTAAAACTATTGGATCTGCCCAGTGCCACTCTGGATTAGCCAACCAATCGCATCACGTTTGGTCATCACGTGTGTCATGAGCCGGCTTCTGGCGGTGCGTTTCAGTTGGACAAGGAACTCGGAAATTTCCGACTTCACTACATATTGTAGTCTATGAATCTACCGGTACCTGGCAAAGGTAACTTGTTAGAGCCTAACGTTTAGTTATTTGGACGAGAAAGGTTTTAGGCGTCCATACTTTCACGAGCAGATGCACTGGAACACAGACAGGTTGGAACTCGGAACTGCCAAGTCGGAAATCTCTTCTTCCGAGTATAAAGGACGTCAACTGAAACGCAGTCTCGGAGATCTGGGAAATGGTGACCCAGACTGATACGAAAGAATGGCGACTGAATACTGTTGCGGTCTAAATTTCTAGCAAACTCTCCACTTCGCGATCACACCGGAACACACTCGTGAACCTCTTGCCGCCATTGTTCACAATTATTGTGGGGAAGAAGGGTCGCGAATGGACTACGTCAGCCACTCAGGTTGCTATCAGTGAGTGTGCACGTCACATAACGGCCTGTGCGTGTGTGCGCTCCGCGCGTGTCATCTCATTAGCATCTGTACTTTGGCCACGGCACACCTCTCCCAAGTGTGCCGTGGCCAAGGGGCTGTTCCGTGCTGGATTACGGATGGCGTGGTCACACTAGCCAAACGTTCTAGACTTCAGTATGCAAATGAGCTCGGGCACGGGGTCACGGCCCTAGTGTGAGTGGCCCCTCAGTCCTCTTCACAGCATACCCGGTTCAAATCTGACCTGTGGTTGGTTCTTTGCATGTCCTCCCCTCTTTGCCCCATTTCAGTTCTGTCTCTATAAATACCTCTAATAAAAGTGGAAAACGGCAAAGAAAATCTAAAATTAAGACCCGAGAAAATGTTTCACTTTTTTTAAAAGTACTTCCTTAACAAACCCTGAAATCCCATCTATGTGTGGGGATGGAGAATACTGGTTAAACAAAGGCGCATGAACAACACAAAGCTGTTATGAATGTGTTGCTGTTAAGAGACAGTGGCTGGAGAAGCATGATAGTAGCCATAGAGATTATGAGGCCGTATGCAGTGGGTCACTGCCAGGTTGGTTGGCTGCAGAGTCCAATAAGCGAGCTAAATGAGGCCTTGACACTGGCCAGGAAACAATTTCAGACGTTTTTTTCCCCATACCGTTGGCAGTGCTGATGTAGTAAGGTCAGCCAATACACTACAGCATGGGACTGTTTACAGCTCTGACACTGGGCTGAGATTGGAGTCGTGACACAGTGCTGAAAAAGCAGTACTCATCCTCCTTGGACCACACTAACAAAATAACTCACGGTCAACTGTACTTACAGAGAGGGGACACTAAAGGCTTTCCAATGTGAACACCTTATCCAAAATGATGAGAGGCCAACGTAAGGTCGACTCCATTTGATGCTATTTCCATTCTAAAAATGCATTACTAGCCTGATTTGTTTGACCATCTTGTGGTTTCAATGTTTTACTTCATTTTTTCCTTTGATTGACTGTTTACTAGATCTAGTTCTAGCTGGCCCTTCCCTGGACAATCATTTAGAAGCACTCATCAAGACTGTCTACACTTAAGAGTTGTAATTTCCCCTTTAAGCTATAGTGCTAACTTCTGTCACCGCCATGGGGAATTCTGAGTAATAACAACAACACTGCCGGCGCATGCACATGAAGTAAGCATTCAGTGATCGCGCCTTTCTTTGGATTTTTCTGAGCTCCTGCACCGGTGTCAGGGGAAGAGACGGGTTTGAAAAACACTGCCATACAGACACATTTTCTGTATTTCTGTTTCACACTTATCTGATCTCCCAGTGACTCAACCCGGAGTGCCTTAATGAAGATGAATTAAGATTAATGTGCATTCATATACCCTCATTTTATACTCATTAAGTAGCATCTTTATTTGCCATGAGCAATAAACTCATGTGGCTAGGGCTTCCTCTGCACTTCACACTTGACTGGAAAATCACTGGAGGAATAGATACTCAGGCAGTAAACGGCAGATGCAAACAGACGTAGCCTGGAAACAGCATTGCTCCTTTTGCTTGTGAACAGACTACATAGAGTTTTCTTCCTCAGTAAAATACACTGGGTAGCAACATATCAGACACCTTTAGCTACATCCAATGCAATTCAATACAAGAGCCCTTAGTGTAACCTTTAACAAGCGTATCATGTTTGGTTCTACAGTCATTAAGACTGGGGTGTTGTTGACTGAATACTATTCAGTCATTTGGAAGCTTTAGTTTGAGCAAATGTTTGTAAAGTATTATATTGAGGGTCATTTCCAATGTTGTTATCCCCACATGTACAGTATGTAGGCTGTGGTGAAAACATGATACCGAGTCAACTCTTTGCTAAAACATTTTCAACATCATGAAGATAATGTACATAAATCGGTGCACGCTCCCTTGACTTTTGATCGCCATGTGTGAACTTGTTTAAAGTCGAGATGCTGACGTGTGGCAAAAGGCCTACAGAGAGCATGCTGCGTTTGCCTTTAATAGTTTGTTTTGTGTCATTTTATACATTCACTTGTATGTTTTCCTGTGGACCCCGTCCAAAACCAGATGCTGCATCTCAAGAGGCTTATCCTACAATACAATTTTGAAATGAAAAAATGCTAAATATCTGGACCTGGATTTTGCGAGTCCAATCATGTAGTATGGAAAGGGTTGTGACTGGTAACGAGAGCAGCCAATAAGAGCGCAGGACACAGGATTAGGGGAAATTAAAATACACTAAAATAGTTTCTATAATAAAATATATTGGCATATTATACACAAACTTGTATTTGTAAAAGAAACAAAGCCCAAACGTTCCCAAAACATATAAAGTTGCTGCCTGGGTGTACACATCCTTTCCTTCTTTGTTTTTTCACTGCAAATCAGCACACAAGTCATTCTTGCAGACATCCATGATTAAAAGAAAAAAAAACAGTATAATTCTCGTCTCGTGTGCGGTATCACGTGCTTTCCAATGTGCGAGAACAGACAGACTTGCCTGGTGAAAGACATCTATCTTGTAATGCGTGAACCCCTGTCTCCAAAAAGTCATGTAGTGCTCCAACCACAGCCACGCTAGACAACCAATTATAGGGCAGAAAGTTGTGTAGTTTGAACTGTACAACGATTCCTACGATGTTGAAAGTCAGTTAGTGTGTGGCTGCCTTTAGAGGAGCAGGTGGTCACAGCAGAGATAGCTTTGCTCACCCCCAACCTTACACTGCTCTTTATCTTTGATTCCATCCTTTTCTTTCAAACCATTCATCCTCTCTTACTCAGCTTAATGTTTTTCCATCACGTCCTGCCTTTCTACATCTTCTATCGTGCTCTCTCTCTCTCTCTCTCTCTCTCTCTGATTTGACAACAAGTGTTCTCTAGAAATGCGGACTGCACCTTTAATAATTTCTCAGGATTTTGAAAATTGATGGAAACATTTGCGATACTACACGACTCGAAGAATATATCTATAACAGCGGGTATGTCATTTTGTGAAGGTCTAATGCAAAATCAATACATAATTCCCCTTTAAGTCTGACACAAATAAATTGAGTTTCATTGACTTTCTCCAAATCCCTAAACAGATTAAAAAATGAATTAAAATCTGCTTTGTTTAAAAACTCTGACGGCCCTGGGGAGGAGGGGGGGGGGACTACCCAGTACAAAGACACACGTGCAGCCAGTATGACATGACTAAATCCTCTTCCATTACCTGAAACATCAGGATTAAGTTCAGGAGGAAAATAATTAAAAAACTTCTATAAGTCTAAGTGACAGCGCTACACTTAGCGGGCAGAAAGACAGCCAGTGTGATGCTGTAAAACAAGACATGGGGATTTCTCTATCCACTGGCAAAGAAAATGGATGTTCCATTCTCTCCTAGTCAACTTGGAAATTGGTTTCATTAAATCAATGTTATGGACTCTGTTCTTATTCCTGGAGTTTCTTCAGAAAATAAATAAATACAATGCGCTTCAGAAAGCAATCCCTGTAGATTTCAAGCCGACTACACAATCTCTACATCCAATGAAGACTTGAGAAATGTAGAAATGTTGTTCTGGAAATTATTCATAAACCTAGTTCTATCTGGAACATTCACTGATCTCCTCTCCTACATACAGTAGGCATAATGTATGCTGGATATAAGGCTCACGGATCGTGGTTTCTAACCAGATTTGTTTTAAAGAACAGATAACATGGATTTTATGTCTCAAATGACCCAGAAGTTATGTTATCAGCAGCAACAAGACACTTATTGTGGCATATTGCACTAAGCATGCACTTACAGCTCAGAAAACGCTTCAGGCAACAGAAAATGAAGAGGAAACCGGAAAGAAATTGAAAAAAAAAGCAAATAAATCAGGCACCACAGGGCTCCAGACTAACCTATTTTACTAGGAGCACTGGCGCCCCTAACTCAGAATTTTTAGGGGCGCAAGCAGAAAATTTAGGGGCAAACATTAAATTGACCTGCAACCCATCTATTAAAATGTTTCCCAATTTTAACTATATTAGGCCTATTGATATTGTATTGCCAGCATGTTTTGGACCACACTGACAACAGATGATACAGTTCATTGCGGTTTTGATTTTGCATCACCATGTGAAATTCTTCAGACATTCCTTTAGGAAAAGGATTTTTTTTGTGCCCATTTTCACCACAACCACCTCTACATCCAAGCCCTCTGATTTGTCCTACTCTATCTCTGCTGACTCCTGGAAAATAGCCTAGTTATTGGCCAAAAAGTAACTAGTAGGAGCTAGGTGACATTATCAACTAATTTGCATTATAGCCTATGCTTTTCTGAAAGAGGCAAAATTAATAGAAAATGCTGACCAGGTAGTTTACAAATTAACTAGGCCTATTTACCATAGATAGTAAGCTATTTACATATTTACAAACTCACTTTACACACTTTTTTTGTTGCCATATTACTACAAGGTTAGCTTGTTTATAGATATGCAGTGGCCTATTGAATGTGGAAATATCAAACAATTTTCGTGTTCACAAACATCCCCTGACACACGGTGCTGTCTGCTGCAGGTGGCGGGGGCTTCTATCAGACTGCCCGTGTGACTGAGTGCAGTCAGCGGTGAGGAGTAGACAGCTCCGTTGCTACTCTGCTCTCGCGCGCGGTTAAAAAAGAAATCGCAAGATGTGTCTCTGGACTCTAACAGCCTTATCGCTACAGCGGAAAAAGTCGCCAGTTGGCAACATGTTAACGAGGTGACGACAGCGGGACACTGAGATGAGAGTAGGTTACGTGATCCGCGCTGTTGATCGTTTAACTGATCACTCGCGGACACTCTCTCTCCGTCTCTCTCTCAAAGCACTAATAATAATAATGATACAAATGTCGGCGAATTTTCCGTTCGCGCGTGCCCCTAGTTCTAAAAACTACTCGCACTGTCTCCAAAAATGGTCGCGAAATGCGAGCATTTGGTCGCAGTCTAGAGCCCTGCACCATATAGTCATTAAATAAATGTTTACAAAGTTATAGTGTGATTTCCACTGCTTTATGTATATATTTATTTTATCATATACATTGATAGATTTCTTATTAAAAGAAAGAAAGTTAGCTCATGACTTTACACATAAAATATAAAAAAAAAGACTACAGGTAATTAAACATTTTAAAAATACTTTTTTATTCTATGAAATCTGCTGTTATATATAGCTAAACATTCAAAGATTTGACAACTTTGTTTCCTCTGAACAACCCAAAGTGTTTTACATTGGTTTTTCATGGTTTAAAGTAACATTGCGTATGCATAAGTGGCTTACCAGCGGTGAAGTCCTTGTTGAGGTCAATGAAAGCATTGGAGTGAGGGATCCTCATGCTGACAGGTGAGCCCAGTGCATTCTGCCACTCTGGAATCCTAAAAGGGAGAACATACAACATTTAACAGCAGGTTTTCAGAGCTCTGTATGTCAGATTTTAAAAGGTCATGAGCATTGGATATAAATTTAGGAAATTCAGAGAGTTTGAGAATGTTTTAGTTACCTTTTAGTGAGGTAGCAGACTTCGGTGGAAGGGGCGTTGGTGACTCCAAAAATGTCTGGGATCATGTCCCCATTAAAACTGTGGAAAGATTGATTTTGTTATTTTGATATAATCTATTAAAATGTTCACTGAGGTCAACACTGTACAATCGAATGGTAAAGCCCTGCAATAAATACCTATCCTATACCTAGCATATGGGTAGAGCCCTCTCTATGGTTATTTCAGGCCAGTCAATGAAGGTGTTGTACTGGACTGAACTATATTGCACTTTTTTCAAAATGTTGTCCACTTCAAAGAGGAGAGTGGTATTTAGGATTTATGTTTTTTAAATGAAATTGCTCAAGTGTTTCTAATGAACTGGTGAGCCTAAGTACTGGACACTTGAATATTATTATTATAATAATAATAATAATAATAATAATAATAATAATAATAATAATAATAATAATCATAGTTTTGACATGGAACAATATGTTAAAACATAGCCTATTTGATTGGACTCTTGCAAATCTGATAAAACTTAACATGGAGGCACATACCGTTGTCCATGGCCATACTTATAAGAAAATCCTCTAAAGTAAACCCCATTCAGATTGATACTTACTCCATAATAAGAGGTTGATCCAGAAAGGTCTTGTTCAGCTTGAGATAGCCACTGATATCTGCAGAAAAGGAACACATTTGACAGGCGCTGAGTAATGCTTGGTTTACTAATAAACACAACACTGAAAATCAGTGGGAAAATCAAGCTGTGCAGATTAGACTTGGTTCTAATGTCAACACCTATGAACAAAGTTGAATACAATACTCTGATGGTCAAGAAAAGAGTAATGACATATTTATTTTATTTTCATTTTGCCTGTTTAGCAGGAAAGGGTTCCTTAAATAGAGAACCTACACAGTGTTATAACGCTCACATAAAACGCTGGGTAATGAGTTTGTAACTCCGGTATTTAATGTTATTTATGTGCGTCTTGGTTTATGTTTTAAGTTACAAACCAGCGGTTTGCGGAAACAATTGAAGTAACAATAGCTCTGTCCCATTTGTGTGTCCCAATGAGCCAGAACAGTGTGAGCTAAGATGGACAATACTCATACCCTGAAACAAGTCAATTATATTAATCAAAATTATTTACACATTTAATTTCCCTATAGTGAGATGTCAAAATGTCCTACTCGAAAAAGGACCTATAGTAAAAAAAAAAAAAAGGGCCTGTATAGATTTTGAGGAAGCTGTGTGCCTATTTTACTGCTGTAAAGAGTTAAATTAGAGTAGTCACAATTTAAAATGTTTTTTTAAAGAAATTAAAGTAAACTGACAAACAAACTACATTCATATATTATTATTATTATACTGGGGCCCATCAGATGATATGGACCCACCCTCAGCACCTGTCAGAGGTCTTACCTAATGTCTGGTTGTGTCCCCAGAAGATGAAGACAGTTGTCCTGGAGCTGATCTCAGCTGTGAGGAGGACATCCATCTGAGAGTCTCCATCATAGTCACCAGGGACCACACTGGTAATGACTGTGTCACTGAACATGAGGACACATAGTCCCATTTAACATGACAGCCAATGACATATTCTCTTTATATATAGGCTATCTACACCATTTTACTCTGCATACATTTCAAATAACGTTAAAACTGAAATTATAAAGAAAAAAAAACCACTTAGCCTGTAGCCTACCTTGGCAAAATATCCTTGGTGATGTGCACTTTGGGCTTGAAGTATGGTGGCTTCGAGTCAGCCAAGAATATCACCACTTCAGACTCTGAAACAGTAAGTCAACATGGACATGTCAGACACACCCATTCAGCTTTTAAAGACATACAGATAAGGGAATTCTAAGCAAATAGCCATACGTTTGACACCATGTAGCGTATGTAGTTATAGCGTTGAGTTATCATCAAGGTACAATTTGTGTCCATAATTATTGCGACATTCCAAACATTACCCAGTAGCAGCAGTAGGCTACGTGTTTGTAAACTGTTAATGGTGTGGCTAATACAACTGACACAGTGGATATAGCAACATACGCTCTCTGATGATGAACATGTCAGTCTGTTTATCCGCGTAGAAATCCCCAAACGCTGCCACAGTTCCATAGTTTTCGGCGCCGAAAAGGTCCGCCGTTACATCCTGAAGAGCAAATGTCTTATACTGCCCCAAAAAAAGTAACAAAAACGCCAAAACGTTTAAGTTTAATATCCACATCCTGCTAGCTTATGCAGCTCCTGCTCACAATAACACCAGCTGACTGCACTGCAATACGGCACACAGCTTTATGGCAGGGTTGAAACAGCAGTTGTTGTTATTACACGACGGATTCCATTACATATTATTTTCAAATGTACGCATCCTCTCTATTATTTCACTGTTTTATAATATAGTGGAAGTATTTGTATAATTAGATATGGGGGATGATTGCAATATTAGAGTTTCCTGGTTTACGTCAGTGCCGTGCTCCGGGGTAGTTTGACGTTTGACAGCTGAATCAAGCTAGAGAGCGCTAACCGGAAAATAATAATCCTGTCTTTCAGAATAAATGTGTACTGTTCATCAAGCTGGACGGTTAATTACAAAATATACGGGACATTCATATTCATCAATTCGACATGAAACGCTGCTCCAACTGTAATCAATTGTCTCATAAAAGGCATTTCTATTATTTCCTTTTTAGAACTGAGTCGTTCATAAAGAAAGCTAAGCGGGAGCTTTACGGCCACTGTTTTATTTTGAAGTATAACGTTGGAAGTCCTGACACTTCGCAACTCATTTGACACATTGTAAACATGGCGAGCCTGGCAGATGTCGGCTGGAAACTCCTGGAATTCAAAGCCCGATCAAAAAGATCAGGTCTGACTTCTCATTTTGCATGTCACATTATACATTGTGTGGCGGCCGATTGCCTTTGTCTTGCTTGTGCTTGTGTGAGACCGTCTGTCCGTAAAATCGCTGTACACGGGGTTAGCATTGGATTTGAACTGACAATTTAAATTGCCCAATGCAGTGCCTGGCGTTAGCCTACAAGCATGAAAAGGTCAGAGGTGCACATGTGCAGCACTGGGGAGCTATTTAAAGAGCTCCTCATCAGGTCTACATGCTGTTATTTCTCAGCGTGAGTGACTGTGTGTGTGTTTCCTGCATGAGAGGGCCTGTGTGGAGGCTGCACTCAACAGCCTGGCACTCCAAGGAAAGTGACACCACTAAAACTTCGAAGGATATTAACAACGTCAAGGCAACTTGTCTATCTTCACATCAATTAATTTAATTTGAAATAAGAGACAATAGCTTGTCAATTATGACTAGCTCTTTCCAATCATACTCACGTTGTTGGCGTACAGCAACATAATAGGCTACATCGGTAGCCCTGGCCATTTACATGTAGGCTGCTCTTCCAGTACCTGTTGGCTACTTTTCTTGCTTTAGTTAATCTTTTGGTGTCCTGAATATAGATAACATTTTCCATAAATAATGTAGTTGTCTTAATAACTGTAATCATTGTTTGAGAATTGTTAAATATTGTATAGGCCTATACTCACATGCAGTTTGCAAAGAGAGAAACACTATTAGGCTATATAAGCAAATATAATGACAACTTAAAGGTCACATATAATGCTCATTTTCAGGTTCAAGATATTATTTTGGGTTTCTAACTAGGAACCGCTTTTATTGTATAGTGTCCAAAAACCCTTTATATGTATCACAGTGCCATTGCTAAATCTCCTCTTTTTGAACGAGGGGGGCGTGGCTTCCCCCCTTATAACATCATAAGAGGAGAGGAATCTGGCTAGGATTATCTAACAAACAAAAAAAAAAAAAAAAAATACATGGGTATGTAGTAACACAGACCCATACTACTTCTGCATACTAGGTGACCTTTAACTGATTTTATCACTGCAGAGCAGCATTTAAGATCATAGCAATTAATGTCAAGCAACAATTCTCGATCGCACTCCTGATTTAGTAAAGGCAGTTCTGCTTAAGTTCTTCTCATAATTACAATACTGTCATATAGTAATTCACCATGAATATGTCTGTCCCAAGGGGTTCCAATAACTTGCATTCCCTAGCAAATACAATGCATTTTAATTCCTCACACACAATATCCATCATGGTCATCATCATCACCCAGGGTGTAATTAATTATTGAATCATGCATGCATGTCTTGAGATCTAACTCTGTGCTACTAACGCTTTCCTGTGAATTGCTGTAGATTTGTGATTTAGCTGAGGGAGACGATTGGCCTTAATTTCGCCTTTTGAGAATCATGGCGGTCTTGGTGTCTCCGAAGGCCCTGTCGCATCAGAAAGTTCACAGAATCGGTAAGTAGTGGCAGCCGAACTTAGGGGGAAACAATGCAGTCACAGCCACACACATGAGGAAGGAAAGGACACGGGTAATGATCACAAGAACAAAACATGTTGGTTATATGGACATGCAAAGCTTATTGTAGATCACTAAGTACATAGTTCAAGTTCACAGGTTTGCCTTCATATACTGTGTACTGGGAATCACAAATAGGCTTCTTATCATTGTTTTGAAAATGTTCTTTTGTGAACTTTGATTATTCTTTGTTTAATATTGGTTATTGTATTTCCTGATTACGAGTGTAACCAGCTGTGTGGAGATCACAACATAACAACAATTCAAGATTCAAACTGTTTATTGTCATATTCACAATAAGAAACGTGTTCTTAGTCATACAATTAAATTCTTCCTTTGTGTTCCACAGACTGAATGCCAAGAAAGAAACATGAAAATATGCAATATACAAGTAAAATAGAAAAAAAAAATCAGCAACAATACAGAATATAAGGTAGTACATTGCCCTTGAGAATCAAAAACAGAGCTTTAGAAAGCGCATTTAGCTTTGGAAGACAGTAACATAACACCATTGGCATGTGGATGGAAGAACCACTGCAGTGCACTCATTAACTTTTAGTTTATTGGCTGAATTTATTCTACAGGAATCTCTTTAACTTGAGGTCATACTGTTGAGTTAACACTGCGTCTTAAGCTGTACTAATAATCTCTTTGTTCCTCCACAGTGAGCATGAGCTACCTAGAAGTGACACAGAATACATAAAAAGCATCAATAAAGTAATATAACACATATTTAATGGTGATAGCGGTCTGCATGGCTGAAGCTAGCCGTGGGATTGTTTAAAAGCTGAACTACGACGACTAGCCACATTTGTTTGATCTCCTGTTAGAAGTTGAAATTGGAATATTGGACTTCCTCTACGTCCTTTTTTTAAAGTGTTAATCTTTAAAGAAAGATGGATTGGCTTTGTTCCCCCTGCAACTTTTAAGCTGATGGAAATTATGCTAATATCAGGCAGAATGTGAATATTTCAGTACCTGTGGTATTGACCCAAGGTCGAACCTATTAAAATGCAAATCTCAGCAAAGTGAAAAAGTGTCTGAGAACAGAGAAAGTCGAACAGATAGGGGTTTCCCTGAAGCTCCGGCTCGCTCTCTCTCTCTCTCCCAGCTCAGAGGAAAATTTTAGGAAATAACCAGTGGCGGGCAATGTTAATATCTGAGTATCTAGCTCCCGCACTGAATTTTGTTTTGTGTGCTTAGCCCTTTGTGATGCGGTTTGTTGCAGTGAAAAGCATTAACTGATGGCATGTTTTTATTAGCATTTGTCTCATATTATTAAAGGTGCTACGAGAAACTTTAAAAAATATATAATAAATTAATAATAGGGGTTGTAAAAACGCTACCGCTTTTGTCCAAAGGGGGTGCAGTAATGAACGTAAACTGAAAATTCCTCGGAGCACCTTTACATTTGAAATGCACAACTTTGATGGAAATATTAAAGTATTTGCTACTGCTTACTGCATATGCTTTCCTTTTTCAGCAACATGGTGGAATATATCAATTTAAAGTATTGCCTCAATTTTGGAAACAGAAAGGGGTCACAACATTAATATCCAGTTAACCTTAATCCTGTTTAGTCATTATGGCATATTGTTTGTAAAGGTTACAAGACAGTATTGAGAGATTTTTATCTGGCATGAATTTAAAAATAATAATTTTAGGTGAATATGTGCATAGCTAACACTTCTAGAGTTTGTATGTAACAGATGTGTCCTTCCTCAGGTTCCATCTATGAGCCTCTCAAACTGTCCAGTCTCCCGCGTGAGGATGAGCCCACATGGGAGAAGCTGGAGCGCTACTACAATGCCGGTAAGAACACGTTAACTATTCAGAAGCTATCAATAATAGTATGATAGTACTGTCGGGCCTATGTTTGCTATCATGAAGCTTGCTGTTGTTTTTGCCAATATCCTCAAATTGCAGCCTTGGTTATAGTGATCACATCTCGTAGACGTGCAATATATAGTTTGGAGGGACATGGCAAGATTTAATCAAGGCATGGGCTCTATCCAGTGTGATACAGAAAGATTTACCCAGCATGCACTGACCTGATATTCATTTCACATGAGGTGCCATAGCTTGGCTTGGCACTGGTCTGCAGTCAGCTGCTAGTGTTTGTGATTGGGAAGCCCACAAGGGATCATGTGGGAGTTACTGTAATACATATCTCACAGGGCTGTCAAGGACTTTCTAACAAGGATAGGAGCCTTGGGTATAGGGCATGTAGAGGCAATGTGGATGTTTGCCTGTGTGTCACGGTTTGGTCCACACGTCGACACGCACACACACACACACACTGTCCTTACCCACATGCTGTACTTTCTATGTGGCCTTTGCCTCACATGCACGGGATATGTGCACACAATACCAATGTGTGTGTGTGTGTGTGTGTGTGTGTGTGTGTGTGTGTGTGTGTGTGTGTGTGTGTGTGTGTGTGTGTTCTACCTCCAAGTACAAATAAAGACATCACAGTCAACTCCCACACGGCCAAACTTATAGCCTCCTCGATGTTAAGATTCCATCCTAAGAAACTCAATTAAGTGTGAAATATTTCCGATATTATTTGCTGCCATCACATTAGGCAGGAAGAAAGTTAAACACAATTTGAAGTGGTAGCAAATTGCTGTCAAATGTGCTGTCTACCCACTATAAATGGAAATGTGTCAGTTTAATGATAGGCCCTTCACATGGCAGAAGTTTTTACTTGTCATTTCATAAAAAAGCACAGGTGGAACTAATGGCATAAACAATGGTTCCGTTCCACTTTGGCGTGCCAGTTTGAATGCACTCCTTATTAATCCTATTAGTCACACCTGCGTGTGACAAGTCAAACTATGTGCTGTGAGCATACTAGAAGAAGTGTCTGCACCAGATGTATGCAGTTTGCATACCTTAGTGAGAGGACACATTTTTTAATATTCTATTTAACCTTTATTTACACAGGTAATCTCATTGAGTCACGGGGGCTCATTCTCAAGAGAGACTTGTATACATGGCTAAGTTATCTTGTTTTGAAAGTCAGTTAGATATATGTATATTGGGAATTTGAATTGCTGTAAAGTGTGCAGCTTGTTTGCTGGTGTTATCAAAGCCAAACGCGGAATGACAGCAAATGCTAGTCGCTGAAAAATGCTGCTTAACCAGATTCACTCTCTTTTTTTCCCCTTTTTTACTTGTCAAGTAAAATCAATATCAGTAGAGCCAGAGAGCATGAGAGGGGTTAGGCCAAACAGAGCACTCCTGCTAAGCAGATAGCGCTTGCTTGTAGTGTGCAGAGGGCAGGATCATGTGTTGCCTCTGGCTGTGTGTGGCTGCTGGAGTTCTGCTAATACGGCTCAGGATGTTCTCTCCGAGGATCAGCGCTGATACTGCCATTGTGGACACGGGCTTGGCTTTTCTATGTGGCTATTGTTAAAGTGACAATAGAAATGCACTATAGGATACAGAGGACACATCTCAACGTGCTCCCGGGAGGAATTTCTGAGTTTTTTTAAGTTCATTACATTTTCTTTTACGGGTTCTGTTCCTTTTTACTGCAATGTGTGTGACATCAGGTATTCTTTTAACCCATTGATGACGGCTGCTGCGCGATGCCACATTGGCTCTCCTGCCTGATGCTGCATCGCGCAGCATTATTACTTTATCTAATTTTCATGGCATTCCCAGCATAGAATGCACTGTCATTGGTTCAAATACACATGAGGTGGGTTTTGTTGATTTTTTTAAGACCACGTGACCACCCAAAAGTTGTGTGGTTTGCCGAAAATCACGTCAATCAAAAAAATAAAAAATAAAAAAATAAAACAAAATAATAAAAAAAATACGCCAGCTATGTCGGCGATGGAACAGTTAGTGGCGTTTGGTGCGCAGAATCAAGGTCTACTATAGACTACTGACGAAAATCACACAACACATTGCATCTATTTATTAACAGTATTTAATAATTTTCTAATTCATCTAATTTTGAAATTTTTTAGAAATATTTGTTGGTTTGTAAGCGCTAAGGGAGCATGTTTACATAAAACCTGTGAATCTTAACTTTTAAATGTATTTTATTTCATGTTTCTATGTGCTACACAGGCTTAGATATTAAGGTTTTGGTAGACTTGACAATTCGTACTATTTTTTCAGAAAACCCTCAGGCATTAAGGACATGCATCCTAGATTGCCATAGTCATCAATGGGTTAAGCTGTATGTGTGGAGTTGCAGAAGTCCTGTCAAAAAAAGCACATGAACCCATGTCATTGCTGCTTCGAGCTCATCAGTGCCTCTACCTGTGACATTTAATGAATGACCTATAACATACAAGGAGACATGGCTTTGTCTTTGCAGTGACCTTGAGCTGAGAGCTATTTTAAGGTGACCTAAATTGGCTTTTTTTCCCAGCTTTTTTTTTTTGTAAAAGTGCACCTTGACCTGCTATTTATCTATGCTACAGGGTCTCTTAGCAATTGTGGAGGCTCATCATCGCCCGCTGCAAAACATTTCAGTCACAGTCAGGTTGGAAAGGGAAGATGGACACACGTTTCACCCAACATAGTTTGAATCAAGTTACTTTAAGGTTAGATATTGAATGGCTGGACTTCTTCTGTTCTTCTTCAATAATTCAAAATCATCATGTGGATATAGGTGGCAAAGTGCAGTTCACACACAGCACACTTTGTTGCAGTTCCACCGGTTGTGATGATGTGTGTTTGAAATGGTCGACTCTGAACCTCTTCTCTCAGCTTACTTGCATTGACTGGGTTGGTGGCGACTACTTGCTGGAAATTTAAACAGTTGCGGGTTAACAAGTCATTAACTGGATCCAAATGGAATCAAGTCACTCACATAGAAGCTCAGAGCTACACAATGTGTTAAAGTGAATCACAGTAGTCAGTTAAACAAGTGTTACTTACGTCATATCTTCATTCCTTCTGTATATTTTGCAGACCTAGAATGTGAATACAACCACATTTTAGATGTTTTTGATCCTATTTCAGTATGAATCAATATACAAAAATAACGTCAAAGTGATTTCACGTGTATGAAGCTATGAACAGTGCAAAATAAAAATCACATTTGTTGAGACAAAACCGACAAATTACAGCTTTGGGTCGGGATTTGGCTCAGGCTGCGGATTTTACTTAAGACTTTATAAACCGCAGCTTTTGCCAGCAGGAAGTAAGCGCTCGTGTGTGTGTGTGTGTGTGTGTGTGTGTGTGTGTGTGTGTGTGTGTGTGTGTGTGTGTGTGTGTGTGTGTGTGTGTGTGTGTGTGTGTCATGTTGTTTCATTTTACAATTTTAAAAAGGATTTCTGCCTCTAGCCTACCCCAGGTGTGGATGTGAATGATTGTTAATGCTGTTCTGGGCTACATGCTCCTATCTCATAGTAGAAACACTCTTCCCGCAGATATGACACAGCCCATTGGTCTTTGCTGATTAGGACAGGGCAACTTGTGTGTGTGTGCTCCTGTGGCAGTGTGTGTGTGTGTGTGTGTGTGTGTGTGTGTGTGTGTGTGTGTGTGTGTGTGTGTGTGTGTGTGTGTGTGTGTGTGTGTGTGGATGGATGTGTGTGTGTGTGTGTGTGTGTGTGTGTGTGTGGGTGGGTGTTATGTACCATAATTTTTGTATGGTTGCCGGGTGTAAGATGTGTGTGTGTGTGTGTGTGTGCGTGCAGGTGTGTGTGTCTGTGTATTTGTAAAATGACAGAAGACAATAAGACTAAGAGCTTAGTGTGCAACAGGTGTATAGCTCTGAGTTGGAACTGATTTGCTGCTATCAGCGAGCGCAGCGTATATAGCCTACAAAAAAAAAAAAAAAAGCCCTGGGCCAGATTGCAGTGTGTGTCGGAAAGGCGGCGTCGAACATTGGGGGCTTGTTTAATTGTTGTGTTGGGTGGCGGGCTGGAAGCGCTTGTCCAATTCTAGCCGGGGAACAATGCCAACACTATTATCTCAGGCACCCAGACCTGCCTGCCAATATACCTGCTTATTTTCACTGTAGGGGGAGAAAAGAGGGGTGGAGAGAGGGGTGAGGTACAGGGGTGACAATGACAAATCAAACCAGTTTAAATTATACTTCTTTCTCGTTTGCGTCTGTCTTTCGGTTGGTAAAAAGCCGCCCCCAGTGGTTTTAAGCTCACAATGCCATAGTGACTTGATTTGTGTTATGGAGAACGAGAAAAATACCACAAGGACGATTACCTCCATTTCTCTCGCTTCATCACTCCATCGTGATCTCTCTCTGTTTTCCTCCTATCCTCTTTCACTCCCTCACTTCCCCATGGTTTCTTATTTATGTGGCAATGCGGCCATACTCCATTGACTTAGCCTGGCTTCCTGATAATACTGGAAGGCATGAAGGCACAATCAGTCCTCCGTATGGCTCACAAAGATTAAGCTTTTTTCCCCCTACTGTTATTATGGGCTTTTTGCTACAAACATAAGGTTATTCGGGTTGTTTTTGCTTTGCTTACTTTTTCATTTCTTTGCTGCCATTATTTTTCTTCCTGGCTCTTTCTTTCTGTTGCTTTTTCTTTCTCACTCACTCACACTGCCTTGTGTATTGCTGTGCTTAAACAGTTATGGTCAGTTGAGGTCAGTTTGTTATGTTCCAATGACTTGAGCCCTGCGACAGCCACCACTGTAAACACGTTTAACTACAAACACGGTATTAGAAGTTGAAAAATAAGAGAATTGTTGGAGGATGTCAGTTGCTTTTACTTGTTTTAATACTTGTATTCTAACTGTGTATCTGTAAACAGAGCTTTTTCTTGACATTTTCATCATTTTGTTTCAGAAAAAAACAACCAAATCAAGTACTGACAACACAACTGTTTTCGTGGCAATAAAGTTTTAGGGATTTTTCATTATTGTATATTCTAACAACAGATGAGCTACTGGATGTGACAGTATTACTATTGAGACCAACCTGCAGTACAGTAGTTCTGTCGATGCAACACGGCCTGTGATTGCACTGTCAAGCTTGATTCCCCACATGTAATGCAAATAAGGCAGAAGTTCAGTGGAAAATGATTTTCCTTTGATCATATTTTCAATTCATAGAATATATGAATGTTAGCATGCGCATAAAAGTTGGGGTAAAGTGCACATTTGCATGAATATTTTCAAATGGATGTATGTGAAGTATGAATGTTACAGTCTACATTTGATATTTAATTTTCTTGAATAAATAAAGCGAATTAAATGTTTTTAGCACTCAAAAGTCAATCTTAAACATAATTTGAATACCTACTGTGCACCTAAAATGCACAGTGCCTTACAGTTGAGTTTTGTGTGTCTTTATATTTCATGCAGTAGTAGCTAGCTCATGCTACATATTAATATTGTTTTACTGCAGGAACCATTATGATAGCTTCAGCAGGAGAAGACAGCGAAGTTATTGTGCAGACCGACATTAACAATGGCCATCAAAATGTTGTGTTTCCATTTATTTTTCTCCTTAGAGATATCATCTCACTCTTGTTATTTGTTCTCACTCTCCCTTATTTCTTTTTCTCTTTTCAATCTATCTCCCTGTATTTCTTTCCCCTTCTCACCATCTGCTCTCATTTTCTTGCGCCTGTTGGAGCAGTGAAATGGCCCATTGTAAAAGAGCAGACTGTGTGCGTCTGAGACATTAGCTGCTGATTTAGTGGGACATTAGCTTGATGGATGGCCAGCCAGAAAACTCCCAACAACAGTTCTTGATTTGCATCCGGAGAAACTTTCTGCTCAGCACTCTTGTATCTGTTGTGTTCTGCAGCCAACCGTGACTTCCACAGCACCGGTTTGCACAAGATTAACTATTTGAGTCCTGTGCAGTTCCAACTACAGTGGCATATGAGAGCACCTTAACTCACCTCCTTCAGGGCATTTTTTGAATACGTTTGACGTAGCCTAAATACATATTGTGAACCTGGATTTTTTGTTTCAGAGGGAAAAAAAATCAAGTAAAACATCGATCCAAACTGGTTTATTTTCAATGCGTCTATATTTCAGCCATGTTTTACTGTTACTCCAAAATGCGGATATTCAACTTCAATCAGACAAATTGCTAGACAGAGCACTCAATGGGTAAATTGATTGAACATGTTTTTTAACGGTTTACTTCCTTTGTAGACTTTAACTTAACTTTAACCAGAAACAATGAGTTGTTAACCAATATTATTTTTTGGGAGCCCTATGAACAAAGTACTAACCAGACTCATTACTTATTTACATCACTTTTTTAAGGCTAATTGTTTATCATCATAGGTGTGTTTGACCCGCAACATTGTTTGCAAAAGGATCTGTTAAACTGCCACATCGATGATATGAATGCACATAAGCCACACTCTGAAGACAAGACGCATTCTATCATGAGAGATTTGATTGATTTGACATATACCCAAAGGCACTGTTCTATATTACTGCTCAACAATTCAGATAAATCAGGACAGTGTTTCTGTGTCCCTAAGTGTGTGTGTGTGTGTGTGTGTGTGTGTGTGTGTGTGTGTGTGTGTGTGTGTGTGTGTGTGTGTGTGTGCACATTACACATTTACTGCTAAGACCATTTGTCCTTACAAGGGCACATACTGTAGATGAATCAATCGGTAAGGATAGTTGACGTTGCACATGGGCCTATTTATAGCACATGGTTCATCTTGACGGGTACAGTTACTTTAATAAGTCCAGGGTTACATACAGTATGTATGTGACTTGTAATAATACAGATGTGTGTGTGTGTGTGTATGCATGTAAGTGTGTGCACTCAATCAGTGTGATACTGGATGCTTTCCGGGGGAAGTACCTGCAAGGTTTATCAATATTCTACCTAACTCAACCTGCAAACATACTGTATGTATCTTACTAAACGCACACACACACACACACACACACACACATACACACACTCACACACACACAGTTATAGCCTGCACAATCACTCATACGCTTATATAGAATGAGACATTTCTGCCCCGTCTCTCTCCCATTGCCAATTATTTTCACTTGTTTTACTCATAGATACACATGTGCAGCCCCTGTTTTCCCTTTTACACACACACACACACACACACACACACAAACACACACACACACACACACACACACACACACACACACACACACACACACACACACACACACACACACACACACACACACACACACACACACACACAGACCTTTTCCATCTCTCCCTCCCTCATCTCTGCTTCCTTCCATCTCTCTCTCCTTATCATTCTCTCCCTCTATGTCTCTCTTTTGCTCCGTAACAAGCGACAGCTCAGAATGGATGTCCCCTTCATTTGCACCGGCGTAATGTTCTGATGAAAAATGAAGTGATCCCTCCAGACAGATTAGTCATCGGTGAGGGGACCTCTGTAGGAGTAGGAGAGGGAGGGGTGTGTGTGTGTGTGTGTGTGTGTGTCTGTGTGTGTCTGTGTGTGTGTCTCTGTGTGTGTGAAACGGAAAAATGGCTCTCCCTGAGGCCTTCTGTTTGAGTATGTAATATTTCAGCATATATTATTGGAGGGCTCCGATCTGCTCGCATTAAGAGCACACATCCGTTGTTCTGTCCTCGGTAGCTAATGATGAGCCTGAACCCTGCTGAACTTGAGCCGTTTCACTTTATCTTGGCTCGATCATTTAGTGCAGTCAGACTTTCTCTGTCGCGCAACTTCAGCTGGAAAACGCCTCTCGTATTTCCCAAGTAAAGACCTTGGGCATGGAGCTCTCTAGATATTCGGATAACGACAATATAATTAATTGGTGTTGTTTTTTCCCCCCACTTCAAACTATCTGATGCTCCTACAGAAAAACAAAAAATCATATTTTGCTGCTGAAACCATCCCAGCAAGTATTAATCTGGTGAAGTAAGAAGTCAAGGCAACTGGGCTGAACTCGGTGGGAAATACTCTGCTTAATTTGGCAATATAATCATTTGGATAGGCCTTTTGTCATTGTGGACATGCACATCACCAAACTAGTAAAACAGTTGTGTTGGTTCCAATGTTAACCATGGATTTCAGTCAGGTCTTGCTTACATAAGGTCATGTTTTTGTAATGTATAGGGACTATAGTCACTATACAGCATAGAAAAGAAGAAATGGCTGTACTTGAGCTAAATGCTAGCATGTGTGTGTGTTTGTTGCTAAACTCCAAAGTAGTGGAGAAATCAAAACTTTAACTTTGTGATGGCACTAGATGAAAAGTCAGGGGATCACAAAAGTTTTCAAAATTCACCCTTTGTGGGACTAAATTGTCTTTAGCCATATTCATTGTAATTCATGCAATAGTGGTTGAGAGACTTCACTAAGAATCATCAATTCTCTAAAATCAATCAAAATGTGAACTTTGCGGTGGTGCCAGAAGATCACCTAAGTTGAGTGTGTGTAAATGCACTTAAAGAACCAGGCTTACAGCCAGCCTTCTCCAGTAAAACCTGGTTTCTGTCATACGCAAAGGGGATACAAATAAATCTGCTTACCCCAGCTGGATTTCTCCCAGAAAATGCTGATTTTCATGGCCATGTGTACCATAACTGGGTTTCTAATCGGCTTTTTACTAGTACTTTTTTGCAAGAATTTGAGACAGAGGAAGTAACTGCGGGAGATGATTACACAGAACGACGTGTTCTCGTATTTAGAATATTTCCAAAATTCCATCCGAAGTTGGACTAACACAAAGTGGTCTAAAGTCTATTTCTAGCGCTTAACATTTGAAAATATGTTAAATTCAGACACATTTGCGCTATGAAGAAAATCTGTGCTGTATCTGTCTGTGTGTTCTCTTACTGCAACATCACTCTCCTCCAGCTGGCACACAAACCATAAAAAAACATGTCCGTCTTGTCCGTCTGTCAGAACAGCCACAATGTGCAAGCCATGCTTCTAAAATAAGGTTTGGGGGCGGGGGAGAATTAAGAGATGTAATTACTGAGTGACACACTGCATGTGATGTAGACAGATTAATAGTTACCTTGTTACATATGGGCATTTACAGTAAACACACTGAATCGGTTTCATCCTCCGGGAGCCATGCATGTCTTTTCAACATTTGAGTTACTGTACATGCGGGTGATATAATTGATTGTTATAGTGAGTCATATTAACAAGCCCATGGCAGGTGTAGTTCTTCCACATCGAAACTCTGAGGCAGCATGGTGTTGAGTGACACATTGTGTCTGACTGTAGCTACAAACATGCAACACATGAGGAAGTTTCCCTGGGTTATTTCTTTATTCACGCTCTGGTGCAGGAGTAGAACCCCTCTGCAAAGTCACACAGTGCAATATGTGAGCGGCAGCAGCAGTTTACAAGTTTACAAAATCCCTGGTATTCCCATCTGATTACATGATCTCACCCCATTGATTTTCGACTGGATGACAATTGTACACATAAGAGTGAGTCATGTTGAGCAGCTCCATGCCTGTCATGTTAAGGCATAGCTGAACATTGACATGAACATGACTTGGCTCTTATTGTATTGTGAAGCAAAACAATAGCTTCAAGTCTAAGTGATGTTCCCAGAGGAATCATTGCTTGTCTCTACTCCTGTTGTGTATTCTCACGTTCCATTGCCACGGTTCACACTTTGCTCCACTTGAAAAAGGCATCCATCTGTTATTGTGACTCTCTTACACTAATACTGCCAATATATTTCATAACGCAAACTGACAGAGCTCTGCATCCAAGTCGCTTTATCACATTATCTTTTTGCTTACTTTCATCAAAGAAGACAATCTGCCAACATCCTTTTGCCCCACCTTTTTTTTTTAGAATTGAATTTAACAGAAATTAATTTTGATTTCATTGATTTAAGTTGCTGTTGAATATGCATGCTGGAAAAGGTTGAGGCATTGGCAACAGCTGCACGGTATTAAGGAAGGCCATGCTGGGTCAGACAAGGAGAGAGCTGGGCACGAGGAGAGCTGGATAGATATTATATTTACACACTTCAGAAAAATACAGACTAGCCTCGTGGAGAAGTAAAGAGAGAAAAAAACAATGCTGGTAGTCCATTAATGTCTGACTCTGAGGGCTGATTCTGTAGCCTGGCCGTCTGACACAGCAATACACAATGAAATGCCTCCACGCTGCCTTCACAAATTATCTAAAAAACTGTATAGGAAAAATGCATCCGGTAGAGGTTTGCGTAAGTGCCATGGGGAGGGATGTTACGTGAGAAAGTGCATTACAGACAAACTCGGGTCTTGTATAAATGTGTGAAAAGCTTGTACGCTCACAAAAAACAACATTCTCAGTCCAGACATGTGTTGAATATTGCTGTTAATGTCAGTATTTTGGACCTTTTTCCGTACTGTTTCCCTTCAAAACACGTGCATTAAGATGCATTGGCTGCATAATAAATACTTTTAGACGACACTTCAGTTGTTATGCAGGCGCCTGGTGGAGCACTCAAAGGCTTGTTGTTGAGTCACTGGTGTTTCTAATGATGCTGGTTTGAGCGGAAATTATTTCACAAGGAATCCTGCGTCATTGTATCTCTTTTCTCTCTCTCTCTCTGTCTATTCCTATCTAGTCAAGACCACCATTCTGAACTACCAGAGCCCCACCACTGGCCTTTTCCCCGTCAAAACATCCTCCAAATGTAAGGATGCCAAGGTCCGCGACTCCCTGTACTGTGCTGCTGGGGCATGGGCCCTGGCTCTGGCCTACAGGTTAGTACGTGGAACACACAGAACTCACATAACACAACAACACACACACACACACACACACACACACACACACACACACACACACACACACACACACACACACACACACACACACACACCGCATGCATGCAGGCAGGCAGACGTCAATGTATTTGTGTTAACTACAACTGTGGAGCATCCCAAATAACACAGAGCATGTAACACTAATCGATATGAGGAGTATTTCATTCTTTATTTCTTTTGAGAGTGCAAAATGATACTTTACCAGCCCTAAGTGGAAGCATGGAAACACAGTGATCACACTGTGTATATTAAAGGTTAATGTACCAACTTGACTTTGCACCAAGCAACGCCCTTTGTTGTTGTTGGTGTTATTGTTGCTCACCCATCAAACTGGGCATTAATAATATGATAATAACGGAGACACATTAGCCACTTGAATTTTAATTATAATTGTAATGATGAAACAATGGGTCCTCGAGTCCACATAGAGGTAAAGGAAATGTGGTGTCTCGTGTTATTTTTTGCTGCCTAAAATTAAAAATATATGTAGCGTATTTGTACAGCTATAGTTAATGCATATCAACAGTATAACAGAAACAGTATCGTACTAAAACACTGACACCAAAGCTATGTGTTTTAGTACAATAGTAGTCTGGCATGACCACTTCCGCCAGCGTCTATTCGCTTGCGTCGAAAACCAACGCAGCCCTGACGCAGCCCCCTCCTTTTCCGGTTGCTGGCTTTCCCCTATTGTGATCCCCCTCAAATTCGGAAACAATTCGCTCACAGTCAACCCGTGTGCTTATGTGCAGCGCTCTCTCACACACACACACACACACACACACAGGGTGTGAGAAGTCACATTACTGTAGACGGAAATAAAGTGTGGCTATACTTCGGGATAATAATATTGGCGGCGGCGGTCCGGGACGCAGCCTAGTTTAGCCTAGCCTAGCTGTCCAACTTCATTGTACAACTACCCCCGGGCAGAAATACCCTCATAAACTCTGGAAAATGAAGCGTGGGGGTTTGAATTGAGCACCGGACCTTATAACCAGCTAGATTAAGATCCGCCGTTCCCTTTCTTTGGTGAGGGACTAAGCAGCGGTGTTTTAGCGACGGTGAAAGATTCCAACGGCTTCCACTATCACCTAGCAACTCTTACGGCTACTTGCTGCAGTTGGTGTAGCGCTCACAACGTCAAAACCCTGTTCTGCCTGTAAACAGACGGACTACGGCTCTGACTACAGCGATAGGAGGTGGTGACATAAGTTCTCGAATGCTAAAAATTCTACTCGACCGCCGTAGCCGTCCTCTCAACCGCCGATGATAATGTTACCAGAGATAACACTACGTGTCTAGTTAACTCCGGTTAAGTTATCCCGTGAGCTCCTCGGGGGCTAAAGTGTATGGTGTCTTGACATGCTGGTTAGAAAGCAACACACTATGTATATTCCTTTTGTCTTTAATAGTTTTTGTGTGGCGTTTGCGGGTTTAGCCATTTCTCTGACGTCTGGACGTGAAGACGTTCCATCAAAATAAGTCCCCCCCCCGGCACTATTTTGCAGGACACCGCTGCTGCTTCCCGGGGTTAGCCCCGCCCTAGATGATTGTGATTGGTTTAAACAAATACAAACAGGCTAGTCCAGTTTCCCCCGGTTTCCCCACCCGAATAGACGGCTCTAAACAGAGTGCTTCCAGACCATACTACGTGCTGTAGTTTGGTCTGGCTTTGCGAGACTAGTACAATAGTGATAATGAGGTGTCACAGAGCTGCTTATATTAGCATCCATCACGGTTGCTTTTTTTGTTTTTCAAAAAGCAGAGAATTAATTGTCCAATTATGCGACTATAAGACCACAGTATCCATTACATTCATTTAGCACCACAGTATGAATGACATAAAATGGATGGCTAGATCAGTGACATACATATTTACGCTACCTGTTTCAAAGCTATCTTCCCTCTTTATCCCTTCTCCTCCTTTACTTCATCTCCTTTTACTTTTGTTGTGTCGTCTCCTGTCCCTAAACTCTTTCTCTGCCTGCGTCTTTTCAAAGGCTTTGCTTTTTAAACACACAGGGATTATTGGTTCAAGGCGAACACTTTAGGATTTCAATGAGGATCGCAGAGAAAAGCCTCCCAAGTCTACACACACACACACACACACACACACACACACACACACACACACACACACACACACACACACACACACACACACACACACACACACACACACACACAATGCTTTTTATCAACCGTCCCTTCACTGTGATGGCTCAACTTCCTCACTGATTGGTTTCCAGGGAAAAGAACACTTCCACAAAATGGGTCCGTAATAGGAGAGAGAGAAAGAGGGAGAGAGAGAGAAAGAGGGAGGGAGAGAGAGAGGGGTGGATATATATATATAGAGAGAGAGACAGAGAGAGACAGAGACAGAGAGAGAGAGAGGGAGGATGGATAGTACAGTTACTTCGGGGAGGAGACTGTAGGAGGAGATGTGTGGGGAGAGTTAGAAAGACATGTGGGCCGAGGGAGAGATCAAGCGAATGGAGAGATAACAGACAGGAGTGAAGGAAGTGGGAGATGGAGAAGGAGAAATGAGATGGAGTGGGGGAAGAGAGAAAGAGAGAGAGAGAGAGAGAGTGATCGAGGGGTAAAAATAGAGTGCACCGCAGCAGTGATGTGACCAGCGGCAGATCCCTGTCATCAGTCATGGCTGCCCGTCCTATTAGAATTGTCACTGGGATTTAATTAAGATAATACTCATCTGACAGGCTTGGCTATAGTGCCATTACTTACTCCACGCCCAGCTGCTCTGTGTGTGTGTGTGTCTGTGAGAGGGAGGGTTTGGTGTTTACACACTGGCTCTTGGAAATTCGCCACAAACTCCTAATCTAAGAAAAAAGGGGGAAAATAGGTTTTAATCAATTGAATTGCCCTGTACAATTCGTTCTTCATTTTACTTTACTTTTTATTTGTTTGAATATTTCGAGGATATATTACCAGCTTCTAGTACTGAGATAAGTTTGTAATGCATTTTAATACAATTTGAAGAGCTGGATATGTTACTGTATCCGCCAGTAGCAAGTTGGATCACTTTATGCATATTACAAAGGTAAACACTTGCGATCTGGTAATACATGCCCAACAAAGGACATGGGTAGATGAAAAGCTGTTAGTTTGTACTAGTGCAGTGCCCCTAGGAAGCAGGTAAACAAAGAAAGATATTAGACAGTACATTTGGCTGCTATCATTGATGGCTAATATCACACTGTTGAAGGTTATTATCAGTAGCCTAACTTACTTTGTAGAAGTTGGCTATAGAGTAGGGCAACATTCCTTAGTGTATTGTGTAAAGATAACCACACACTAATTCCATGTGTGGGCCACAGCTAAAAGACGTGTGATGGCTGTAATGTGTACTGCTTGAATGTAAATGTTCACCTCCCCGCTGGCGATACCCAAAGTCCTTCATTAGCATGACCTTTGTAACTGTGTGGGATCCGCCTGCCCCATCAGGAATGTGCTGACTCCCACCCTAACCCTATGGATTGATTTCAGAGTGGCATCTCACCAAGATTATATTATTTGAAACTACACAGTGCATACCAGTCAAAGCTTAAAGCTATAGTGCATAACTTTTTTTGACATTAATGAAGGTGTCCATTACATACTGAAGGCTTACCTTATGTAGATGCCATGACAATGTTCCAGACATGTAATTCCTCATAATTCCTCATGATGTCAACATCAATTACGCACTTTATCTTAAAATATTTACATCACAGATTTATCATGATGCATTTTTGCTCAAAATTTGAGATGGTACACAAGCATGTATGTTTTCAATAAGCAGACACTGCTAAGACCACAGAAGAAGGTGGAGCACAGCCTAACTTGTGTTCTGGGAGGTTTGAATAACTTCAGCGGCGTATCTACAAATGATTAAAATACCCTTCTCTTGTTGTGTATGATTACAAAGAAGGCAATAAAGAGAAAAATGGATTGCTCAGAAAGAATGGGTCACCGAAGCAGTCGAAACAATTCAGTTGGAAATGGTAGCTTTCTGATTGTAAATGAATGACTTGTAAATTGGTTTGGGGATCAGAAATGGTTGGGCTCACTGGTTTGGTGATTATTTTACAGAGTTGTGTATCTTTTTAGTTGTTCGGTTCGTTTTGTGCGAGCGAATAAAAAAGTAGTTTCGATAATCCTAACCTTAAAGCGGCTACGAGTAACATTTAAATATCTTTTAAACAGCCTCATGTTTCCTCTGATAATCATAAATTACCTTTAACAGCAAACCAGACCATCAGTGCAAAGAAAGACGTTTTTAAATAGTTTTTATTACTGCATTTGATCTGGTCATACACCTAGTCCGATTTTCGGTTCACGCGTGCATGCTCTATGGTCACATATCCGTATTGGTCACAGATTTCAGCGTGGCGCAGGAACGTGAATTGAGAAGCCTATCCCTCCAGGTGAGGGAAGGGGAGCGGGAGCCTTGTTTGAGACAGTTGTTTGTCGTCATAATGACTGATAGCGGGGCTGAACCATAAAAGAAAAAAAAGAAAATGCAATGAAGAAAAGCTAAAAGGGAGAGTGATAGTCGGGCGAGAGGGCGTTGCCAAGGAACGTATACACAATTTCACGCAGCGAAACTAGACTGCAGTGTTTACTCCTAAATGAATGAGCGGTAGCCTACTAAAACAAAGTTTACTTTGCCTCACCAGCATCATCAGATGACCATTATTCATCTGAAATAGTCATTATTTACAACATAAACACATTACCTCATCGTGATCCATACTAACTAACTGCCATCTCTCGTTCATTCGCTTTGTGTGAGGACACGGGGACTCGTTCAGCTCCGTGAGAGGTGACAATGCATCAACTCATTGCAATCAGGTGTGTTTAGCACTTACTGGCATTAGTTGATGCTGTGTCACCCATAAACTCACTGAGCCGAAAAGAGTCCGGTGCCCTCACACTTTCAACACACGGACACGCCACGCACCATATTGCTTCCTGATTATTTGAATCTTGCACTCCCTGCACGAGCTAGAAAACAGCTTCACGACAGCTGGCGTCGTAATAATACCACCGCTTTTGTTCAAAGGTGTCGCCAACGTGCCGACTTACTCGTAGTAGCTTTAACTGTTTGCTCGTGTGTTGACCTGTGTGATCATCATACGGTTAGTGTTTTTTTCTGACTTTTTGGTAGTGATGTTTTAACAATCCAAAATCTTCCAAAGAAATTATACTGTTGAATATGTGCCACCACTTGGGTTTAGCCAATCATAGCAAAACATTTTTTTTTGGAAGGCGGGGCTTAAAGACACTTGTGCTTAAACTGAGCGTTTCAGACAGAGGCTGAAAAGAAGAGATTCAGCAATGTGTTTTTTGTTGGACACTACAACATAAAAAAATGTCTATTAGAAACCCTTATTTCAATTATGAACATGACAAATTAGCATACTATGTGACCTTTAAAATCATTTCACGTCTTCACTGTGTATTCACGTGTATTCATTCACATGTTCTCACTGTTCATGTGCAGACGCGTTGATGACGATATGGGGCGGACCCACGAGTTGGAGCATTCTGCCATCAAGTGCATGAGAGGGATCCTCTACTGCTACATGAGGCAGGCTGACAAGGTGAGCTCTATACCCAGTCTCTACTCTTTCACTCCTGCTTTCACACTGCACGTTTGCACAAAAGCACCCTGTAGTTTTATACCATCAAACGTCCACTTGTTCTAATCTCTTTCTTTATTTTCTTTCATACTACTTTATTTAACTCTGGAGTCATTGAGGGGGGATACTCACTTTCATGGGCGCCGAATCTCTAACAATAGTTAAATTACAGAATCAAAGGCAGATAAATACACTTTACTTCAAAGGCAAAAACAAATGTAATATATGTAAATTAAATATAAAGCAATTCAGACAAAACAGGTACATTTTGGCAGGGGTCGGTTGTTAATTAAGGAATTTCATCTAAGCCTTAAAGAGCATGCGCTGGACGTATCTGGATTCTCTTTCATATTATAACTAAAGGCAATGGGAGCTGATTGCTTTAGTCCTGAGGGCGTAATAACCAGCAATCTGTTAATTGCTTGCTTTTTAATTGACTTTTTGCTTTTTGCTCCAAAGGCAGGGGAAATTTCACACCACAACAGCAGGCAAGCAGGCTGGGAATAAAGTCTATCAAACAATTGCAATTTACGTACCCATTAATGTACCCGCTTGTATACGTTGTCTGTTAGCTGTTTTTTTTTCTCTTTTTTTCTTCCTCACGAACAAGGTCTTTTAATAGAGCAGCTTGCTCTGTGACGGCGTCTATTTCCTCTTGCCGTGACCTTGATAACCTAATTTAGGGGAGCGCTTGTGCCTGCGTCTTAATTACAAAGCTTGGTTTACACAGTTAATTACACAGAGCGCCGATGGTTACGGCCCACGTCTCAAACGCTTACGGGGAACAAGGCTTTTTAAATGGAGACGTGACACAGGGTTACCGCTGGGCTAACATGTGAAGGAGGAAATACAGCAGCCGCCCTCCAATGTCTATAGTATGTTGTGTGGGGAACTAGATTATCATCATTTATGAATTAATGAAGTTAAAAGGTTGTTAAGGTGTGATTGAAAAAATAATGAATTTGTCAGTTGATAGTGTTAATTTGTTGCATGGATGGCAGCCTAACATGCAGATAAAAATGATATTACATGGTCTTCTTCTCAGCACAGGCCAAAAGCACAGGACTTTGACTTTGGAGACTTGACATCACTTCCAACATGTTGTCATGTTCAGGCCACTAAGGCATGTAGTTAAGGTCGGGGAAAGTCAGAATTGGTTGGACGAGGGAGTGAAAATGAATGAGATAATTTGGCCTTTTAAACACTTTTCAAATTGATTTAGTAGAACAGCATATTGCCAACAAAACTCATTTGACTCATGGATATTAGATTTAGAATGCAATTTGTATGCGACAGGTTTGCCAAACAGGCAGAAGACCACTTTGGTCTAAAAGTCCCTGGCTACCAACACACTGCACTGGTACTTGAAGTATGGCCCTCTCCCACTACAACCCCACCACCTCATCTATTCCAATATCATTTCCCTGGCTGATTCACCCATAGAGACTCACATTCTCTGCACATAAAGCGTCTCTGATCATGTTTAGATATTGATTAACAGTGAATGAATTGACTGCATTATAGAGTAAAAAGCCTTGCTTGTATAAAGCTAAACCACACATAATCACTGGACTCTGCAGGATCCTGTTCTCTGCTTTAAATAGTATCAGTTTTTTGATGTAGCAGGCAGCTGTTTTTTTCAACAAAAACACTGTTTAAATATTCAGCACCTAAACAGCCATTTTTTTCCAAAGGAGCTGGTAGAGAGCAACATGGAGCTGAAAGGAGAGGGAATATTGGACAATGGGCCAATTGGACAGTTTACATTCCAAATGAATGCTTATGTTGCTTTGTGGCTATACTGCATGCATTAATAACCCACGTTTCACCATTTCAACTTTATAAGGCGAATAACATGTCACTGTTGTTTTAACAGCTAGTTGCACCGTCCCCCAAAAAAGGTTTTAAACAAAATCAATTGAAACATGTTTTGTATTTTCACATTTCAACCTTATTGTTTGTCGATGTTTTATTCTGGTCTTGTCCACCATTTACCAAGAGTTGTTTTGGAAGATCAAATGTATCTCCTTTGCAACAAGGAATAGCAAACTAATAGCCTGGTAATATGTTTAGTGTTTGCAATAAAATATGTAAACTAAATGAAAGAACATGTCCAGTTACTGTGTGGAAGCAGCAGGTGTCGAAGTGTTATGCCATATTTGGAGTTGATATTGGCGCATTGCAGCACTCCAAACAATAAGCCAAGATCTGTGGCCCTCTCAGTAACAAAACTCCCAAGAGCGAAGCCACTTGACACTGTGGCTCGGCAGGAGCGACAATCAAGAGAGACCTCTACACTGAAGTAGTTTGCATTACAACACGGCACAAACAGCACTCCCTATTGTTAGCTGCCAGCAGAGGTAGTTCCCCTCCCTTGCTATCACTCACACGTAAACACACACACAAAAACACGCACACGCACACACATGCGCGCGTAGTGGTGCTTTGGGATATGTAGGAAGTGGAGCAGCTTCTGTATAAAGTGGGACAGAAGGTCTCCACCATGACCCGACTAGGAGAGAAAAAGGTAGGCACAGGTAGAACGCCCCAGGAAAAAAAACAAGATGAAAAAGCATCAGTCTGAGTAAAAGAGATAAAGACAGAGACAGCAAGAGGGACAGCAAAGCAAATGCGGGGTGAATCATAGAAAGTACTGGGAAAGAGGAGGAGTGAGTGTGTGTGTGTGTGTGTGTGTGTGTGTGAGATGATGATGAAGAAAGCAGCAAGAGAGAGGTGGAGAAGGAGAAAAAACAAACGCGGTAAAAATAGGACAAAGGGACAATTATTTATAACTCGACGGGAATGGCGGCCCAGCCATAATTTTTGCGTGCAGTGGAGTCGCTGCTGCACACGCACACACACGCACACGTACACACGCACGCACGCACACACGCATGCACACACACACACACTCACACACACACACACACACACAGAACACAACTGTCAGTGTTTATATGTGTTTGGTGGCCCTTAACCTGACCTCGGAGTGATGGCTACGTTATGCCGCACGGTATCTGCTCGGTTTATTGCTCATAGGAAAGACATGTTGACATTTTATTTTATTTTATCGGAGCAACAACAGATCATGTACAGTTTGTGTCACTGGAGTGCTTATGGATTCATGCAGTCCCGTGTTTAAAGGACTTGAGCATTTCCCTTAAAGGTGTAGTGTGTTATATCGAAGTACAGTGGCACCTAGTGCTAAGATTCTAGATTGCAAAGCTCCCTTGCTCACCCTCTTGCATAATTTACAGAAGCTTAGGTGGCCTTCAAGGACAAGATTATTCTGCACTTAAGACGGCATCATCCACAATATCAAGTGATGAAGTGAAGATGTATTTAGTTATTTATTCTATAGTACTTCTTCATCATCCAACAGGTGTATTTCCCCAATACACCCACTATACAGTGGCTTGCAAAAATATTCATACCCCTTGAAATTTTGTCACGTTACAACCATGTACGTACATTTATTTTATTTGGATTTTCTGTGATACACCAACACAAAGTGGTGCATCATTGTGAAGTGGAATGAAAATGAAACGTGGTTTTAATTTTTTTTTATAAATAAAAATCTGAAAAGTGTGGCGTGCAAAAGTATTCAGCCCCCTGAGTCAATGCTTTGTAGAACAACCTACGCTGCCATTACAGCTGCAAATCTATTGGAGTATTTCTCTACCAGCTTTGTACATCTACAGACTGATATGTATTGTCCATTCTTCTTTGCAAAATAGCTCGAACTACAGATTCAGCATCAGATTGGATGGAGAGCGTCTGTCAACAGCAATTTTCTTTCTCAATATTCTCAATTGTTTTTAGGTCTGGACTTTGACTGGGCCATTCTAACACATGACTATGCTTTGATTTAAACCATTCCATTGCAAATCTGGCTGTATGTTTAGAGTAGTTGTCCTTCTGGAAGGTGAACCGACACCCAGTCTCAAGTCTTTTGCAGACTCGTTTTATGCCCTGTATTTGGCTCCATCCATCTTCCTATCAACTCTGACCAGCTTCCCTGTACCTGCTGAAGAAAAGAACCCCCAACGCATGATGCTGCCACCACCATGTTTCACGGTGGGGATGGTGTGTATAGGGTGATGTGCAGTGTTAGTTTTCCACCACACATTGCATTTTGCATTAAGGCCAAAAACTTAAATTTTGATCTCATCTGAACAGAGCACCTTCCTCCAACCCTTGCCAAAAGTCATGCATAGTCAGATGAGACCTAACGTGAGGTTTTTGCACTGAATGCAAAATGCAATATGTGGCGGAAACTAACACTACAAACCACCCTATACACACCATCCTCACTGTGAAACATTGCGGTGGCAGCATCATGCTATGTGGATGCTTTTCTTCAGCAGGTACAGGGAAGCTGGTAAGAGGTCATGGGAAGATAGATGGAGCCAAATACAGGACAGAAAACCTGTTAGAGTCTGCAAAAGACTTGAGACTGGGGCAGGGGTTCACCTTCCAGAAGGTTAAATACCCTAAACATACAACAAGATCTACTATGCAATAATGGCCCAGTCAAAGTCCAGACCTACAAACAATTGAGAATATTGAGAAAGACTTGAACATTGATGTTGACAGACACTCTCCATCCAATCTGATGCTGAATCCGAACCTTGAGCTATTTTGCAAAGAAGAATGGACAAAATATATCAGTCTGTAGATGTGCAAAGCTGGTAGAGAAATACTCCAATAGATTTGCAGCTGTAATGGCAGCGATAGGTGGTTCTACACACGCTGAATACACACCACCCTTTTCAGTTTTTTATTTATTAAAAAAAAACTAAAACCACGTTTCATTTTCATTCCACTTCACTATGTTGCGCCACTTTGGTGTATCACATAAAATGATAATAAAATAAATGTATGTATGTGGTTGTAACGTGACAAAATGTGGAACATTTCAAGGGGTATGAATACTTTTTAAAGCCACTGTATATTAAAAGAGCAGGTTGTTCAGTTTGTCAGTTCTGTGCTACTGTAGAGACATGTCAGTTGAACATAGCGGTGTGCATATCATTTGAAGATAATGGCTAATTTTAAAACAATACAAGATCTTTTAAACAATGTTACTCTTATTAAAACATACTGATGAATATTACATTCCATTTCTGCCAAGTCTGTCCTGTAAAAGCCAATACATTCTACACACTTTAACTTTAGCGTGGCAGACAGTTATAGTACTATAGGAGGCGTTGGTGCTGAAAGGCAGTGTGGACCTATGGCTAGAAGTTTGGATGAAAATGTATGCATGCTGATTTCTGCTTAAAAATGACACTGAAAATATTTGAATATCTGAAATGACTCTCAGAAGCCATTACACTGTATTTGTCTGGGTGGAATGGAGGGTACTGGCATGTAGGTATTTTAGCTGAAGCGGAGGGAGAGCTAACATTGTAGCAAAGATTAAGAAAGTCAATTCCCAGGCATTTGCTCAATACACACAAGGTTCCTAATAATGTGTGTTTGAGAGAGAGTGTTCCAGGCTGCCACTCTTATACACTCTTAACTCTACCTTTTTGCTGAGAGTATTAATGCCTTTCCCCTTATACCTTCTCCCCCGCTTTACCCTCAACCTCTGTCACTCATCCTGGTCTCTCTCTCTCTCCTCTCTCTCTCTCTCTCTCTCTCTGTATCTCTCTCTCTGTCTCTCTCTCTGTATCTCTTCCTCTCTCTCTCTGTATCTCTTTGTCAGGTTGAGGAGTTCAAACAGGACCCTAGCCCTTCCAAGTGTCTGCACTCTGTGTTCAATGTAGAAACAGGCGACGAGGTGCACTCCTACAGCGACTACCACCACCTACAGGTCAGCCAGCGCGCACACAAGACATGACTGAACGACTGAGATGAAAAAAAAACTAGTGCTTGTACCACAGTTGATGGTTTTCACATGCAGCCTACATACATATGCTAAATGTGTATATGTACAAGCTGTCCATCTCAATGAAATGTCAACGTTGAACAAATCAAATGATCTATAAAGGAAGATGCTTCATAAAAGTCCATGTAAGCCCAAATCCACCAAATCTTTCTAACTTTTGTCATTTGTGGAGTTAGTTGCATGATAGCATCTGAAAAGATTTAGGGATATGTATCAGTCCAGATTAGAGATGTTGTCATTTAAGTCTTATTCCGTTACATAGCCTACATTTGATTTAGATTAGGCGGCCTATGCTCTGGTACTTATGACACATTAAGTATTTTGAACCAATCACGGCAGTTCTATAAAGTTCTATACAAACAATGACTGTTGCCATAGAGACCATTTGATATGGCCACGCCCACACAGTTTTGTCAAGCGGTCCAGACAGTAAAAAAAAGCTGTTTTATTTAACCAAGTTTTATAATATTTATGAAGATTTATTTTCAATCAGATTTCATTAAAAGATGAGACACCCAACTTTGATATCATCTATTACTAAACTTAAGACCAGCTTTTCAGAGGCTTTAAAGGTGAAGTAAGCGGTTTATTTATGTTAATATAAGTGTTAAATCGCTCTTTATTTATACAGTGCTCACTTACATAATGTGCGCGTTTCATAAAGCCGATCTCTCAGTCAGCTGCTCTGCATGTAATCGGCAAATAAACTTATTGTAGTATCCCAAAATTGTTATCCAATCAGAAGAGAGAACGCTACAAACAGACACTCGTCTCACTCATACATAGTATATACACTCCATGGTCTCACTGTCGGTGCACTCCAGAGCAACAGATGGGTGAATGTGTATGCGCCTACAATGGCGGAGCAGGTAAAAATCCTTCCCAATGTCTGTTCTGATGGTTTTTATCATGTTTTATCACACTTATGGATCTGAGATGATGCTAGATAACTTGCTGCTTGAAGACCGCAGTGCATTAATGTTGTGACGTAGGGACGAGGGAGGGGACCGTAACTGCAGTAACTGACAGGAAGTTAGCTAAAAGAACCATTCCGCTTACAGCTCCTTTAAGTAGACAGGTTTTATTGCATGTTAAGAATAGTGGAACCTTGCCCAAGACGAATGAACAAATCTGCCTCATCACGTTCCCTTTCTCTGTCACTCTGCTTGACATGGTTGTTACGATGGGAACAATTGGCTGGACTTAATTGACCCGGGGGGCGGCTGTGTATTAAACTGACACTAAAAGCAACTTATTCTTCTGTCAATGGTATTGACAGGGGGGAAGGCAATTTGGTGTGTAACGTTTGGACGGGGACTTTGCTTCTATTGATAGTTGGCCAATACATCAAGGAAATCTCGATAGAAGATCCAGAATAATAGTGCTTGTGTCTGAGGAAAACTCAGAAATCTTTAAAACTGTATAGAGGTTAAACACATACTGTATATCCATTTATTCTAGGACCAAGTCTTTACACTCTGCGGTAAAATCAAAGGCAGCTGTATTGACCAATTCTGGAAAAATTTCACACTGTATACATAAGACTGTCTCTTCTTTAATAGCCTCTCATTTGCTGTGTCCTTCACTGTGCTGTAGATCGATGCAGTGTCTCTGTTCCTGCTCTACCTGGTGGAGATGATATGCTCTGGTCTGCAGATCATTTACAACACTGATGAGGTAAACAAGACACTCAAACCACACACACAACGGTGATCAATTCTGGACACAAGTCATTTAAGCACTGTTTTTTATTGGTTAGATGTTTTCTAGCTTGGATGTAGGTGTTGTCTATCAGCAATCAGCAAATAATACATTAAAGGTGCTACGAGGAACTTTGAAATATATCGGAAACTGAAATCATGAATGATACATTACAGCAAACGAGACCATCAGTACAAAGAATGCTATTTTTATATTGTTTTTCTTAATGCCTTTGTCGTGGGTCCCTCAAACTGGAACTGTATAGCTGGCATAGTAAAAACACTACCGCTTTTGTCCAAAGGGGGCGCCAGAATGAACACAAACTGAAAGTTCCTCAGAGCACCTTTAAGTAACAGTGTGGAAATGCAGTTGAAGTACTGAAGTACTATCGGCAGAATGTGATTAAAAGTAACAAACTTTATTATGCTAATTTTCAGGTTCAAAAGTGTATTGTGGGTTTCTACAAGAAACAGTTGTCATGTCGTAATGTCCAAAAATAGACCGTTCTATTGCTCACAGTGCCTTGGCTGTATCTCCTATTGTTAGCTTCTCCCTGAAACACATGTTTTCAGAAAGGTGGAGGTAGAGAAAAAGAGAGAGGCTTGATATCTCGTATAATTTGGGAGTCTCAAGACACACCGGGGACCCCTATTAATGTTGAAGAACAATGAAAATGTGAATTTTGCATAACTGGTGATCTTTAAAGTACCATAGAAAAAAAGTACTTATTATGCAGAATGGCTTGTTTCACATTCATGTGTTACATGTAGTCCTTTAGTGATGAATCAACAAAAAGGGGCATTTTAAATGTTGTAGTTTGTTAATGTGGAGCCAATTAGATACTTTGTATTATACCGGGTAGATTAGTAGTACCGTATTGAATCATATCACATTAACATATTGAAAGTTCTCTGTTACATATAATAGAAACAAGTATGCTTTTGCCATCAGTCTGTTTGCAGGAACATGCAAATTGCTATTGTGAAATCACTTAAAAACTATAATTATTACTCTCAAACAAATGATCGGGGCCTTTTGAGACCCATACATCTTTAATGTTGTGATGTCACCTTCTATATGTCTAACCAGATGCAATGATGTAAGTAGGGCTGCAACTAACGATTATTTTGATAATCGATTAATCTGTCGATTATTTTCTCGATTAATCGATTAGTGTTTTGGTCCGTAAAATGTCAGAAAATTGTGAAAAATGTTGATCAATTTTCCAAAGCCCATGTTGACGTCCTCAAATGTGTTCTTATGTCCAAAACACACAGATATTTCAGTTTCCTGTCATAATAGGATTAAAGAAACCAGAAAATATTCACATTTGAGAAGCTGAAATCAGAGAATTTGGAAATTTTTTATTAAAAAATTACTCGAAACGATTAATCGATTATCAAAATAGTTGCCGATTATTTTAGTAATCGATTAATAATCGATTCGTCGATTAATCGTTGCAGCTCTAGATGTAAGACCAAAAGGGTTTTCTAAAGCCACTTAAACTTACCCAGAATCCCCTGCAGATCTCCTTAGAAGCCAGCACAAATGCACGATCCGGGGGACAGTATCTCACTTTTATAGCCCGGCTAACATTTATATATTTTTTTGCTGAGCCGCTCAATTGACTTTGAATGGGAGGGAAACGTTTAGATGATTTCATTGTGGGAGGCTTAAAGGTCCTCCCGAGAGTCCAAAAAAACGGTATAACGTCTTACTTGGCAGCACACCAAGACCAAGACTATCAGCAAAGAAAGAAAAAAAAAGCTACCTTAAATGGTTTCTTCATGGTTTGATGAATCGATGTCGTATTTTTCTGTGTGTTTCTTTTTCCGCGTTTGTCTCTTAATAAAAAGAGACGAAGGCGACTTGGCTGTTAAAGTTTTACACACTGCGCTGTTTATAACATGGCCCTGGAGGAGCGCTTTTTAGAACTTCATTAATTGAGTCAGTTTTTTTATAGTCTACTCATTCACGACAGCTTTACTTACTGCCACAGAGAAGGGAGGGATGGGGGGGGGGGATTGTGCCGCTGGGTGAAGGAAGCCATTTGTTTACCACGTCTTGGCTTATCTTAAGAAAAAGTATAGGGACGCGGTGGTGAAACATTTAGCTGCTAACCAATTAGTGCCAGACTGAAAGAGCCTTCCCTAATAACGTCTCATTGTTCTCCCATTTTTCTCACTGCTGATGGCAAAACAAATTGACAATGTAGCTTTTTTTAACTTGTAATGGGGGCAGTCCTGTGTGAAGAAGCATTGATTTGCATATTTCAACACTGCTTATTAGGTTTGTGTAATTGTAGTTGAGGCACTCTTCTGCACACACACACACACACACACACACACACACACACACACACACACACACACACACACACACACACACACACACACACACACACACACTCTCTCTCTCTTTCATCAAGTGAGCAAAAAGGACTTGTGATCTGTGTTCCGTTTGAAAGGCATTTAATTTGGAATAATCGCATTAGTACGCTATGGTTTTTATGAGCTCGTTGTTAGCCGTCACTGCTTGTGAAGTCCATTCACATTCACCTGGCTGAGCTGGAAGCTGCATTGCAGTATTTTTTTTTTCATCTCCTCCTTACCTTGAGGTGGTATATAAAGGCCACTGCTGTGTGTCCTCTGAGAAGATGCACTATCGACCTCCTTCCACATGCCATTTTCACTTGCATTGCAGCATGAAATGGAGTGTCTCATTAGCCCAGTCTTGGTGTTTCTCTCACCTAACACTCCTGCATGGATTTATTTATTTTCACAGTGTGGAGAAAGCAGCAGCAAATGTACGTAATATGCTTCTGCAAATGGGACAAGCTTGAGTGTAAACTCCCTAGAAGAGGATCTGGCATTTGGTTGTTCCTTCTTTGTCATACAGAGTAATAAAAGAATGGAACAGTATTTTTCAAAACAGCTAAAAGTGTATGCAGATGTCTAGTTGGTTTGACGCCAGATCAAGAAAGGTATTGTACAGAGAACATTAGTTTAGTTTTAGTGATGTACTATTATTATCTTTTTTATTGGGTTTGTTTTTTAATTTTAAACTATAAGCTATATTGCGTAACTTTTTCCGATGAATGAATATCGGTTACATTCAAGCCATCGCCAGATGAGTTGATTAAGCCACTTAAAACTCAGCTCCACAAAACTCTCTCTGTGTTTCTCAGTATGGCAGCGTTTACAAACTCTTATCACCCTATGACACCGGCGCAGGAGCTCAGAAAAATCCCAAAAGGGCGCCTAAGACACTTTTCAGTTGTTGATTCTACTGCTAAGAAAAAAAACCTGGATGTAAAGCAGAAGGTATAAAATCAATATGTGATTAACGAACGCTTACCTCATGTAGGTGTGTCGGCAGTGTTTCTGTAATTACTCAAGGGGCACCAGAAGTTACACACTATAGCTTTAATGATTTCAATCCTGAAAATGCACATGGTTATTTCATGTGTAGCATGCATGCATTATGTGCGATGTGATATGATATGTATTTATATTTAACATTGTATTGTATGTGTTGTATTCTGTGTTGACCTGCACAGACGGATATTGGCAAACTGTTACAATTTGGTACAAAGCTACTTTTCTCTGTGAGATCAATCATGTACATGGTCCCCGACAACTAAACTAATAAACTCAGCACCTCGGGAGAAAAAAACTAAAGTGGGCAGAATTGGAGGGACCGAGGCTGGCGGCAGGCTGGGATGCAGATTGGCTTGTTTGGCTAGTGGACATGAACATTCATTAAGATGTCATTAAGATACCAAAAAGTTCCCCTAGTTAATCACTCATAAAAAGCCCACATGAAGAGAGCCAGCAAAACACCTTACTCCCTTTCCCAATCCCCTTCTGCTCTGCTCTGCTCTGCTCCCTCTCTCCCTGCCCTCCTTTGCATGCTGGCCTATTTAAGTTCTACACAGGTTGGATCGGCTTCTCTCCATCCTTCTCTTTCGCTCCCACTCTCTCTCTCTCTCTTTTCGCTCCCCCGCTTTGTCGTTTTAGATTAAATCTCCCATCAGTCAAGCACACACACACATGCAAACATGCACACACACATACACATACACACGTGCGCACCTACTTTCAGGTCTTTTTAATGATTCAAGGCCTTTAAGGCATCACACATTCTATGTCTCTCCCTTTTTTTTCTCTCTCTCCTCTTCCGTTTGGACTTGTCTCCATTGCGACACAGTGTCCTTCTCCTGAGCCGTGTGGGGGCCAAATGATAGATAAGACAAACTCTCTGTAACTCTGCTAATTAACAAAAAAATCACAAGGCCACCTTATTTATTTATTTTAAATTTGGAGATGAAAGCAAGGACACCGCTAATGAGTTTATTAGAGTCTGTAATGAAAGCGATGGCTGGATGTTGTGTGGTAAAATTCACTGTGGGCGTGATGGGCAAAATGACAAAGCAACGAGGCCACAGCTCCACACACTGCACTGCTTCATTACACTTCTGTCTGTGGTTGTACGGGAAGTTTCACCTTGAGCGTTGATGGGGATTCAGCTTCTCTGTCAACTTCACTCCCCTTTATGAAGAGAAGGAGAGAGTTAAACCTCTCCAAAGATCAATATCAAAGGTCACATGTATATGCAGCTGTCTATCTGTATTGCATCCGTCCTCAATGTCCCATACCGCCCTGTCTTTGTGTCTGTGCAGGTTTCCTTCATCCAGAACCTGGTGTACTGTGTGGAACGAGCCTACAGGGTGCCCGACTTCGGCATGTGGGAGAGAGGCAGCAAGTACAACAACGGCAGCACGGAGCTGCATTCCAGGTCGGTCGAAACGCTCAGCAACACATGACAAACACAGGCTGAAAGAACCTGTGTGTGTTTGCCATTTTTCTCCCTCTCCCTTCTCTTCATCCTCAGATTTTTCCTTTCTTTGCCTACCCAGAATGCTCGGCCCAAAAATTCCTCTGCGGCCGCAACAATTCCTCATCTTTTGTAGAGATCCATGTTGAATGCTCCTGAACAATGTTCGTGTTCCAATCCAATTGGATAAACTGTATTGTAGATGGTGTGCCTCAGGTGGCCTAAAGATTGCCTCTCTTCAGGGAAAGACTGTCATACTGCAACACTTTGGAAAGTGAGAAAATTGACATGAATGATGTGGCTAATCCTCCCTGTCAGCTCGCTGTGGGCGGTGTAAATGTGTTTACCATAAAGGTCAGAATATGGGTGCACTCCAACTTTAGGGGTGGCTGGTTCGGGCCAGGGGATGGTGGAAACTAAAGGCAGTCACATCCATCATCTTACTGATGAAAATGTCAAATGAACATAGTTTGGTAATAGTCAGTGATCAGTGATGGGCCAACAGCCTGAACTAAACTGCTATGGTTATAAAGGGATGCTATGCTGGACCTTAAAACACCTCGTGCATTTAGATGAGGGCTGAGGTTTTTGTATGTGCTCCAAACTGATTGATCATCCAAGGTCGGGCTGGCCTCCCTCTCCTCCATCATTGTCTTGATAAAGATCCACAATTCTTGCCATTGCTTATCTCTGGTAAGCATGTTTTTTCCCCCTTCTTTCTCCATGGCTTTCGGCAGCATCTTGCCAACTTATCCTCAAGGAAAGATAACATATTTGATGCAGTTAAAAAGCAAACTGTGTTTTGCGCTCCTTGTATTTCATCCCCTTGAGGTTCTGTTTGGGATTTTCTCACAATTAGCGAGGCCAGTTTCTTACATGCAGTTGCATAATGCCAATTAACATCCTGTATTCAAACTACACTGCGGGGGAAGATTCAAAGTGGTTCCATGTAAACAAGATCTGTGTAAACGATCAAATTGAACAGTCGTTCCTAGTCCCAGAGTGCCAGTGGGCATCTGAAGGCTTTGTGGGAATGAACGGGAGAGGATGTGTTCATTTCATTTAGAGTATTTATTTGTCCTTATCCAATCAAATGATTTGTTTCATTTTATCTCTGCCTCATGCCTTACATCACATCCATATAAATAGCTATACTGGAGTAAAAAAAAAAAGTGCACATCTGAAAAGCTTTAGGATGTCTCAAACAGCTACATTTATGATGAGGTAAATGTCATTTTACTAGAAGGATTTAAACTGCACTGTGTTGATACGTTGCAGAGGAGTAAAGAGAGACCAAAAACCCAGTTACAAATAGAGTACACATTGGATTTACATCAACCGGGTTGCCTTCCAGTATAATCAACAACTGAACATTTTTTTCTCAGATCCTGTGACAGTGTCTTGGTGGCAACACCGGTTCAACTTTGTGTCATCACATTTGGCAATTGTTTGAATATTACCGTCATTCATTTATAAGAAAAAGTTACGCACTGTAGCTTTGACAGTCCACAGAAACAGAATATTCCTCGTGCAAAATCGTTATTTCCATCTGTCAAGTGAAACTGTTGCATCATGACGCTGTTATGCTCCTTTTTTTTTTTTTTTACCCCCACAGACCAGTAATGTCTGTTTTTCGTGTGTGTGTGTGTGTGTGTGTGTGTGCGCGCGTGTTTGTGTGCGCATGTGTGTGTGTGTGTGTGTGTGCGTGTGTGTGTGTGTGTGTGTGCATAACTAGATTCAGCCCCAGTGCTCTTGTCCAGTCTTATTTTGCCAGCAGCCGTCCTCTGTATTTTCAGCATCGATCCAGGCTTCACTAATGTTATTGAATGCTTTTGATATGTCAGCAGATCTACCGGCGCCAATCATAGGCCAAGTTTCCTGCAATTTCCCCCCCCCTCCCTCCTCCTTTTTCTTTTCTAGAGAAATCTTGGCAGGGTAGAAAAGAGAAAAAGAAAGAAAATGTCGCTGAAATTGATTCACGTTTAGTCTGCTTTGCAATCACAGAAGCCAGCCACTGTGAAATTCAGTTTGAGGTTTTATTATTAAATAGATCCATTATATACAGTAGCCCACGATCCTCGGGAGCCTTCCACATTATTGAATCTTTGCAGATAGCAGTTTCAGATTCTTGTGTTCCTTTTCCTTTTTCTTTTTTTTTCTTTTTTTTTGAGCTTGCGACAATCGAAATACGCTCATGGTTGCTATCACTGCCTCCATCGCAAAACTACATCTTAATTGTTTTTCCGAGCGTTTTCTTGCTGCGTCAGTCACATCCGTCCTATAGTGTATCAGTATCAGGCTATTATTTACTATCTATGGTATCAGGGTAATATGCTTATCGTATGTTGTGTATGTGCTCTTTGTCTTTGCAGCTCTGTGGGCCTGGCTAAAGCCGCTCTGGAGGCCATCAATGGATTCAACCTGTTTGGAAACCAGGTAATTTTTAAGTAATCCACCCACGCCTTGCACATTTTCAAAGACACAAGGGCATTTCCTCCTTTGTCTAATCGTATCACACGGCACAGCAGATAGCATTGCATACATGGTAATTCAAATCTACAGGGACCCGTTACAGCTCAATACATCTGTGTGATATGCCTTATGAATGCTTGAAGAACTACCAGTCTCGCTAGCTATTTTCTTTTATACGAAGCCACGGCTTTCTTTTAACAGGCAGACATCATCAGCATATAATTGATGCATGCTGTCATTGATGCCTAGACTGTTTATCTCTTAAGTGGATGTTTGACTATCAGGACATTCATTAAGCGTGTTTGTGGTTGGTTCACTTAATTTGTGTTTATTAAGACTTTGATCAATGACCACAGCGGATGTGTGTGCCTCTGGTTCAGCCTGCAAATCTCCCTTTCAATGTCCATTGGCGGATATCTTTTTTTTTGTGTTGAAGAAAAAGGGAAAAAAAAACAGGGACATTCATTACACCTGCTAATGGATTGGAAAATGTAGCACTGCACTTAGGGGAGGCCTTCCTCTCTTCTTATCCCTCCTTGGTCTATTTCTCCACTTGGGCAGCAGCCAGGGATAAGTTGGCTTTCTCCGAGCCATCCCAAACTTGACGTACGTCTTGATCCTCGTACTCGCCCCGATAGGATGAGTGCATATTAAAGTCTCCTAAGTTTGTTTTTCTCTCATGCCGATCGGCTGCAGAAATGAGGGGTTTAACTGAGCTCGGAAATGGATTTTTTTCCCTCATCCAGCTAACACACTTGCTTGTTGAAAGAATCAATTTATAGAGAGACGGTTGCTTTATTATCCATGATGTGTGTGTGGTGTGTGTGTGTGGGGGGGGAGGGGGGGTCCCTCTGTGAGTGCAAGTATTAAGTGTGTGTCTCATCCAGTCCCTCCGTGGGGAAAATGGAAGTGCTACAAGCCAGCAAGTTGCCTATTAATGATCTCTATCAATCTAGATTTCCCGAGCCGACTCCCATGCTTTCCGACGCCACGAGTGACTCCCCCAACCCATTTAACCACGACGTTCTGTACCTTACCAACGCTATCGCATTTCACCCTGGCTGCAGACCCTAGTGGGGGTGTGTGTCTCTAGCTTGTTGTGCCAGTTGAATGGACACATGGCTGCCAAGTTTTGCCAGGCCTTTGATTTGTCCATGATCCCACCGAGTCACACAGATGCAAAGGTAGAGCAGCTTCTGGGAGTGTCACATTGAACTCTGTGGATTAAATTGATCTGGCCGACAGGAGCATCCTTAAACTTTGAAGCCTTATTATTATTAGATTGACAAAGCTGCGCACACAATGATGGACAAATCAAAATGTAACAGGTTCCACTTTCAATCAGGGTCAATGTTACCTAATTCTCACCGATTATAGAGCAGGGATGAAGCGGCGCAGACACACACCTAACTTGGTTCAGCAAGATATAATTCTATGTGTGTGTGTTTGTGTGTGTGTGTGTATGTGACACACATCTTTGATTTAATTTATGCATATGCGTTCACATACATCTGTATTAGTGTACAGCTTATCACTATGGACTCTTCCAGTGCAATTACAGAAATTAAATCCAGTCGTCGTTTCTTAGCAACCCATTATAATTGCAGTGACATTGATGGTTTTCTTACATAGATTACAGTGTCTTATAATTGACTCGCATTATACTGTACAATCATCTAATCAATACAGTGACACGTGGGTGAAATCCCTAGAGTGGGTGGAGTGTGTAGAAGTAGGGCAGGTAGAAAAGAAAAAAGAAATATTTGTGACTATTACAGTTCATTTGTTTTATATCGGCAGTTGGGAATGACCAAATACTCTTACTTCTGAATGAATATTACATTATGTTAATCCCTTACATTGCTTTTCCTCTCTCTAAGCTTGTCATCTAGCACTTGGTAAGTGGACAGCCCATAACAATCCCCATAATGCATTGCAGTTTTCGAAACCATTTCAGGTGCCTTTAGTCCAGGCCTGATTATTTTACTATGTAAGTTTAATGAATTAGAACCCTACAATTAACGTGGGAGTTGGGCCCAGATTGAAGTGAACAAGAAATGCTCACAGTCCCTGTGTTTCAAAGTCATACGAAGAGGAGGCATCACTCAATAAACTGTCTGATTTACAAATTCTGTATTTCACGTTTATAAGACTATTCCTTTGTTGTTTTATATGACCATAAGTTAATTGTTTGTTTTGATGATAGGATAATTAATATACAGTTAACATTCTTCTTATTTGTTTTCTTAACTGTATTTTCTTTGCCATTTATATCGCCAAATTGAAGTGCCCATTTGAATAAGCTGGGGGAGGCTTTTAAGTATTCAATTGTGTGCTAAGTTAACCAAAAATAATAGCTTTCTTTGTGTGGTGTTGATAGTAGCCGAAAGCAACTAAGAAAGGCAACAAAAAAAATCCCTGTTATGTAACAAAAGAAATCAGTTTCATTAAAAGGAAAACGTGAGAGAGCACACATCCAATGTAAAAACACTCACCTTACGTGCTCTGATTTCATAAACTCTTTCCACTCACACAGCTGCCTACAATGGTGGCCTGCAATTTACTACACTATGCAAAATGCTACAGGAAAGCTTGCTGATTGGACTGAAAGCCCTGGCCAGATGTGTTTTTTGAAGGAGAAGAGAAAAAAAAATAAGGATCTGGCAATAATCATACATAATACATATAACTTACATTAGAAACTGCTTAGTAGGTTTATAAGAGTGACTCAGTTGGTGTTATGTAAGCGCTGCCGATGGATAGATGAAGTGGACCTGGAGCAACCTTTTAAAACCAACAACTCTCTCTCTCTCTCTCTCTCTCTCTCTCTCTCAGTGTGTAAGTGCACTGGATGGACTGACTGCATTCTAGTGGCAGCACTTCTCTCCTGTACATGGGGACTTTTAAAGTGATAGACTCTCGACTCGTTTCACGACTTGTTCAAGCACGCCCACGCTCCACTTGAAAAAACACATGTGCAAACCCAAAAATATCAGTCTGTTTTATTTTACAGCGAAAAAGAGTATAAGTTTGGATGTGCGGAGGAGGTGTCAGGTGTGATGGTGTGGGCTGTAATAGCGGGGCCTTAGGTTCTTGGAGCCTTTTTGCTGTGGACTGTTTTCTTGTCTGATAAGTGATGGAGGGCTTGTTGTGTATCTTTGTGGGTGTGCACACAGTTGAGCTGTGACTGGCTCTCATTCCCTGCATGTCATTCTGCTCTGCAGGGATGTTCCTGGTCGGTGATATTTGTGGATCTGGACGCCCACAACCGCAACAGGCAGACCTTGTGCTCCCTACTGCCTCGAGAGTCTCGCTCACATGTAAGTCCATCCATCCATCCATCCATCCATCCAGCCATCTATCTATCTATCTATCTATCTATCTTTCTATCTATCTATCTATCTATCTATCTATCTATCTATCTATCTATCTATCTATCTATCTATCTATCTATCTATCTATCTATCTATCTATCTATCTATCTATCTATCTATCTATCCAATTAAATTCCCCCTAAAAAAATGAACATGGAATAAAAAAGGACAAATTTGTTGTAGACTTATTTCCACAGTTGCAAAGTTCCTTGTTTTTGACTCAGAGTAGCACCTGTGTGCATAATAGCTACCAGTCAAAGGCCGAAATAGATGCCTGTCACGCATATGACAAACAACCTTAAAGGTTAACTGTACACATCCATCAAACTACGCACTCGGCATGTCAGTAAGATATATATATATAATTCAACGATGCATTTCCCTCACGGTGTAGTCATTACCTGTGCTATTGATGGTGACATGTCGACTTGAAATGGGAAAAGTTAGAGGTGGCTGTAGAGCTGGAGGGAGGTACAGCTGAAAAGGGAAAAAGTGGAGAACAAAAAAAAGAGTGATACATAGAGGAAAAGTCAGAGCGAAATCATTCCCTTCTCTCCACTCCACCACTCGCAGACACTTAAATGATCACATCACTTTTCTCTCTCTCTCTCTCTCTCTCTCTCTCTCTCTGTGTGTGTGTGTGTGTGTGTGTGTGTCTCTCTCTCTCTCTCTCTCTCTCTCGCTCTCTCTCTCGGTGTCAGGCAGCTTTGGAGGAAATGAGTGCAATTAGATCACCAGATTGGCATTATAGCTGCTCGAGATTAACGTTAAGTAGCTGTTGGGATGAAGTGCAGTGCTAAGCGAGAGACCAACACACTACTAGGAAAATGTCAAGATAAAATGGGAAAAAATGCCAATAGTGTGTGTGTACAATGGCAAAAGATTGTAATTCAACATTCCCTTATAGAGACGCATTTGATACCTTCACAGTGAGTGTGTTTCGGTGAGCTGATGTCCCATTTCAGCTGCAGCTGGCGAGGTTGTTAACATGTGGATTGGAAGTTGTAACGAGAAGTTAAAGGATAACAAGGGATTGGATCAGACAGCAGCAGTGTTGTTCTTTCAAAGGTTTTTTTGTTGAATTTCAAAGTTGCAAAGCAATTGTAGCACAATGGGTTACAAACTTTTTCCCTTTTTTTTCCCCCCCGAACACACCCCACACACATCCCACCCCCACACCCAGCCATAAACAATCCCAAATAATACATAATGCAAAAAATGGCAGATATGAAACACACACTTCAAGAAACAAAAACAAACAATGGTTCCTGTGTTGTTAACCATATAGAACGATTAGCTACAATATACAGCTCCGGGAAAAATTAAGAGACCACTCCAAATGTTCAGTGTTTCTAGTTTTACTCTTTAGAGCCATATGTTTGAGTAAAATGAACATTTTGATTTTATAATATAAACTACTGACAACATTTCTACCAAATTCACAATAAAAATATTGCGATTTAGAGCATTTTCTATTAATTCAAGTAATGTAGAGATAAAAATTTAAGAAAAATCCAGACTGGTCTCTCAAGTTTTTACGGGGCTGTAAGTCCACTGCATATTGCATTGAAACCTGGCCCTGGCAAAAGGGCTTCATATTTAGTCCATGTAAGAAAACAACATGCCATTGCAGTTGTGAGAGACTTCAGAGCACAGATAGCAGCTGTGGATGCCCTTCTGCCTATAATGAACCTTAAATATTCATAGTTGTTCACATAGTGAAGCTGCAGCCTATTAGCTTTCCATTTGCATTGCTAAATAGAGTAAACCCAACACAATGAAATGAGAGAATTAGAGGCATAACGGCGTGTCAACACTAATAACTATGTTGAATCGTAATGACTGTTTCAATTGAAATGTAGTCATGCAGTCCTTGATTTTCATAAGGCTACTGTAGAGTGCTGTTTGTTTATAACCGGGAGCTTTCACTGCTCAGCTGGTAAAAGTAATGTACATCTGTCTAGTATATAAACCTTTTACTATGTTATGCCAATATGACTATTGTGATATGATGATATGATACTGATGTTAGATATTGTGACCATATTCTACCCGACAGAACACAGATGCTGCCTTGCTCCCGACCATCAGCTACCCTGCCTTTGCGGTGGACGATGACGCCCTGTACAGTCAGACACTGGACAAGATCGTCCGTAAGCTGCGGGGCAAATATGGCTTCAAACGTTTCCTCCGCGACGGCTACCGCACAGCTAACGAGGATAAGAAGCGGCGCTACTACAAGCCTGCTGAAATGAAGGTGGGACATTTTAAGAACAACAAAGGTTGTCTTAATTTTTTTTATGTATTATGTGCTATATTTTACTGATATGTTTCAACATTGCTGCAGTTTTGATTTTGGACACTAGGGCCTCCAAACAAGGCCAGGATGGCTTCATCTTAATTTCACTCATCCTGCATTTTATCACATAAGACATGAACAATACAGAACATCTTACTCATATTCTCCTTTAAGTAAAAGCTACAGCTAAATTTAGTGACATAGAAGTTGAAATAAAAATGAACAACTATGGATAGTATGGCTTATAGCATAATGATATACAAATGGTAAAGGAACCAGGATTTAGGTAGCCTGGCTGCGCCCGCCTATACCTACTTCCGCCCAAATTTCATTTTCCGATCAGTAGTCAGTCTGCGGCTGCGGTGAATTCACGTGTTTGAGGTCAGGAACATTTTCGGCCGTCCAATCAGCAAACAGAGCGAGTGGCTGAGAACGATAACGTCGAAGTCGCGCTCCAGTTTCAGTTGAATGCTGTGTTCCTTTGTACTCGGAGATTTCCGACTTAGTAGTTCTGAGGTCCGACCTGTCTGTGTTCCAGTGCATCTGCTCGCGAAAGTATGGACACCTACAACCTTTCTCATCCAAATAACTAAACATTAGGCTCTAGCAAGTTACCGTTGCCAGGTACCGGTAGATCCATAGACTAGAATATGAGTCCCCAGTACAACTGGAACGCACTGTCAGAAGCCGGCTCATGACATACGTCACAACCAAACGTGCGCGATTGGTTGGCTGATCCAGAGTGGCACTGGGCAGATCCAATAGTTTTAAACACCCGCCTCTAAGTGAGTGAACGTTTGCCAAATAGAGCAGTTCCAGACCTTCAGTACAAATGAAATTAAGTACGATGGTCTGGTAGCACCAGGCTGGATTTAGGCCTGGTGAACCCTAATATAGACAAGCGGAGGGGATGGACAGCAAAACACCAGCATTTTTAGAAAACACTTACATTTGCACTTGCAATGCCACAATGCTAAGGCATTTCAATTGAATATAGAGTTTAAGAATGACATAATGTGTAAACAATGTACCTACAGTTAATTCAGGTAAAATCTTGCCTAAACAATGCTAATGGTTGAAAATGAAAAACCTGAAAAAGTTCAACGTGAAAGTGCTTTAGTGTGACATTTGAAAAGCTATTGAAATGTATAAGCCTCTAAGGTATTATCCTTTAATGAGAAAGCTAAGAAATCTGTCTGTGATCTGTCTTATCCTCTTGCGTTTCAAGTGTTCAAATCCTCCAGGTTTTTCAACCAGATCTAAGTGTGTGTGTGTGTGTGTGTGTGTGTTTGTGTTTGTGTGTGTGTTTGCACGTGCACGCGCTCATCCATACATATGTACGTGAATGACCATTCCTCTTTCGAATTCCCCGCGATCCCAGCGAACATATGACACAATCAGCTCAATGACCATGTGATGAGTGAATACGAGGCTGGGCTCTTAATGTTAAACACATCATTGCATTAGCTGCAGAACTAACCACCAATAATTAATGAGCTCAGAGGACAGAGATATGAAAGCACAAATATGCCATCAATGAATACTCCATTATATAACATGGAGGCTCTATGGCTCATTGCCAGCCTCCAAACAACTAGAGACAAATATTTCCATCAGGATTTGGCTTGGCTGAGACCTAAACAGAGCTAAAGTGAGAGGGAATGTTAGACTTTGTTACTTTCACCATCTGGTATTTTGATGTTTTCTGAATACCGCCACTGGTTAAAGGTGATTGTTCTTTACAAAGAAAAAAATGCTTAATCATTTCCAAAAGACATTGCTTGAATGATGTATTTTTTTTTTCAAAAAGCATATAAAATATTGGTCATCTTTGAATTAAAGACCTGTCGGCTGGCGGTGAGCTGTTTTTCATTATGCATTAATAGCTCTCAAAGGGTTGCTGATGAAAAAAATACTTGAAACCATATCACTTTGACCAAATTAAATTGCTTTTGGTTGTTTTCTTATTTCCAGGATTGTCAGAAGCTTGTGAAATGGGACAGAACAAAATAAAATGCTCAGGCGGAAGAAGTGCTTTCTTAATATGTCATAGAGGGCACTTTGGCCAACAGCACTGAACCACTTTGAAATTAACTTTCTTGAATCCTGCAGCTAATACAATACAAATGATCTAAGGCTAAGACTTAGCTTATTGTTGGCTCTTTCAGGTTTCATCCTGCCCTCACCTTTACCTACAGACATATTGTGTTGTGGAAGACAGTAATGCCAGTTAAGATTCCCAACTTAAACTCTTAATATATATTTGCTCTTACATCAGCAAATACTGCAACTTATAAAAAGTGGAGGCTGTGCCAGATGGTAGTATTACACAATGCAGTCAATATCCCCACAAGATGTTCACCTATTATGCAAAATGTGCTTGTTCATTTTTTTACAACATTAATATGGGTCCCAGGTGTGACTAAAGTCTCCCAAAGTATGAGAAAACAAGCATCTCTCGTTTCCTCAACCTCCCCATCTTTCTGGAAACCTGTGTTTAAAAAACACTGTCAGATTTCTATCTCCGTATTACATCATAAGGGGAGTTGCCAAGCCCCCTTATTACCAAAATAGATAGCACTACTTCCACCTGTGATGATAAGCACACCCAGATACCCCTAACGCTAACTTCCTGTTAGATTCAGCCAATCAGAGCAGACTGGGCTTTTCTGGAAGGCGGGGCTCAAAGAGACAGGCTCTAAAATGGAGAATTTCAGACAGAGGCTGAAAAGAGGAGATTCACCAATGGCACTGTGAGGAATATGAAGGTTTTTTAGGACACTACACCATGAAAACAGTTTCTAGTAGAAACCCAAATGACTATTTTGAACATGAAAATAAGCATAATACCTGTTACATGTAATACATTTGAAACAATCAGCAACATTTTTTTACGTCATAAAGTATGCTTTTGACACCTGTAGAGGTTTCATTAGAGGAGTAATAACACTGCAAACACATGACATGACACAAAGTAATTAGCAGAATGATAAGTCCTATTGAGTGATGAGTGACCTAACACATAGTGATGAAATGAAGAGGTGTAGGGTTTGACATGGCGTGAGCTCTGTCTGGGGTGGAAAGGTATTCTCAGGTAGAGCAGGTCCCTGTGCAGAAGACTCTGAGTGAAGTTGTTGTTGGTGTGTTTAAATGGAGGAATCACAGCGGGGCCGACACGGCTGCGCCCTGTCTGTGTACCATTGACAGAGAGCAGCGGCCTGCGTGATGGACAGTTTTACCAATCAGTGGAGCTGCTCATGCACAAAGCACCGGGGATCCCTGCTTGTTTACAGCCTCAACAGGCCCACAAACACAGGCCTCACCGGGTGACTGCCTCAGCTCTCCCTTTTTCTATCTCCTACTACCTCCCTCTTGCTCTTAAATAAAAACCCTCCTCCGGTCCTGGTATCCTTTTATGCACTTTCTTATTCTCGTTCATCCCTCTCTCTCAGCCCCATGATAGCTACTGAAATGCCTCTCACCTCTGCTGAAATGCACATTTTGAAGCCGTGTATACCTGCATAAACAAAGGGTGTAGACATTTAGAGAAGCACACACTGCATGCAGCCCATACGGACAGTTAGCATCTGCTCGGTGATGGTGAATGCAGCTTCAACGTGTGTGTGTGTGTGTGTGTGTCTGTCTGTCTGTCTGTCTGTCTGTGTGTGTGTGTGTGTGTGTGTGTGTGTGTGTGTGTGTGTGTGTGTGTGTGTGTGTGTGTGTGCGCGCGCGTGCGTGCGTGTGGGTGGGTGGGCCGGCTCTGTCCGCCATTTGTTATTGCATTAAGATGTAATCTCTGTTATCTTCATCCATCACCGTGGAGATTATCGAAAAAAAGATGGGTGTTGAAGATAGTCAGGCCTTGTGACATTTATTGTAGGGAGGGCTTAAATGCACATACACTCACACTTTATTATGGCAGATTTTAGAGAGGCTAATACAAATATTTTCGCTGGTTTGATCTTTTTACAAGCCGACCTTGATGATTTGTAGCATTTCTAAAAATGTGGGTAACTCAGATAAGGGTTATTTCAAAAAGATATGGTGGCTGCCATTTCCACTTTGTATTTGTGCTGATCCTCTTTAGGCGCGCATAAACAAGTTGGGATTGAATTTTTGGAATTAATAACGCTGGGATTCACTTGACTGTCTTCCCTACATGTGACTTGTATCCGAATTGCTCTTCAAGAAGGGTGGTGTGTGTGTGTGTGTGTGTGTGTGTGTGTGTGTGTGTGTGTGTGTGTGTGTGTGTGTGTGTGTGTGTGTGTGTGTGTGTGTGTGTGTGTGTGTGTGAGACACTGCACACACATGTGGCGTGCGATCCATAATAGGATTTCTGGATGAGTAAGATTCAGACAATAATCCAACAAGTGAGAGTGTTTGTTCTGGAAAAAGCACTCCAGCTGTGTTCAGTTGAGCGGAAACAATCGCACAGGCACATACTGTACACATGCACGCACGCAAACACATACACACACACACACACACACAACACTCAGTTAGTCATTCGTATCGAGCAGTCATTCAATCAGTCAGTCGATCGTAGCTTGCAAATTGATTATGTGGGACAGGTTTAATTATGAGTCAAAAACCTGCATAAATCAGTGGTGAAACACATGCACCTGCTTCCATACAGGGGTCAGGGAGGGATTGGATTAGTATGACAATGATGTAAATAATCATGTAGTCATATGAACTGACAGCTAACTCACTAAATCACTTATCTGCTTCTCATGTGTTTATCTATCGTATATATAGTGCAACAACGAGCTAGCAAGAAATGACTTTCACTGTGATGTTATGGGAAGATACTTTATGTGTTTCAGCCAGGGTTTGCCTGCTTTTAATGAATGAATCCTAATTAATCTGCTTTAACTTCTCTTTCATTTTGTTTGTATCACTCACATTCTGATGTGCATACATGTAACCATGGTTATGGAATGATTTGCATATACTGTATATACATACATTTATAGGCCTACATAAATGGGAAACGTTTTGTAACATCCCATTGTAAGAATGAACTGCACCAAATCTTAAAAGTTTAAATACTCCAACCACCCTTCCTCATCCATCTGATATATACATGCATACACGTCAAAGATGTATTAACTTCACTAACTAGAAAAAATACACATTTTAAATTTATATGAATTTAGCATTAGAATTTTAGCATATTCCTTTGTTCAAGTGGTTGAAGTTTGGGTCCTCAGCCGACAGCTACAGTACCTGTCTTACTCAGTATAGTCCACCCGTGCTACTTTCCTCTCAGTATGCTTCATGCATTCGTCACTGTGTATTGTAAACTTTCTATCAACTTAGACCGTGAAATGTCCTCCACAAAACAAACAACGCATCTATGATTTAGAGAAAATTACTTTGCAAAGAAAGCATTACCATTCCTCTCAGTTTTCATTCACAGTGTCATGTCCTCCTTCTATCTTTCTCCTATCCCACACTATTCCATATTCAGTGCCTCTAAAGTTCAGCCATCCGCTGCCTTAAAGTCTCTGTGCTTGTCCTCCCTGTCTGAAATGGGAAAAGTAATAATTCCATCTCTCTCTCTCTCTCCGTCTCTCTCTTTGCAGCTTTTTGATGGAATCGAGTGCGAGTTTCCCATATTTTTCATCCACATGATGATTGACGGTAAGCCTTGTTCTATCCATTGCTGCTGATACTGTATGGTGCCTCAAGTGGGTCATTGGCGAGATAGAAGACAGACTGAGGGACACTTTAGAAGATAGGATGTGTGGAATGTGTCTATGAACCTAAAGGGCAAAACATGTGAATTCAAGCATTGTCTAAAGGTGAATTCAGTTATTCTGGACAATACACATTGTCAACATTTATTTTCATAAAAATATATTTCGACTTCCCCTCCTCCATTTGAGAGTTGAGTGTCGATGCATTTGTAAAGCATCCATGTTTAGATGACACATTTTGTGTTGAAAAGCACAAACAATAAAAACTTGTATCCATGTGTATCCAAAGGTCACTTCACTCCCACACATACATACATACATAGATACAGAATGTTTACAGCCCCTTCTGCCCACTGTATCCCAATTGTAAAAATATGTATAGGATGTCAATGTTGAAATGTGTGTTATGTGTTGCAGGGGTGTTCAGAGGAAATAAAGCTCAAGTCAAAGAATACCAGGACCTCCTTGAACCCATCCTCTTCCAGTCTAATGAGGGTGAGTATGCACATAAATATATACTGACATTCACATACAGGCTAATGCAGTCAGTGACCATTGAAAAGGTTGGAAAATATGAATGCACTTAAACATATTCAACATTTTTAAGGATATGGCATATATATACAGCTCTTTTGAGGATTTCTGAGCTGGCCTCTTTTCTCTCTCCCTCTAGCAATGAAAAATCCAATCATCCATATTCATATTCACATGCTGTGACCGAGTTGTTCCGTTCAAGTGAATGCAGCCTTTTTTTCCTCATGAGCAAAGAGTCTGTCTGCTACATTTACCTGCAGCCACCGTTGTGTGGGTCAAATGATAAGGTTGTCTAGCGCTTTGACTTTCTATTGGTCCAAGGTTCATAATGGAACAGGAATGGAGTGTGAACAAAGGGTCTCTAAAATTGCCTTTGTCCTGGCTATGTATGACTTAAGAAAACTCCTGAAGTCAATATGCTGGGTTTTAAAGTGAGTTTTGCTCTTTCACCATTATTCCAATGAAAAAGTCTGATTTCCGACAAGAGCATTTGCTCCTGTCGGAAGCTGCTATTGTGCGTTTCCTCTCTAAGTGGGCCCGACCTCACAGGAGTGGTGTGCCCCCATTGTTCTCATGATGCATGGACACAGGCGGGGTGCAGCCCTGGGTGGCATGATGCTCTAGTGTGGCAAATGGGCAACATTAACTGCAGTGTGTGACTCAGTATTTTGTCTTTAGAGTGGGTAAGATAGATTCATGTTGGAACACATAACAACACAGAGCATTGTACTATTTGGAGCTGTAAGGTTGCTGCTTCTTCTATTGTCTCATGTACAAGTACACAGCCTACACTGTTTGTGTACCCCTACTAATAACAACATCTAGTAATACTTTAAGAGGTTTAATTTATGAACCTGAAGTAACCAAAAAGTACACTCAACAAGAATATAAACGCAACACTTTTGTTTTTGCTCCCATTTTTCATGAGATGGACTTAAAGATCTAAAATTCATTCCAGATACACAATATTACCATTTCTCTCAAATGTTGTTCACAAATCTGTCTAAATGTGTGATAGTGAGCACTTCTGCTTTGCTGAGATAATCCATCCCACCTCACAGGTGTGCCACATGAAGATGCTGATCTGACATCATGATTAGTGCACAGGTGTGCCTTATACTGTCCACAATAAAAGGCCACCCTGAAATGTGCAGTTTTGTCTCACAGCAAAATGCCACAGATGCCACAAGCATTGAGGGAGCGTGCAATTGGCATGCTTTTTTTTTGCACTGCATGAGGCAAATGGTGGTCACACCAGATACTGACTGGTTCTGAGTCCCCAGACCCCCAATAAAGCAAAAAAATGCACATTTCAGGGTGGCCTTTTATTGTGGACAGTCTAAGGCACACCTGTGTAATCATGATGTCAGATCAGCATCTTGATGTGGCACACCTGTGAGGTGGGATGGATTATCTCAGCAAAGCAGAAGTGCTCACTATCACACATTTAGACAGATTTGTGAACAATGTTTGAGAGAAATGGTAATATTGTGTATCTGGAATGAATTTTAGATCTTTAAGTCCATCTCATGAAAAATGGGAGCAAAAACAAAAGTGTTACGTTTCTATTTTTGTTGAGTGTAGTTGGGTAATAAGGGTACGTACACAGAACATTTTTTTTCTATTTCCTAGGGAAAGTGGCTCCTTTTTACTGCTTACTTTAAATTGTGCTCTGGTCAGGGTGTGTTGAAGGATGAAGACAGAGTAGCCAGACCAAAAACTAGGAGTAGCTAGATCCGTCACCAGCCTCCCACACCCATAAACACAGTCAGAATGTTAACCTGTGCCTCTCAGAGTCAGTGCTCTGTTCTTTCTGGGCGCCTACATTAGTTTGCTACCTTCACTGACTTTAATGACTCTACCTTTAGATTCTCACTGAATTTGCATAAAGTATTTCCTCGAGCAATCAGAAACTAAACGTTGTTCCATAACATTGGCTCAGCAGCTGGTGCCTCATATGTCCCAGTCGCAGTAGATGTTTGAAAGTGCATATTAAGGCTTGACTTGTATTTGTGTGTACTAAAACGTGAAGATTTTCTTCTAATGTGGGAAAACTAGTTGTAAGAATACACACACAAACTGTATGTTGTCACCACTGCAGTTTAATAAGTCTTTTTACTCTTAGTACAGGTGTGAAGAGCATACTGTTGTTGTTCAAACACAATAACCAAGTGTCCACAGAAGGGGCTGTCTACATGTACATACACATGGTGCTCACACAGTACTTGTCTCTCATGCCAGGCCATGCTGTGATCCCTAAATACTACTATGTACCAGCTGACTTTGTGGAGGCAGAGCAGAACAAACATGGAAGCCAGAAGCGTTTCCCTAGCAACTCTGGCAGCGACGGGAGTTTCTTCCTGTGTGGTCAGGCCCTCTTCGTCATCGCCAAGCTGCTGGGTAAGCCTGTGTGTGTGTGTGTGTGTGTGTGTGTGTGTGTGTGTGTGTGTGTGTGTGGGTGTGTGGGTGTGTGGGTGTGTGGGTGTGTGTCTGTGCTCTGAACCCATTTATTCCATTAATTCTAATATCAGTTCATTAACAATGCATAGCTAACATGTGTTTTCTCTATTCCAGCGGATGAGCTGATCAGCCCTAAAGATATTGATCCTATCCACCGCTACGTGCCGCGCCAGGACCAACGCAACGTCAGCATGAGATACTCCAACCAGGTGAGCTCTAATGTGACTGTGTGACCTGATTTGGCTGTCACCTGAATTATTTTTAACAACTTATAGTAAAAAGTCAGTTCAAAGAAAGATTATTAAAAAGAAAATGTATAGCGATAGTAGCTACTCGCATAGACCAACATATGTTTAAGTAATATATACCTTTTGTCTGTATATCCACTCCGGAAGTGGTTACACACAGAGCAGGTTTTGATTTAGGGTGCATTCACACTGGGAAAGTCCGCTAGTTCACTTGCTTTGGTCCAGACCAAATAGAGTTTAGATTGTTTTTGTTTGGTGAGGTCCACTTTCATATTGCCCCTTTTGAAAGTGAACCAGCATTACGAAGCAAAACCACACGTGATCTGAGATCATTCATTCATTGGACAGACATTCTGGGGTGGAGAGAAGCAGGATGCACGAAATAAAAACTGCGAAATATATCATTGATATAATATGGGGTTAAAAATAATAAAAAGGCCTACATCTAGCCTATAGATATAGAAGAAAAACATCAAATTATTGTTGTTTCATATGGTTAAAATATGTAGCCCTATGACAATGCCACGTTATGTGGCTTGTAGTCTACGATGTGAAACATAATTTTTACTGTATTTTTGCTGCTGGACGTGCGGCTCGCGAGAAGAATAGGCTGAAGCTGACACTCAGCTGATTAAGATGTGTATCAGCTGGGTGCCAGTTCGGTGCAGTTCAGCTCCAAACTGACACGGGGATAGTATTGACGGTCCCGTACATGGGAAGCAAAATAAAAACACACACTTCTTGCGCAGCGTGAACCTGTTGGCACTGTGGAGAGACGCTCCCCTCTCCTTCATCTGATCGCTGAACACATTCAGCATGTTTACGCGTCCTCTCGATCAAATGTAATATATTGTTCTGGGCTCCCGGTCAAACCACAACTTATCGTCCTAATAATGGCGACAACAACACTTTCCCATACTGTGAAGCTGACGGCAATTTATTAAAAAAGAAAAGAAATAAAAGGCACATTGCTTCCTGCATTTGGGTCGGATTGAGTCCGGACAAATTCACATAACAAACGAACTGAGGGGGCGCCTTTAGCTCAGTTGGTAAGGCGTGCCCTCCATGGACCTCGGCCAGCAGCGGACCCGGGTTCGATTCCAGCCCGCGGTGTTTTTGTGAGAGAGGATATGTCCGGAGAGGTGTGATGAACGTCAGACTGAATCAAATGGGTTGCTGTTGGGAGAACGATCAAAGACAGAGAGGGAGAGAGACTAACAAAAAGCTAGAAAGAGATAGAAAGGAGCATGTCAATACATAGAAAAACAACAGTTACAAAAAAAAAATTCATTATTATTATTTAACTCTACAGGGCATACTAATATTCTGTAATACAAGGAAAGGCAGAGCTGAAAGTGACTAGGAATATGTTTTTTCATTGAAAGGTTTTGACATTTACCAGTTGTCTAGGCTATAGACATTTGTCATCTTTGATCTTGTCTGTGCTGACTTATTGTTAAAACAATAGTGGTTTTAGATGTTTGAAATAATACAGGTAGGCAATCATGATTTTGCTTCCATTTCACCAAGCAGCTGTCAAACACTGTTTCATAAGCCTACTTTAAACTAACTGTCTCAACTAAGGCTATTCTCTTGCTAGCATTGATGCACTCCCAGTCGCAACATATGGTGTAAAGGTGTTTAAGCTGATTCAATATGTTAATTATGTTTCTTGATAACATCTTCCTTTATATTTGGTCAGATGAATTGAGCTATACTCTTACCACATGCCCCCCCCCCCCTGGTAACTGCAGCAGCACCTCCTGTGGGACATGGACCCCTGGGTGGGAATCCCTGCTCTAAATAATTCATTTTGCAGATAGAGCAGATTAAGCATTTATCAAAATGTGTGTGAAAGCTCCGTACCTTTTTTGTGATTACACGTTTTCCATGCCTATAACTGGGATCGACCAAAGTGAATTTCAACCTTGTCATTTTGAATAGAACATCAGCATATCATCGACCTGTTTGTACTACCCAGTGCAGTGTTATATTTATTTCTAAGAAAATGGGGATGAATACCCAGAGCTCCATTGTGCTGGCGGCATTGCTTTTCAACTTGTAAACTAGTATGCAGTGTGAGCAAGCCTGCCCCCCCCCCCCCCCCAGGGTAGGCTGCATATTTTGTTGATATTACTTTTTATCACAATAAGACTTTGTTGAAAGTTGATTTGCAGGCTGCGTGACAGGCTCGCTGTGAGCCCAGCCTCGGGTGTCAACGGGCACAGCTCTGCATGCAGCTCATCAAGAAAAGGTCTATCGCATTTATTTTTGATGTTTTTCCACCCACATGCCGTCCAGGTAAAGAGACTGTGAGGGAAAGAATTCTAACCGGGTTTTTATTTCTGCTTTATTTCTTAGAGAATTGGAAGCCGTGTGGTTTTGCTGCCTCGGTGATGAGGCACACTATCTTTTCAGGGCCATTTTAATATGTAATTTGGGGCCTGCAAAACTTGTTAACGAGGTCGTTGAAGAGGTGACAACTTGTTACTCAAGTTAATGCAAACTGAGAGTGCTAACTGGGTTACCTCAGTGGACACAGTGTGTGGGTGGGGAAGAGATGATGAATTCTGCCACCCACTGGGGCATCAGATATAGAATTCTTCAAAACTCTAACTTTTTTGCAAGGAACAAATGGGCACCCAGACAAGGGGAGACATGATTATAGCACTGGTGGTCATTAACCCTGTGATCCTGACTGAGTCATAGCTCTGAAGATACAGTTAGTCACCAATGAACACCCAAAGGAAATCATAGAGAAAGTTTCTCCTTTCAACACCAGATATGGTCTCAAAATCATCTACTATTGCAGTTTTCTTCTATATCTAAAGTATTCCAGTGATAGTAGTATGTACCTCTAGGGCAGGGGTGGCCAACCAGTCAGAGACTAAGAGCCACATTTTTTACTGTGTTACTGCAAAGAGCCACATCGTACACACGGGTACACATGAACATCCCCCCATCCATTCCTCATACACGCACACACACACACACACACACACACACACACACACACACACACACACACACACACACACACACACACACACACACACACACACACACACACACACACACACACACACACACACACACACACACACACACACACACACACACACACACACACACACAGACCTCTGCTCAGTCAGATTTACTGTAAATGTCCCAACCAAAATGATAATGCAGTAACGACCTTAACTATGTTTCACCCGTTTCAGTTGAATTTTTATTATTATTATTTTTTAAATAAATAATGCTTGTGCATGCTACCAGGCCCATGGGCACAAGGGCTCAAGGGGGCCCTAAGCTAAGGTACTGATAACTTTACATGTCTTATAGTCAAAGAGCTCAGTCACTCATGTCAATAAAAGGTTCCAAAAAGGAATAGCCTAAATATAAGGAAATAAATCATCATGGGCCCCTCAACTAGTAGGGGAGAAATACAAAAGCAATTGTAAAGCAACAGCATTATTAGCTCTGTCTTAGGGGCTTCATGAGGGGCCTCTAAGGCCCCCACACATACAGGAATAAACTTTCTATGTGTACATTCTATACTGTTCATAAAAAGTAGCTATCCACCCTTTATCTGTTGAAATGGGTCTCTCCATCATATAACATGGGTCTGCAGACCAATCTACTGTTTTTGCAGTTGCAGAGTAAAGGATGCTGCCTGCTTAAGAAAAATCAGAAAAATAATGTTCCTTCTGCAGCTCAAGATTTGATTTAGCCTCTAAATGTTCCTCTCTAAGTGCATCAGATTGATGCATTTTACTTTAAAACGGTACACATTTTCTTCCAGTGTGCAATGCCCCCTGACCCCCCAACAAGGACCAGGGTCCCTCCCACAGTGTCCCAAAATCATCTGGGAAACACTGACTTTCTTACTATGTTTTTTGCCAATAATTGTTTGTATCTGTGCGGGAAAGTCAGTGTAACTGACTGGATAGGTAGGAGTGGGGGGGCCCTTTGAGAGTCTTGGTCCAGGGGCCTATTATCTCATAATACGTCAAAGAACCAACTGGATTCCACAATCTTTTTAATTTTTGCATTATTTATTTAAAAAAAAAAAAAAAAAACTGGGGGCCCACACTAGGACTTGAAACGGGCCCCCAGATCGTTAGGGTCGCCCCTGTGATAATGACAGAACTGGACTCCTACAGTACTAAGACGACAGGTGTCAGCATTTATATTTCAAATATTATTCATGTTATAGCCAACCACATAATATTACATTACTCTCATATACTCAACTAATAATCAAATACAATTATAACGTGACCTAAATGTTCTCATTTCAGTACAGAGCAGGGAGTGGAGAAAGGAGGAAAGTCTCAGGCCTTAGAAGAAAGTTTGGTGGATGGTACAGACCTGACTCATCCCAATTATCATAGATAAGAAGTAAATAGCCAAGGTTAGGAGCATAGTTTCACTTCTCGGGAAAAGACGACGAGGTCAGGATTGGTCAGAGAAAACGCATGGCAACAAGTTCAACCAATCAATAAACAGTGTCAAGATATGTTAAAAGACTCTGCTGTAGAGAGAGAACTTCACTTTTTTTGTCCTGTCAAAATTGCTTACATCACCTGTTCTGTGATATCACTTCATTAAACATCGCTCTTGAGAACTTTGAAACTTTTTCCTGTCATATTTTTTCTTCCATATATTCCGAATAAACGAACACGGTTTTTTATTGTTATTACAGGCCAGTCATTTTCAACAATGAACATTGTGTGCACTGCCTCAGCCTCACACACAAACTCTCAGTTCAACCAAGTCCACAAACAAACATATAACAATTTACAATAGCGTTTTTCTCTTACTATGCATGTTGCTTAGTGGGACTTACTTTTAGCATGGAGTGAGCTGAAGTGGCGCTGAAGATTTGAAGCCTTGAAATGCGCTAATGACGCCTGGCATATAAGGCAGAATGGCTTGGTATAACGTTCAACAAAAAATATAAACTCCCCCACTCTGTTTCGGAGCAAACTTGACACAAATTGTTTACTCACAGAAAACCTCCCTCCAAGCTGAGCGGGCAGTTTTAGGTTGCGTCCACACCAAACGTTTGCGAACGTTATGTTGCGTCCTCAATTAAACATTTGCGAACAGGCATACACATACACATTAACAAAATAAAAAATGAAATAATAAACAACATGTAAAACGAACGTAAGAGCCGCATGAAACGTTTGCGAACATGCACACACATAGGCCCACACAAAAAAAAGTATAGAAAAAAAAATATATATTATAATCACAAAATTTGATATGAACTGAAGAGCCGCACGAAGCAAGGCAAAGAGCCGCAGGTTGGCCACCCCTGCTCTAGGTTGACAGTGCAAAAAGGAACTCACCAAAATAAAAATAAATTACGTCAAAGCAGAGTTACAGCATGGATGCATTAAGCGAGATTGATATAGCGCCACCACTCAGTCTTAATGTAAAACTGAGAGGATACGTTGAAACAAGGTTTTTGTATTCATCCACAAAGGTTTTGTATTTGTAAAACCTTCCCAGTGCCTAGAAAAGCTAATTTAATTTGTGAAACAATGTAAACAGGTGGACCAGTGGGAGAAACCCTAATGTGCATGTGCCAGTGGGCTGGACAGTGCAAAGGCCAACCCGGAAGCCAGACATCTGAATTGGCTTATGCACTTGAGCAATTTTGTTCCAAATAAGTCGGTGCCATTTTGCAGTCCAGTATGCAGTTTTCAGGGCACACTCACACTTGACATGGTTGATCTGTGCCGTGCTAAAGCACAAGTGTCCCTCCTCCCTCCTCCCCTGCTGTACTCACACAGCTTCAAAACATGCTAGTTTACAGAGTGTAGACTGCGTAGTCACCCTGGATTTCTTACAGCACACACACGGTACGGACAAGTAGTCTGAGGGGTTAATCACTGATTTTGACACCAACTTTCTCCAGATTATCCACCTTTGATGACAGAAACAAAAAATTCTGCAGTAATTAACCATGTAAAGACACAAAGAAAGAGTGTGCGATTTGGAACGCAGGGCAAGTTTTCAAGTAGTACCACCTGCAATCTTTCGGCATGAGTATTTGAGGTGTGTGAGGTAAATGAACAGACTTTAACTTCCAGAGTGTAGCTGTATCCCATGAGACAGGCAAAATTAGATGTGATTGTTTATGCATGTGGCTGGGGCTAACCTGAGCGTCTTGCAGGTTAAAATGGCCATCACATTGTAGACTTCATTCCCTCTATCATCCACTGCATCTCTCAGTTCTTTATCGCTCCCTGGCTTTGAGTCTTTCATTATTTATTTTTTTTCATTTACTATAATTAGTGTTGTTGTATAGTTTTCACTCACACCTGTTCTGACGATGCCAGACTCTGAGAAAAAAGGAAGAGAGAGAGAGAAAAAAAGAAAAAGGAAAAAGGTGGAGGACTTGCACATGGATTTGCATTTTTTTTACTTAACTTTTTTGTATTTCAAGCAAAAAATATTGCGTGTGTGTGTGTGTGTGTGTGTGTGTGTGTGTGTGTGTGTGTGTGTGTGTGTGTGTGTGTGTGTGTGTGTGTGTGTGTGTGTGTGTGTGTGTGCAGCTGTCTTGTTGCCTTTGCATCACCGCTGTCCAGTGTTTGGTCTGCTGCGGGCAGGAAAGGCACATGGGCGTGCTGGGCTTTCACATGTAGTTAAGGCTTTAGGCTTGATTTGTACCCCCCCTCCCCTTCTACCACGTCTGTGTATAAGTTGCTTCCAATATAACCCCACTCTCCAGTTTTGCATTGCATTCTCAGTGTGCCTGAATCCATCTTTTCGTATTACTATTTCTGTCTGTATGTGTATATATTTGTGTTTCTGTGGGCCTAGTTGTGTGTGTGTGTGTGTGTGTGTGTGTGAGTGTGAGTGTTTGTGATTGTGTGTGTGTGTCTGTCTGTCTGTCTGCGTGCGTGCGTGCGTGTGTGCGTGTGTGCGTGTGTGTGTGTGCGTGCGTGTGTGTGTGTGTGTGTGTATATTATTCCTAGTTCCATACCTGTATGCTGTCACTTATATTCCCTGCATCAATTCATTCCACATCTGAAGAGAAATAATCCCTGCAATGTCAGAGCCATGAATAGACTGCAATGTGTTACTGTTTGGTTCCACATATAAGCTTATGTAAGGTTCAGTCAGGGTCATTTGACAACAGCTCCGAAATTCAGTAGAGAAATGTGTTTGAAAGGAGACCTGCGGGGATGCATTCTCTCATATAAACCATAAATACCTGTTTTAAGTAGACAAAGAATGGTCTGAGTCCTTGGAAATAGTGAGAATAATATCGAGAACTGAAAACCAATTCAATTTAGAACAAATATTTAACAGCACTGAGTGTATGTTGCAAAAATCCATATTTTTTTCTCCGGAATACTTTATCATCTCTTACATTTTTCTCGCTTAAATGTGTGATTGTCGTGTCATTTATTTAGTATTTGCTTTTATTTAAAGTTTTTGATTTCCACATGATGTCAATTCAGGACTCTTGAACCCTTGCAATGCCGTGCAGAGGAAGTTACAGGTCGCTCTATGTATTGCAGCTGACATGGCAACACTTTATATTCTTGCACATGGCTGAGAATCACAAATGTGATGATTATACAGTACATATTCCCATAATGTGCACAGGTAGGGCACAATGCATTAAATTTGCATCAAATGTGCATCTCAGCTGGGTAAGGACATGGGTTTTTCTGCCTCAAACTAGGAGCATATGGAGTATGGGAAGTTGTGATTTAGTCGGTGAACGGGCTGTTTTATGCAACTTTAATGCAGAGCTCCATGTACTGGAAACCTTTTACTACCGTAATGAAGAGCAAGCCTCTTAAATAGAATATGAAGCTATAAGATAAAGCTACGCAACTGGTACAAGTTTGTGTGTGTGTGTGTGTGTGTGTGTGTGTACTCGCGTGTGTGAGCTTGTGTGTGTGTGTGTGAGTGTGTGTAACCCACTTGGCAAATGTGCCAAAATGCATTACTACGCTCCTTCTGGCACCTCTTTTAACACTAATAATAGTTGCAAATGGATTATTTCTTAAGCCTGGCCGTGTGCATAAGTGCAGCTTTTCCTTGATATTAAGCAGCTATAGCAGAGTGCAGGGGTCGACTGTGTTGGGTGTTTTTTTTCTGCATGAGCGACAACAACGTGCTTTTCAGGGCTGCAAGGGTGAGTCAGATCAAATGTACCCCGGGGAGCGCGCCATGACATCATAACTGACAGAACATGCTATAGTACACGCAGCAGGGCTTAGCAACAGGGGGATCATCTGAGAAGTCCTGAATGGCTGTAAAAGTGAATTAGTTGTCACACACTCGTTATATTCTTAATCTGCTCAGCTATTCAGGCATGCTCACACCGTCAAATTCTCTCAGTCTGTCTTTTTTCGCTCCATGTGTTTATAATCCATCCGTCTCTTTGAATTTTTGTTCTATTTTTCCCCATGAATTCGACAACCCACACACACCCACACGCGCCACTGAAGCTCATGCAAGAATAGCACTCCTGCGCATTAAAAACGAAGCAACATAGCTCTCAGCATCTCTCAGCATGGCGAAACTCTTTAGGAACCTTTGCCTTCCGTCGGGATTTCTCTTCTATTTACACACAAACATGTCCGGAGCTATATGTTAGAACAAGGTTAATGGAAAAGTTGCATTGTGGTCCACGCGGCGGGAGCTGTCACTCGTCGATCAGAGATAAGACGTGGGTCAGGAGAGGCCCCTGATTGGATACTAAAGCATTAGGAAGAAACATACCCTCCCTGGAGGCAGGGTGGAAAGACGGGAACGATGGAGTTTAGAAAGGCCACAGAGGCTGGAGAGACGGAGTAAGGCTGAAAAAAGAAATACAGAAAAAGAAACAAGATCATTCTTTGACATTTATGTTTGTTCCGAAAAACATTGCATTCTTCGGCTTTTAAAGGCAGCCCACAAACTTTTTTTAAAAAAACAACAAAAAAGTAGTGAGAACACAAAAATAGTGAACACAAAACTCCATTTAGACATTCAGTAATGTAATAGTACTCCTTTATCCCACTGACAATCAACTCCCACTCAGATGCATTCAGCCTCGGTGTAGCCCTTCCCTGAACCACCATCAAATATAATGGAGTTTGGGAAATGATGTAGGTGGTGAGCAAACAGGGACCTCCCTTTGTTGTTCTCTCTGTGTTGGATGTCTAAGACGGTAATTGTTAATTAAAGAACTGTATTAGCCATGAAAGGCCCTGCAAAGTTATTACCTCAATCATCTTCTTAACACGTGTGGTGGGATCCTGCATGAGCAAGCAATTGACTATTTGAAGTTTGTTTGATCAGTTTGCTTGATCAGTACGGAGGATTTCATTTTATGGGTTTATATATTTCTCCTTAAGAATGGATCTTTAATGGCACAGATAATGATTTATCATTTGAAGTCAGATTTTTCAGGGGCTTTAAGAACTCAACAAACTTGTTTTGAAGACAAGTTCATAGTGCTCAAAAATGTCTTCACGCAGTTTAAGCTTAAAGTGACTATGAAGAACTCTAAGATGTTTATGCATAACAGTCAAATGTGTCCTCTGATGATCAACAACAGTATTTTATATAGTTGTTATTTTTAATGCCTTCGAACGGGTCCAATCTCCCGGGAAATTAGTCAAAACGAGTAACGGCAGGTATAGCAGAACATTCTGTGTCTCCCTAACGGTATGAATCAAAGGTTAACTTTGCTTCACCATTGTCACAATACTATTCTGACATAGTCACAGATCATTACATTACCTCATCGTGATGCATCCTTCAGTCTCTCTTTCTCTCGCGCTCATATCATGTTCTATGAAGTACATGGTAATTATACACATAGATAGACAGTAGATCATATGCGTAAAATTCATATACAGTATGGATCATGCATAAAACTTTTCCAGATATTTAGGCAGAAGCCTTTAAAAAAGTTGTATTACAGATTGTATGAATTTGAGATATGGATGTCTGTCCTTGGATCACTGCTTGGGTTGGAGATGGGACCTTCACTTCATCCTGCTGTGCGCAATTTCATTTTCCACTTTCTGTGCTTTAGGGCGTCAATGTCTTTTATTGAATGGTATGTTTTGATAGCGAAGCAGAAAGCACCGTTTTCTGTGTCTGTAAAGACTATGTCATCAACTCCCCGTACCTCTCTGCCACTGCAGAAGACATTTCAATGGCTGTGTGGCAGCATGGTTTAGCCCAGACACCTGTTAAGAAGAGTGAAATATGGATAGGACTCTGAGTTCAAACAGCAGGACACAGATTAAAGGTCAGTTGTAGGACACCAGTGAAAAATCTTCTAGCTGTCTCTTTCTGAAAGGCTAAGTCACACACTGAGCAGGGAGGAACAAATGGACGTTCAGATCCTTTTGACCCAAGCGCGTGCAACCACGCACACACACACGCACGCAAGGACGCAAGCACACACTCACACACTCACACTCACACACACTCACACACACACACACACACACACACACACACACACACACACACACACACACACACACACACACACACACACACACACACACACACACAAACTTGCAGGCTAACACTGCATTTTCAAACTTACATGCACAGCTTTCACTTCACACAAGCCCTAAACTAAAAAAATCAAACATTTTCCTCTGCCTCACACATGCACACACACATGCACACACACATGCACACACACATGCACACACACATGCACACACTCACGCACAGATTGAGAGTGTGCAACAAAAAAAAAGAAAACCCTGCTGTTTTGCCAAATGGCCTGGTGGCAGGCAGGATTTGTCGAGCCCAGCAGTCTGTGACAGTAAAAGCCTTGGAGAGATGGCTGCTGACCTTAACCTGGGGGAAAATGGACATCGCTCAGACAGCCCCACACACTTAGTATGCATTAAGTCCTGACATATGACCTGCGCTCCAATACATCCCTCCCACATTGCACTCATACCAACGCATACTCTCTGAAGTTGTGTGTGTGTGTGTGTGTGTGTGTGTGTGTGTGTGTGTGTGTGTGTGTGTGTGTGTGTGTGTTTATGCTTGGTTTACGTCCTTCTCAGACGGACCTCTGCTCCTTCTCCTATGATACAAGCTGTTGTGTGTGTGCCAGGGGCCCCATTAGCGGGTGTCTGATAGGTTTGGCCCACCCCACCACTTCCATTGTCTCACTGTCAGTGTTATTGGCCAGCGCTGTTGTTCAACCCACCGTCTTCCTATTATGTGTGACTCACACCGAAAAACAAAAGGCATGGCAAGGCAAGCTGTCGACATACACACAGCCTCAGGGGGGCAGAGAGGGATGGCAAACACACACACCCAAAGTCGAGATCAAATATTTGGACCCGCTGTGCTCGATTCATCCAAACCCCTCACTTGAACAAAAGGGACTGTCACATTGCAAGCACATTATCAACCCGTGCACGCTACTGGATTCGAAAGCCTTATAGATGAGGATGTGTGTGTGTGTGTGTGTGTACGTGTGTGTGTGGAAGCGGCTGTGCTGAGAGAGGGACGCACCTTGGCTTTCTATTAGCTGCCTGTTGACGGTAACTGCTGACAGCGTACAAGCCCGAGCTTCACAGCGGGAGGGCTGTTCACAGTATACTCACACACAGTGTTCACACCTGCACTCACTGATAAACCAAAGAAATAAACCAAAACAGGATATCGCTCATAAGACTTCAAAGGATCGAGATACTGACATGATATGGGTGGCAAGATTTGATTTGCCATGACTATTTTGAGTTGAGTTGAGTTGTTTGTTAGCGTCTTCTCAGTCAGTTTAACATGCAGACGTCTGAAGGCACTTTAAGGTGTTGGCTGTTAAAGCAAAAGCGTGTCACCAAATGATCCATGCAAGACGGAGCGATAGGGTATTCAATGTAAGGGATGGTAGTGAAAGCAGAATGAAGCAGCAATTATGTATGTACTGCCAACATGCCTCCAGACACATTCACACACGCACACAAGCACACCCGCACACCCCCACACACACACACACACACACACACACACACACACACACACACACACATATAGGACTATCTCTATAGTGGCGTCTTGTGCTGGCTTATGTTTCCTACACAAATGATCGTGAATGCATACAAAATGCCCATGTATATTGACAGCACATCTAATTTGTAAGCATGTAGCTAGAGAGAGAGAAGAGGGGGAGCAGACAGAGATTGCAGGAGGGAGGGAGGGTTATTTTTCTGCTAACACATTCTATTCAGGAATTGCAGATATACGATTGTTTGTGCTAGTACAGTATATAAGTATAGTAAAGAACACTTTAATGCAGCTCTTTACCAAAAGCATATATGTCAACATGCTTGTAAAACCCTTAACATTTTTGGCAAAACAAAGAAATGTGGCTGCCAACAAACAGACTTTCAGTGGATGTATAGCCTCGTTTCCACTGAGTGGGATGGTTTGGTAGGGCACGGTGCACATTTATTTGCATTTCCACTGTCAAAAGTTTGGAACGATACCAACTTAAGGAAAACCGGGCCGTACCCATTTTTTGTCACACTTTCGTTGGGGTACCGCGCGTTCCCAAAAGGGTGGAGTCACACAGTGCAGTATGTTGATTGGTCGACAGAATAGACATTTCTGTGCGAGAATTAAACTGCTGTGTGTTATCTCATCTCGTCTTGTGTTCGGAGTAAATTGTCACCTCGCAGCTCTTCGTTTAATGTGTTCTTCCTCTTCATTGAATTTATTGGCAGGCTACACTGTGTCTCGCTGCTATGATGTCACAACAGATTGGTAGCTGTGGCAGCCAGAACATAGACTGTTTGTGAGGGCCAGAGCTCTTCAACAGCTCTGGCGGGTGCTGATACCATCCTCCATATACCCTGCCTTCCAAGTATCAGTGCTGTCAGTAGTAGAAATGCAAGCCTGATCTAGGGTTACAGTTCCGTACCAAACCGTGCTGTCCCGGACTGAACTGTGCTGCTCCATGGAGATGGGGCATGTGATCCGATTTGTGATTAAATGACAAAGCTACCGAACACTTGTTTCAGGCACAGCCAGTGGACATGAAAGGGCCACTTTTTTCCTAGTTCGAACATAACGGTTACCTTAATATGTTTTTGCTCATTCTTGCACCCTCTTTGGACAAAAGCGGAAGTTGTTTTACTATGCCAACCATAGTTCCAGGGTGAGGGACCCATGACAAAGGCATTTGGAAAAACTATATCAAAATAGCATTATTTGCACTGATGGTCTCATTTGCTGTTTCATGTCATTAATGATCATCAGATGCAAAATTTGACAGTTTCAGAAATATCTTAAAAGTTCCTCGAAGCACCTTTGAACAAAATCATTGTCCTGGATAGTGCTGTTGCTACCTCATGGTCAAGTATTATAATCCACTCTATTGAATTCAAATCCATGTCACATGATCCTTTTTGCGATGGAGGAATGAGAAATACATGAATCTAAAAAAAGCATCTCTCAGAGGAGCGCAGACGTTGACACGTGTTCCATACTTAAACAAGGCTCTTAGAAGTTGTGCCAATAACGCTAAATGTAAGGAGAGGGACTGAAGGTTTAACATGAGGAGCTTTTATTTCATCATTCTGTAGGCGCAGGATGTCTTTTAACAACCCTGGCACTTCAACCTCGCTGCTGACAAATGGCTGACATGTCCCTTGTGTAATAACAGCTGTGCTCTCTTTGAGCTTTTTCATAATCCATTACAAGTACACCTGACTACAGGTCCCTATGTGGGTCCTGTTTGTGGAATGCAGTTTAGTCTGTGTATTTGCCGAGCAGTTTTGGAGCTTTTGTGTGTGTGTGTGTGTGTGTGTGTGTGTGTGTGTGTGTGTGTGTGTGTGTGTGTGTGTGTGTGTGTGTGTGTGTGTGTGTGTGTGTGTGTGTGTGTGTGTGTGTGTGTGTGTGTGTGTGTGTGTGTGTGTGTGTGTGTGTGTGTGTGCGTGCGTGTGCGTGTGTTTGTGTATGTGTGCAAGAATGAGAGAGAGCACATTAGGCACCATAATGCCCCATCTGTTCCCAAACTTTCTAATTACGTGTGTATGGGTGTACTGCATCTTTATGTGTTCATCTGAGTGTAATTGTGTCTTGCCGGGCACAGAATCTAAGGAATATTTATGTTCCAGGGTCACACACAGACACAGACACACACACACACACACACACACACACACACACACACACACACACACACACACACACACACACACACACACGCACACACGCACACACACACACACACATTGACAATAGCAATCAGGCCACTTATCTCCCTGCCTGATATTAAACAGGGTCGCTCTGACAAACCAAAGACTCATGTTTATTATCAATAGATTTTTGTTTTTACTCTTGCTGCTCCTGCTTTCCGTGGCTATATTCCGAGTAGCATTGTATGCTTTTGGTCACATGCAATCCAATTCTCCACAAAGCTGTGACTGATACATGTCCTTGTTATTACCACCGGATGACCTTTTTGAAAAGATTCAACTTTTACAAAAAAGTTATGAGACATTTCCTTTTGGCATAGCCCCGGATTAAAAAATGACTGAGCATTACTTGCATGTACCCTCTCCCTCCCAACGTATTTCTGCTTAAACCCCATGCCACTTTGAAATACGCCCTTGATCAAAATATGGATCTCTGAGCTATACACAGAGACCAACTTTCCCCCTAGGAGGACCACACAGAGCCCGGGGTCCTTCTTCTGTTCAGGGGCATGAAAAGAAGGGATTATATTTCATTCAAATAGTTTTTCTTCCTTTTTTTCTGGTGGCAGATAGATTCCCCTTGCTTTTTAACTTTATGAAAAGTCTTTTGAATGTGTTATTCCTTTGTGATGGGATGCTGGCTGGAGGCTGCCTCCCTCGCACTGCACTTTGCCAGCCGACACTGGGAGGGCACTGACCTTGAAATAAAGTCGCCGCCGAGTGTCATTGGCTAACAGCAGTGCTTAGGTTTTCTTTTGTATCTCTCTATATACAAGTGTCATTTATATTGTTAAACATGGAGCTTGATGTGATAAAAAGGTATTCATCTATAGAAATCGTGTCAGTCAATCAGTTCATCAATGGCTGTATGCTGGTTGTGAGCACAGGAAAGCATTCGTCTGGAGGGGAAAGATCAAGGCGCTTGGCTGTTATATGTTCAGAATTGTGTGTGTGTGTGTGTGTGTGTGTGTGTGTGTGTGTGTGTGTGTGTGTGTGTGTGTGTGTGTGTGTGTGTGTGTTTGTGTGTGAGAGACAATGAGCCTCTTTACCAAACATTCACACACACACGCAGGCACATACGCACAAAGTTAAGGAAGTTTTTGTGCTCCACCTCACCACATAACCACAAAAGTACGGACATTAATCCCATCTGAAAATATTGAATTTTCCTTATCTTTGTTAATCCTTTGTAAACTTCAAAATATACCCACATTTCTATCAATTCTCAAAAAAACAACTTACAACTGATTTCACCATTTTATTTCCAGCTATTCAAATAACAAATAGATAGTGTAACACACAAAGCGTGCAGAGAGAGTCAACATAAAAGTGGACATTTAAAGACAGAGATATGCATCGAGGTTTGGGGCGATGAGAGTAGGATGGATTGAGAGAAATAAGGAAAAGAGGAATACAAAGAATGGACAGAAGGGCGGAAAGAATGAATAAAATGGACATGGAAAAATAAGTTATAACATAGAGGAAGAGAGGGTAAGAGAGAGAGAGAGAGAGAGGGGGGGAAGAAAGGAAGAAAAAGGGAAAGAAAGAAAGATATTGGACGCTTATCATCTTCTGTCACAACTCAGTGCTTTTAATTTTGGGAGGAAAAAGTCAAATGAAGCGGAGCCGGAATTCATTTTGGGTTCTGCGGGGATTCGCGGCGGCGTTGGCTGGCAAATGGCTTTTCACTTTGTCAAAATGTAGTGCGGCCGTATCTCTGACGTGGCAGCCAGTCCATCCCGTAAGCTGGTAACTTCCTGTAGAACTTTTTTATTGCACGTCTCAATTCGTCCCATCTCAGTACTTTTTTTTTTTTTTTTTATGGGCTGTGAGATTGCCTTTGTTTGGACTCTTGTTTCCATGTCAAAATCTGGATATTTTCCCTATGATACATACGTTGATCATCTTAATTGCATAGTAATAAGCCTTTAGCCAGTTAGGAAAGGCGTACCCATCTACTTTCTCTAAATCAATACAATACAAAATCCTTTCTATGCTTTCTATGTCTCTCTCTCTCTACTCTCTCGATGTGCAGAGATTAGGAGTGAAGGTGTTATTCATTGTAACTTGTTTGTGACAGATTCTTGCCACTTCTATTTATCAATATGGCTCTTTCATAAGTCATTCTGTGTATGCTGGAGCATGCATGGGTAAACAGTAGTAGTTTGTTCTTCCTGTCAGGGGGAAGTGCCTTGGGTAGGTCCACAAATACACACATTACACGGAGACCAAATAAATAAGGAACAGAGCCTCCGTTCCTTCCCCCAGTGATGCCTTTTAATCTGCCCTGTAGCTCTGGTCCTAGTTTTCCTATGGTCTGCTGGTGTATTTGAGCATACATATTTTTTTTCTTCTCCGCGTTTTGTTTCTATCATGCTTGTTGAGATAAAGAGCATGTGATGGAACATATAGATTTGTAACGTCTGTTGCATTACCTCAATTACCTCCAAATCTCAGTCAGTGTGTTGACATACTCATCCAGGCTGTTTGATTGGACTACTGTCATTGTCCCAGTATACTAGCACAGGAGTGGAATCGATTTAAGTATGTCCGACTCTGCTATGCTAGGTGGTGACATGCCCTTATGACGTCATAAGGGGAGAAGTCACGTCCCCCCGGCCCATTGCCAACCGAACTTAGCACTACCTCCACTTGAGATAAGAACACCCTCAGATACCCCTGCATCTAATTGGGAGCTAGATACAAACTGGCAGATTTAGGACCAATCAGAGCAGACCGGGCTCAAATGAATGTGGGACTTAAAGAGACAGGCTCTCAAACGGAGCGTTTTAGAGAGAGGCTGAAAAGAGTAGATTCAACAAGGGCACTGTGAGAAATATAACATGTTTCTTGGACACTACACCATGAAAACAGTTTCTAGTTAGAAACCCTGTTGTCCCTGAAAATGAGAATAATATGTGACCTTTAAAATACAGCCCGAGACACATTAGGAAAGCAACATGTAATTCCCAAAACCCTCAAAGTACTTCTTATTGCAGGGCAAGTTCATGTAATATTTAATATGTTAGGAGGAAGATTTTGAAGTGAGCGTTAGTATTAATATGAGCTCAATGCAGGTGAGCTAGGGGTTGAATAACGTGATGAAAATCACTAGCTTGGGCTAATATCCATGCAGTATTGTGTTTAAACAAGTTGGTTCTTTCCCAAGGAGGTATTTCCTTGTGCAGACTAAGTCACATTACAGACCTCGAGTAGGCTATAAGGTACCAGAGCATGTTAAATCCTTCACAAATAGGGATAGGGATACTGATCTTAACTTTGGTTGTAGTGTGGGCAGAAGATGGAGAGACCAGGTCGACATATGTCAATGTTAAAGGATCGGGCTAAACAGATGACTTTTCACTGTGTGTTGAATTCATTGTTTACTTTGGTTTTTCATTTCTATTTTTTTCCCTGATAAAACAACGAACAATGAAAAAGATAAAATGGAAGAAGTTTTATCATCTAAGGAACAGCATGTTTGGAACTGGCCCAGACCAGTCTTGCTCAGCATATACAGGAGTGCTGAGTTGTTGTTTTCTAGGTGAAGACAAATGTCCTTTGGCTGCTGCAGCCCTCTGTGTGTTGGCTGCAGAGCTCTCCTTTAATGCCTTAACCCTTTTCAATTCCTTTTTGTGAGTCAACTATCACAGTTTATCACTTTGTTTTGTGATTGCCTGTTGAGTTATCCCATTGTATACATAATGTCATTGGAAACATGCAGAGAGTAAAATGAAAAAAAAAAACCGTACTCAATTTGTTTGGACCAGTGGACCTCTTCTCAATTACTGTTGTATTTATAAATCTCTATATTCAAAGTCTTTGGCCAGGGTTTCAGTGTGTGCTCTCTCACTACCTGCCAATTCCACGTACATCACATTTTGGCCTGCACTGCATCTGTTTTTTTTAACACTCCTCCTCCTCCTCCTCCAACAAGGGGTGTAAAGTTTATATTAAATACTCCATTGCATTCTTTTAGCTTTGTTCATGAATACATGAATGTTATTTCCATATCAATTCTAACTCGGGAGCCAGACTGTAGTGTTCAGCGATTTAATTAAGGATTGGTGTGGTTGTATGGGTGCAGCAGGATGCCTGTATTGATGGTATCATCTGTTTTCTCTACCTCACTCCTCATCCCCTTTACTTAAAACAAAGCACCAGCTCTGAGGTCCCTGCCTCCTGCCCTTACCCTCCACTGTGCAGCGTTTAGGTTTCGCTCTGGCAAATACATCTTTGATATATTGTGTTGTATATATATATAAATAATGAAAGTATAATCAATATCATAGGAAGCACACTCAACATTGGAATTTGAAAACATACATACAGCGCTGCTGAATTCATGGTTGTGTCGACCCTATGAACTTACATAACTGTGCTCCTGTTTTTCAACCGACCTTTGAGGGAAATACCTGGCACTTGGGCTGCATAAAATGTAGCCGCTAATTGCCAACCTTTTGTTGTTTGGAGTTGGCAGGTAGCATGCGGAGAGGTTTAACAGCTTTTGGACTTTTTAAATAGCCTCATGTTCACGCTAAAGGAACCAAAGCAGTGAAGTTGCAAATAGGTCAGCCTAGTTTAGAGTCAAGGCTGGAATCAGTGGGGGAAAAATTACAGCTAGCCTGGCTATTTCCAAAAGGTATAAAATGGCAATTACAATCTTATGCTAAGCTAAGATAACCGGAGTTGGCTGAAAAAAATAAAAATTTCCTTTTTTCTAATTGTGAGATGCAGAGTAGCCTACATTAAGTTGAATTTAGAAAAATCTTTATTTTTATTGTATTATTTAAATGAAGAAGTTTTTTGTACAAATTATGTAAATATAAAGGAAATCCACCTTGGGATTTCTAAGTCACTGTGTTACCAGCAGTGAGGCTCTTGTTTTTACTCTTGTACACTATGTAGAATATATCTAGATATTCTGGTTGGCCATGCCTCAATGAACTTGCCTCCTCCGTTCCAATCAATACTATGCTGCCCTTAAGCTGTCAACAGGCCAGCAGCAGATTTCCCTCTTGATGCTATGTGCTGTACGCGTACACTGTAACATATCATACAGTGCATTCCAGCAGTTTATTTCATCTTTGAGTGACGCAATTCATTTTTGAGGCTTACTCAAGAAACACTGCAATATCTCCTTTCGACTGTAGTGATCCCCAAGAGAAGTGAGTGAACTTATAACATACATACTGTAGGTTAGTGTGTATGTTAAGTGCGCAGGTGGAGAAAGCATGGTAAGAGAGAGGTTTTTTTTAATCCTTTAAAGAACCATTTTATTCACAAGTCTATCCACTCAAATATATATGAATATGAAATCTGCCTCCCTCATTTGATATTTCAGTCCATTTCATTTTGTACTATGCACATTGCAACAACGCTTAGTTAAACTCACAGAGCTTTAATTACCTGACCAATGTCCCAACACATTTGTTCTACCAGCTTTTTATATTTTTTTGTTTTTGTTTTAATGAAGTAGTCTTAAATCCTATTCTGCAGAGTGCTCCATGGTCTCTAAACTGTTAAGACTTTGGCCTGAGCTGTGCTGACATCAGACCCAGTGGCTGCACCGTCGGGGTACTTACGTCCATGATTTGTTAACTACCTTTTAGGAGGCTGCAGCAGAGCAGAAATGACATACATCTCTCCATTTAGGCCTTTTTCTCTGAGACTCGACACAGCCACGGTCGTGCTATATAGATGTTTTATTGTAAGGGTGTCCCACAAAAGGTCACTTAAAGACACATCTTAAGACCCTTCTCATTTTCCTCTTATTTGCAGTTGTCTGTTGCTGAGGTGAGCGTGGTGCAGGACTGTGTTTTTCCTCCTGTGTCTCTCTGTTGTGCATTTCCATATCATAGCATTATTTCCTTTCACAAAGATCAATCATTTGTCTGCTCTGAGACCAGCTCTAATGAGAGCCTTGCATTGCAGCATGTTAGATATACATAGCTGCTTTCCTGTTCATCAGGAGAGATTTGCGTTCAGCTGTCTGTTTTTTTTCTGCTCAGCCATCCTCTTCTCTCGGTTCTTTTTTCTCTCTCTCTCTCTCTCTCTCTCTCTCTCTTCTCTCTCTCTAAGCTCTGATTGATGATAATGAGGTTTTTGGCTAAAACCAGCTCTTATCTACAACACAAAATGGCTCCCTGCTTTCTGTGTGTGTGTGTGTGTGTGTGTGTGTGAGAGTTGGAGTGTGTGTGAGTTGGAGTGTGTGTGTGTGTGTGTGTGTGTGCGTTGGAGTGTGTGTGTGTGTGTGTGTGTGTGTGTGTGTGGGTAGGTGGGTGGATGGTTGTGTGTGCGCAGATCCACTAGCTGTCTTATTTGTGACTATTGTTCTATTGCTATTTGTCCAGTCACTTTCTATAGAATCTCAACATCTTTGAATGCAGATAGCAGTGCTTGCGTGCCTATGTGTGTTGCCATGTTCTATTTGTGTGCATGCATGTATGTATCGTGTATGTGTGTGTGTGCATCCTCACAATGACGACAAGAAAGATGAAAGAGAGCTGCTCCTGTGAGTCACTATAAATGCGGCCTGCTTACCGAATGGCCTCGAATACAGCGTCACACAGCACAATGAAGAACGTCCATGCAGCTTCCAATTCACACACACACACACACACACACACACACACACACACAGACAATATAAATTACAAGTAAGTGGATATGCTGCAAGTACATAAGACGAAGATGAAAGGCACTGAAGGACACATAATGGGAGGCACATTTACATGCGCATAAATATCACCGTGCACACGTGTCATCATGGATAGGAACACACAAAAGAGAGAGAGGGAGAGAGAAGGAAATGCACACTTTTAAATTACACACATAAGTTATCATGCATATACGTTATAGGAAAGAAGACACATATGAACTCTGGCAAGCAATGAGACAGAATTATGGTCACACACACTTAAACTGACACAAGCAGAGAGATACGGGCGCTCGTAAATACCCCCCATTACAGGCTTATAAATATGCCAGAAACCTACAGGAAACCTCTTCCTTTGCTGAATTTAATAGGGATTCTTTTTCAATAAAAAGCTTCTTACTGCGGGCTCTCCGGTGGCTTAGTGGATAGAGCGCGTACCATATTGGCTCCGGCCTTCGTTGCAGTGGTAGCGAGTTCGAATCCGACCCATGGACCTTTACTGTAGTCTCTCTATCTCCTCATTTCATCTCTGTACTATCTAATAAAGCTTGAAAATGCAAAAAAAATATCTTAAAAAAAAAAAATGTTTCTTACTGTGAGTAATATCTTTTTGGAATTGAGTCCTCTCTTTCCAAACATAGTTGCTTCGTTAGGGGTGAATGCAGGTCCTCCACTATAACTTGAGAGCACTTGTTACTGTTTTTTATCAAATTTAATTTACTTGTAACTGCTTGTTATCATCTTAATCTATATATGTATGTTGTGAGTGTATTGTAAGTTTTGCTGCCTCTTGGCCAGGACTCCCTCGAAAAAGATGTTTAAATGTTTAATCTCAATGGTACTCCTGGTTAAATAAAGGTGAAATAAAAATTAAGAAATAATACAAAAAACAGTGATGTCTGTGTTTTCCATGCTAGTCCACGAGCACCAAAGGTCTGACATCGATGCAGAGAAAAAACCTCTGAAATGACTGTTTGTTCTCCCTTTTCCTCCTCCTTTCTTCTCTGTATTTCCGGGCATGTCTTTCATGTTTTCTCTCCCCCTGCACTCTCACTGCAGGCAGCATGAGTGATGTGTTGCTTTATTCTGGTCAATTGTGGCCGTCTGTATGAAACAGTGCTAGTGTAAAGTGCTCTTTCTGAGAGTGGGGTCATGAAAGCATAGAGGGAAGAGCCAAGTGTTTCTACTGCTGTAGTTCTGTCTTCCCCGATGCTACCTCCCCAAGAGGCGACACAGCTTGCTAGAAAGCATTATTCATGTAGTATGCAGGTCATGAATTTTGTCTTTTTATATCAAATCATTTTGCAGTGTTATTGAAACATATCTTGTGTTTGGTCCAGCCATGGTGTTACAATCATACCAAAGCAATAATGCATGACTAAATAAATTCATAGAATAACTGGTTATGTTAGTTTTTAATAACAGTTAACAGAATGAGAAGTAAATAGTTTGTGTGTTGGGGTCAAATGTCATCTGCACGTTTGAGTGTATGTTTGTGATGTGTTGTTCTCATGGTTTTAGTGCCTCTCAGTCTATCAAGATGTGTAATCATAGCACACTTTTCAATTTTCAATCTTCATTTCATTAAACAGACAAGTGTGAAATCTGAATTACTGAGATGAACTGCAACACTACAAGATCTTGATGATCTTGGTGAATGGCTGTTAAAAGTATTATAGGGAAGAAAACTAATGATGACTTTATTGTGTTATCATTCTCTTTCTCTCATTGAGTCTGTTACATTTGAAAAAAAAAATATTGCCTAGTGCCTGCCACACTCCACCACATCCCCAATGACTTATCCTGATTTGTGACTTTTTCTGCCGATTAGTCATGTCACTTCTCTCCGGGGTATTAAAGTATTAGGCTGATATGAAAAAGCAGGAAATCCTCCCATTAGATAATCTACAACCAGCAAAATAGTGTTGATTTCTACTCCATAAAGAGGCTTTTCAATTATTAATAAAGTATATTTGATCTCATTTGTCTATAACTAATGTTGTGCTTGTCTATCTCTTTTTGTCTGTTTGTTCACTTCTCCATTTAATGTCATTTCAATTAATTCCTCCGCATGAGCACCAAAGCAGAGAAAACATTAGTGTAACAGCCTTCATACTTTCCCTTTCTCTCCCTCTCTGCTCTCCCTTTCCTTTTACATTTCTCTTGTCCCCTTTTTAACTCCCCTCCCTATCCCCCCCAGCACTCCTGCACCTCTTATCAAACCCTCCTTTGGTTATATATTCAGAGTTTTACTTTTATTTAAATTGTGTTAGAGCGGGGGGTACCAATAACACAGGCTATTGTCATTTTATAAGGTAGTGCGCTGAATTTTGAGCAGAAGCACTCTCTCTGCCTATGCCTCTCTCTCTCTCTCTCTCTTTTCACACACGCACACACACACACACACACACGCACACACACACACACACACACACACACACACACACACACACACACACACACACACACACACACACACACACACACACACACACACACACACACACACACACACACACACACATCCATTCCCTGTTATTTAATTCAACTCAGTTAAATTGTCCAGTTTTCTTTATTGGCATAGCTGCCAGATGAACAGCATTTCCAAGGAAGTCAATTAATAACAGAGGGAATGAAAAAGAAAAAACCTGTTGAATTGTATTGAACATGACGTACGACGTTAATCTCTGTAGACAGACCCTGACAATGCAAAGTGATGTGTGCGGATTGAGAAATAATTGAATGAGCCTTGGGATCTAAGTGTCAGTTATCAGTCCATGCATATTGGACAGGTTCATTAGTTACCGTCTACATTTATAGTGTTCTACTGTCAATGGAAGAATGTTCTCAGAAGAGAAAAACTCGCAAAAGTTGTGTGATGTAACCACTGATGCAACATACATGCAAATAGCATGTCGCTCACGTGTTAATACATATTTGCTCTCTGTCTCTTTTTCAGGGTCCCATTGAGAATGATGTTGTGATTCACGTGGCTTTGATAGCAGAGAGCCAAAGGTAATTGTGTGTGTGTGTGTGTGTGTGTGTGTGTGTGTGTGTGTGTATTTCTCTTAATGTGTTGCGAGCCATAAAGCAAGGTTATTTTGCGCTCCTGTCTCCTATTCAGCTCTCTCGGTGCTGTAATTGTGGCGAGCGCATAAAGCTGAAGCCTGACCTCTGCCATCATCTGTCACTCTACTCGTTGTGTGCGTGGGTTTCGTGCTAGTACGTGTTTGTGTGTGTGTGCGCATGTGTGTGTGTGTGTGCGTGTGTGTTTGTGTGTCAACAGGGTCAAAATGTGCTGCCTTGTGTACCTGTAGCTTCAATTACCGCTTCTGGCAAGTCAACATCAGGGCTTGCGCATCATTTTTCTCACCGCAATCCACTTGTGCTCTCCAATGTATACTGACGTTCAATAACAGCCATGGTTTCATGATTGATAAAGATTTACAATGGACCCTGTTTACATGGGGTTTATATTAGCAAGAACACAAGAAGAATAGATTTATTGAGGCTGTAGTTACCCAGCTATAGCCTCAAGCGCTATACACTCGTAAAGCTTCAGAATTACAAGCTAGATGTTTATTGATAGATATAAAGGTCAACACCTGCTGTAGATTTAGCTATATAGAATTTAAGGTCACATACAATTTGATAAATATGTGTGTGTTTGATTTAAGACTGTTTTTTGGGTTGTGTATTTCCAAAACAGCATGTGGGGCAGACATTCATCGGCAATAGTGCTGAGTGTTCCGAAATCTACATGACAAATGCCAACAATTATCAATATAAAATGGTGTGTGTGTGGTGTGTGTGTGTGTGTGTGTGTGTGTGTGTGTGTGTGTGTGTGTGTGTGTGTGTGTGTGTGTGTGTGTGTGTGTGTGTGTGTGTGTGTGTGTGTGTGTGTGTGTGTAGACTGCAAGTGTTCTTGAACACCTATGGCATTCAGACCCAGACGCCCCAGCAGGTGGAGCCCATCCAGATCTGGCCTCAGAAGGAGCTGGTCAAGGTAACACATGGCACACACCTGTCACACATTGGTCGGTCACCAGGTTTACATGCTGTTTACAAGGTATCACTATGCATACTTCACCCACCTTTACTACGTGTGGCTACAGCTAAATCTCTGTTCTTGCACGGCCACTCATGAGGTTTACATTGATATAATATGTGGTAACATTTTGACCAATGGGTCTTTTTGGTTCTAGCCAAAACATATTGCTTTTTACTCTAAGCAATTACAACTGTGCCAGGCAGATGCTATTAACTTTAATAAATAGCTAGCTAACAAACACTGACCTTATGTGCACGTTCATAACTTCTTTTTAATGTTTGCAACACAAACTGAAACACCAAATGAAGATCCAGTTTGCTAAAGATATCCTAACTTGAAATGTAAGGTGACCCACGGTTACGGTACCACTAAAGGTTACTAAGTAGACAGAAATGCCTTCAGTAGAGCAGACAAACACCATTCCTTACACCTTGCACTTTTCTGTGTTTGGAAAGGTAGAAAAGACACTGTTCTACAAAATCCTTTTAATATTGTGTTTCTATAGTCCCATGCAGACCACTTCTAGCCTGGCACCGCCTCGCCTACGTACTTCCGCTCAATTTTCATTTCCCTTCAGTAGTCAGTCTGGGCCTGATGTGTATAAGTGGGTTTTCTCCGCCAGATTTTTGGGCGGTCCAATCAGCGAACAGAGGGAGTGGCTGAGAACAATGACGTGCACCAGTGTCAGTTGTAGTCAGAAGCCGGTGCATGACATACGTCACGACCAAACGTTATGCGATTGGTTGGAAGATCCAGAGTTGCACTAGGCAGATCCAATTGTTTTAAACTTCAACAGACACCCGCCTCCAAGTGAGTTAACATTTGTCAATTGAGCGATTCCAGACCCTCTGTACAAAAGAAATGAAGTACGATGGTCTGGCAGGACCAGGCTAGACCACTTCGGCATTGGGCAAAATCCAGAGCTTGTCAGACCTGCTATGCCCGGTGACGGTATAGCTAAGCTTTGATTGGACAATCACAGTTCGAAGGAGGGCTATTGCCATTGAACAATAGAAAGCTCAATGATCACATTTCAACAGTTACAGTTACTTGGCTCAGTCAGTCCATCTGCCTGTCAGTCCAGGACATGGTGCTCTTAAGACTTTCCTCTTGATTGTCCAATCAATCAAAGCCGGGCTGCGCATTGGTCGATGGTGATTGATCGCTTGAACAGTGATTGTTCATGTTGATTGATCGGCCTCGTGGCGGAGCCGTCACTGTGTCACTCTGGCAAATTGGAAATGCGTAGAGCTGAGCGGCTTTCCAAATTTGTTCTCCACAGGGTATAGGCTACGTTTGACAGTTCACCAAGAGATGAAAGTTATCTTAAATGCAGAGGTAGAAAAAGTTATTCCAAACTTATTCTCCAATTTATGGCACATTATACATTTATACATGAGATAACATCTCTTTGGCGACTTGAATATAAACAGTAGCTGCTGTTTCCATCGTGTCCAGATTACACCGTTTGTACTGTCATGTCTCTGATAGCAACCAAAAAAGCCTGTCCAACTTCTGTTACAATCCTATCCTATCTGTCAGTCAGACCTTTGGCTCTTCTCTAGATACTCTCCTGCATTTGCAATGTTTGAAGTCTGCTCTGTCATACCTATACCTCAAACCCTGGACACCTGTCGTTTCAATAATGTGGCTTCTTCAAAGCTCTAGTGCGTAACTTCTGTCGCTCCCATGAGGAATTCTGAGTAATTATAACCTCACTGTCTGCACATTTACTTGGGGTAAGCCTTTCGGTGATCTCACATGAATTTTCATCTACCTTCTGCTGTACGTCCAGGTTTTTTTCTAAGCAGTAGAATCAACAACTGAAACATTTCGTGGGTGCTTCTGGGGATTTTCAGCCATGCCTTGAACTGTTGTGGCAACCCTCTTCATCTCCAAAGCGGAACGCAGCTGTTGTCCTTTCTCGGTCGTGACTTAAAACGCCTAACTTTCTGCGCGCCTGAACTTTCTGTGTGCGCCAATATCTCCTGATAACAACAGTTTGTTGGCTAAAAATTTGACGTAAGTGGAGCTGAAAATCTCAATAGACTTCGTAAAAACTCATTTGACGATGGTTTCAAGGCAACGGAAAAAAGTTTACGCACTGTAGCTTTAAACAAACACCATTTTTCACATCATGTCATCTCTCTCTCTCTCTCTACTTCTCCCGCGCTATCCATCACCTCTTCTCACCCCGTTTATTTCCCCTCTGGTTTCTACAGTACATCTTGCCCCGGCCCCCAATGATGTCCATAACACTAAACAACTCTCCCCACTGTCCTGGTCTATCAACTGCCTTTTGAACTGTCATATACCTGTTCAACTTTTTTTCCCTTGTCTACCCTCTCTGCCTCTTTCTGCTTTGCGGTTCTCACTCTCTCTCAGATGGATATATGGCATTGCGCGTCAGAGCGAGTGGCGGGCGGCTGTGCTGAATATCAAATCCTCCAGCCCAGACACAGACGCTCCTCTCCTCCTTTGCCTCTCCGACAGAACATATTTTATCTCAGAGTCACCAACAGCTCTGGTGCTGCGGGCTGCGTTCGCTCACCTCACCCCATGTCTAGCGCAGCTCGTTTGATTGTGTTGACAACAGCTGCCTGACGATGGGAGAGTGGCAATTACATTTTTTTTCCAATGTGTTATTCCCACTGGTACACACCCCCTAAAGCTTATCCCCTTTGCAAATCACAGCTTTGAACCAAAATTGGCTTCTGTAGTTGTTTGTCTCCCGGCTTTATATCTGATAGTCATTATGGGCGACATTTTGTTTGCTGAGACATTTCATTTTCTCCCACATGTTGCTGTTACACTCTGGAGAAAGACTGCAGGTCTTCAAATACGTTAAAGAGACATTCCTGTATTTGTCCACCAGGCTGGGCCTTCTAATTGTTCTTCTAATATTGTTCTCATGTATGACTTATGGTTGTTGCATGTTATTTGGAAGGTTTGGTTATATGTTAGATATCGCTGGAGCAGTACAAAGCCTACTGCAGCTTTCCAAAGAGCACACCTTTTTACAGAAATGATTTTAAACATTTGTCTCTTACAAAGGAAACACAGAATGTTGCCCCATTGAAAGCATTTAGCTACAACTTAGTTCCACCTCATGGATCTCATTCATCAATCTGTAACTTAGAGTTGCAGTTCATGACAGCTAGTTTACCTTGTTGGTGTGTCTCATTTGCTCGGAGACACCAACCATCAACTATTTCTGCAGCAACCTAGTGGTTAGAGAAACGGTGTCAGAAGCAGAATATTTAATCCCAAAATCAATAAGGACACACAGTACATTATCATGTTGAGCTGTTTGGCAGGACGCTGTACCACTACCTGAATACTTACCATAAATCCCGCTGGGTGACAGCATCTGCTTCAAAAAAATTAATTCTGTTATGCACATGTTGTGACTCCAAAGGTTACATTTGCACTCGTGTTGAGCAGCAGGTATGAAAACATGCTGGAAAACACTCTAGCCTGAACCCCTATCAAAACCCCTATTCCCATGGTGACTTTAAAGTTTTGCAGAGTTTGTCAGTATAATAGTTGTACATATGTTACACACCTCGTGGGCTTGGTGGAATTGCAAAATACGGTCTTTATAAACACCACTTTTCCCTCTCTTTCCTACACCTGTCTGGGCATGGTGTGTGCGCCGTGGTCAGTGGGAATGTGTGGGGAAGTGAAAGGATGCTTTGATAGGCTGGTGGAGTGTTGTTGGTCCTTCATTGGTATTCTGCACACAGGAAGTGTTGGGTGCAGAGGTCTCTCTCTACCTCCTTTGGCTTTCCTCATCCAGGTCTCATCCCTTTCTGTTAGGGCAGTGATTTGCAATATCACTTAATCCTCAATTAACATATTTTTTTCCGTACAAAGACTGTACTGTGTCCATTTTCTTTTAGCATAATTTATTTTAATTGGCCCCAACTCTTGTGTCCTCAGCTGTTTTGAGCTCAACCTTATTCAAGTGAGTGAGGAAGTAGACCAGAGTAGCAGAGCACCACCTTTTGGTTGACGTGGTGAATTGCAGTTGGAAGAATGCGGCATGTGTGTGTGGAGGGGGGGGTTTGATTGGCAGATTTCCTGCAGTGTGTGTGTGTGTGGGTGTTCTGATGCTGTTTCATGGTTTGGGATGGGTTTATTTTTAAGTGTACAATGTATAGGCTGTCACAAAGAGGAATACGTTCTCTAGTTTCACACTCCAGCCAGACACTTTTAAAAAAATGCAATTCACACATGTACTCACATAAACGGCGACTTGTGGTGAGTGTGACGCCAGAGCAAGCAGAGCTGAGAATATCAATGTCCATCTTCTTTTTTTTCTCCGTCTTTGAATCGGTGCATTTTGACAGCGGGCGACACACCCCCGGTAGGAAGCTTTTATCTGAAGCACCAAAGGAAAATTGCTAGTGGAAACTGATGGGCTGGAGCTTGTGTATTCTTCCTCGCTGCCATCTCTTAACACATTTCAGAGATGGCTGCTGAAGGAAGGCCATGGCCTTTTCCTCGACTTTGTTTTGACAGACTGGGTAGCCCTTTGATGTAACAACAACTGGGTAATCAATGCAGATTTTCTGTTTATCTGTCTTGTTCTTTTTCCCTTGGTAATTGTGCACCAGGATTGCTAATGCCACTATTATAATAAAATTCCAAACAATGTCGTTGGTTGTGGAAGTATTGGCTGTCTTAATTGAATGTGAGGTTTGAATTATACTTTTAAATGAACCGCGCCGAATAATTTCAGTCCAGCTATTTGTTGAGAAACTTGACCTGAGCTAGTCTGAGTCCATCTTGATCACCAGACCCTGTCTGAGTTGAGCATTAATGTCTATCTCTCTCTAAGCCCCACCACACTGGACAACACAGGTCATAAAGTTGCATTTACATCTCAGATCTGACTCAACTCAGATACTGTGGGACCAGGCTGAGTCTTTAGACATGACTTCTGACTTCATAACAGGACATATTGGTCTTTCTAACAGTCGCGTCTTTCTTTTTGTTACGCTTTTTGTACGCTAAAATTACAAAAAAAGTGTTTTTTTTCGACGTTTTGACCGAATCTAACCGGACAGTTTTGGCTCCGATGCTTGGTTCACCCTTGAAGCAATCCTGTTCGTAATGGACAGCTATCGCGGCTAATTTGGTCAGTTGAACTCTCAGCGGTGAGTCCAGCGTTCCGTGGCCGCCTCAGAGTGCGTCCCGTTCGGGGTGCGAAGTGATGGAAGCTGTTGCTCAATGCTAGCCAGTGCTAACCCTGCTAGCGCTAGCCAAACAGTGTTCTTTTCTTTTCTTTTTAAATAAATACAAAAATAAATACAGAAATGATGACCCCACTCACCCAGGCAGATCCCGGAGCTTTCTATACTGAAGGCTAGGCTACAGGCTTTAGAGAGCCTTGTTCACGATGTTCTCCAGCGGCAGTCCTCTCTGATCTCCCCGGATAGCCGTGCTGGAGCATTTTCCGCTCCGAAGCTCTCAGCCGCTGGCTAGTGGCGCTGTTCTTGCTCGGTCTCACTCCAACTACCAACGCTTCTTCGTCGTCTGTCGTCAAGAGGGGCAGACAAATTCCCCCTCTTCTCTCGCCTGGTCCTGTGCTGTTGCACAATTCGTTTGCTCCGCTGGAAGAGCTAGATGGGGCTACTGAGCCTGCGGCTGGCGCTGCATTCTCCCGATCCGAGTCGCCAGTCCCAACCCGCTCCATACTTATTCAGAGGCGTTCAAGTTCCCAGTCCACTCCCCAAGGCGGACGCCAGGATCGCCGCAGATCCTCCCAGCTCCATTCAGACCAGAACGTCCATCAGTGCCTCTACAAAATGACGTATCGTTATGGTCACTCTCGCAGCTATGCCCCGCCCCTCAAATCCAAGCTGTCACTCACTTCCAAGCTGTCACTTTACAGAGGGAGCTGTATGAATGAGGAGCCAGAGATTCTGATAATAGGGGATTCCATCATCAGATACCTGCAACTTCCTGGTGCCTTCACTTATTGCCTTTCTGGAGGAAAGGTGTGTGACATGCTAGAGCTCTCACCTGCCCTCATCGGCCGCCACCCTACAGCCCACACTGTCATTTTTCATATTGGGACAAACGATGTTATGAACAAACAATCGTGCTCACTCTATGCCCAATTAGGTGTTTGTCCATCACCCTGCAGAGTTTGGGGAAACCTGCATTTTTTCCAGCCCCACCCCCCTCTGTCTAAAAGCCCAGAGCACTTCAGTAAAGCTCCTGAGTCTTCATGACTGGCTGAAGTCCTTCTACTCTTCAAACACATTGGGCTTCATCAGCAACTTGACTCTTTTTGGACCAGACACGAGCTCTTTAAATCTGACGGCCTCCATCCCAACACCAAAGGTGTAAGAACTAACAAATAACTTCATTCAGCACATTGCATTTAATTTGGACTGATATTCACACAGCATGACCCCATCAGAAGAACCTCCACTAAAAAGACCCCCGGAAGTCCTGCTCAACATGAATTACATACTCCCTTCCATTTGTGTGCAAAGCCTTCTTAGCTCTGGACATCACACCTGACTGTCCTCCCTCACCTCCAATGACCCATCCACCTGCTGCTTCTAACGTTGGCTCCCTCTACAGGCACAAACCTGTTTTGTATGACCCTGAAAAACAAGCAATGCTTCCTAGCTGTAAGCTAAATTCACCACAAATTCTTAAATCAAGAAAGGGCTTGGGTTTTCTACATTTAAATATTAGAAGTTTATACACATCCATTCCCTGTTATTTAATTCAACTCAGTTAAATTGTCCAGTTTTCTTTATTGGCATAGCTGCCAGATGAACAGCATTTCCAAGGAAGTCAATTAATAACAGAGGGAATGAAAAAGAAAAAACCTGTTGAATTGTATTGAACATGACGTACGACGTTAATCTCTGTAGACAGACCCTGACAATGCAAAGTGATGTGTGCGGATTGAGAAATAATTGAATGAGCCTTGGGATCTAAGTGTCAGTTATCAGTCCATGCATATTGGACAGGTTCATTAGTTACCGTCTACATTTATAGTGTTCTACTGTCAATGGAAGAATGTTCTCAGAAGAGAAAAACTCGCAAAAGTTGTGTGATGTAACCACTGATGCAACATACATGCAAATAGCATGTCGCTCACGTGTTAATACATATTTGCTCTCTGTCTCTTTTTCAGGGTCCCATTGAGAATGATGTTGTGATTCACGTGGCTTTGATAGCAGAGAGCCAAAGGTAATTGTGTGTGTGTGTGTGTGTGTGTGTGTGCGTGTGTGTGTGTGTGTGTGTGTGTATTTCTCTTAATGTGTTGCGAGCCATAAAGCAAGGTTATTTTGCGCTCCTGTCTCCTATTCAGCTCTCTCGGTGCTGTAATTGTGGCGAGCGCATAAAGCTGAAGCCTGACCTCTGCCATCATCTGTCACTCTACTCGTTGTGTGCGTGGGTTTCGTGCTAGTACGTGTTTGTGTGTGTGTGCGCATGTGTGTGTGTGTGTGCGTGTGTGTTTGTGTGTCAACAGGGTCAAAATGTGCTGCCTTGTGTACCTGTAGCTTCAATTACCGCTTCTGGCAAGTCAACATCAGGGCTTGCGCATCATTTTTCTCACCGCAATCCACTTGTGCTCTCCAATGTATACTGACGTTCAATAACAGCCATGGTTTCATGATTGATAAAGATTTACAATGGACCCTGTTTACATGGGGTTTATATTAGCAAGAACACAAGAAGAATAGATTTATTGAGGCTGTAGTTACCCAGCTATAGCCTCAAGCGCTATACACTCGTAAAGCTTCAGAATTACAAGCTAGATGTTTATTGATAGATATAAAGGTCAACACCTGCTGTAGATTTAGCTATATAGAATTTAAGGTCACATACAATTTGATAAATATGTGTGTGTTTGATTTAAGACTGTTTTTTGGGTTGTGTATTTCCAAAACAGCATGTGGGGCAGACATTCATCGGCAATAGTGCTGAGTGTTCCGAAATCTACATGACAAATGCCAACAATTATCAATATAATTTTGTGTGTGTGTGTGTGTGTGTGTGTGTGTGTGTGTGTGTGTGTGTGTGTGTGTGTGTGTGTGTGTAGACTGCAAGTGTTCTTGAACACCTATGGCATTCAGACCCAGACGCCCCAGCAGGTGGAGCCCATCCAGATCTGGCCTCAGAAGGAGCTGGTCAAGGTAACACATGGCACACACCTGTCACACATTGGTCGGTCACCAGGTTTACATGCTGTTTACAAGGTATCACTATGCATACTTCACCCACCTTTACTACGTGTGGCTACAGCTAAATCTCTGTTCTTGCACGGCCACTCATGAGGTTTACATTGATATAATATGTGGTAACATTTTGACCAATGGGTCTTTTTGGTTCTAGCCAAAACATATTGCTTTTTACTCTAAGCAATTACAACTGTGCCAGGCAGATGCTATTAACTTTAATAAATAGCTAGCTAACAAACACTGACCTTATGTGCACGTTCATAACTTCTTTTTAATGTTTGCAACACAAACTGAAACACCAAATGAAGATCCAGTTTGCTAAAGATATCCTAACTTGAAATGTAAGGTGACCCACGGTTACGGTACCACTAAAGGTTACTAAGTAGACAGAAATGCCTTCAGTAGAGCAGACAAACACCATTCCTTACACCTTTGCACTTTTCTGTGTTTGGAAAGGCAGAAAAGACACTGTTCTACAAAATCCTTTTAATATTGTGTTTCTATAGTCCCATGCAGACCACTTCTAGCCTGGCACCGCCCGCCTACGTACTTCCGCTCAATTTTCATTTCCCTTCAGTAGTCAGTCTGGGCCTGATGTGTATAAGTGGGTTTTCTCCGCCAGATTTTTGGGCGGTCCAATCAGCGAACAGAGGGAGTGGCTGAGAACAATGACGTGCACCAGTGTCAGTTGTAGTCAGAAGCCGGTGCATGACATACGTCACGACCAAACGTTATGCGATTGGTTGGAAGATCCAGAGTTGCACTAGGCAGATCCAATTGTTTTAAACTTCAACAGACACCCGCCTCCAAGTGAGTTAACATTTGTCAATTGAGCGATTCCAGACCCTCTGTACAAAAGAAATGAAGTACGATGGTCTGGCAGGACCAGGCTAGACCACTTCGGCATTGGGCAAAATCCAGAGCTTGTCAGACCTGCTATGCCCGGTGACGGTATAGCTAAGCTTTGATTGGACAATCACAGTTCGAAGGAGGGCTATTGCCATTGAACAATAGAAAGCTCAATGATCACATTTCAACAGTTACAGTTACTTGGCTCAGTCAGTCCATCTGCCTGTCAGTCCAGGACATGGTGCTCTTAAGACTTTCCTCTTGATTGTCCAATCAATCAAAGCCGGGCTGCGCATTGGTCGATGGTGATTGATCGCTTGAACAGTGATTGTTCATGTTGATTGATCGGCCTCGTGGCGGAGCCGTCACTGTGTCACTCTGGCAAATTGGAAATGCGCAGAGCTGAGCGGCTTTCCAAATTTGTTCTCCACAGGGTATAGGCTACGTTTGACAGTTCACCAAGAGATGAAAGTTATCTTAAATGCAGAGGTAGAAAAAGTTATTCCAAACTTATTCTCCAATTTATTGCACATTATACATTTATACATGAGATAACATCTCTTTGGCGACTTGAATATAAACAGTAGCTGCTGTTTCCATCGTGTCCAGATTACACCGTTTGTACTGTCATGTCTCTGATAGCAACCAAAAAAGCCTGTCCAACTTCTGTTACAATCCTATCCTATCTGTCAGTCAGACCTTTGGCTCTTCTCTAGATACTCTCCTGCATTTGCAATGTTTGAAGTCTGCTCTGTCATACCTATACCTCAAACCCTGGACACCTGTCGTTTCAATAATGTGGCTTCTTCAAAGCTCTAGTGCGTAACTTCTGTCGCTCCCATGAGGAATTCTGAGTAATTATAACCTCACTGTCTGCACATTTACTTGGGGTAAGCCTTTCGGTGATCTCACATGAATTTTCATCTACCTTCTGCTGTACGTCCAGGTTTTTTCTAAGCAGTAGAATCAACAACTGAAACATTTCGTGGGTGCTTCTGGGGATTTTCAGCCGTGCCTTGAACTGTTGTGGCAACCCTCTTCATCTCCAAAGCGGAACGCAGCTGTTGTCCTTTCTCGGTCGTGACTTAAAACGCCTAACTTTCTGCGCGCCTGAACTTTCTGTGTGCGCCAATATCTCCTGATAACAACAGTTTGTTGGCTAAAAATTTGACGTAAGTGGAGCTGAAAATCTCAATAGACTTCGTAAAAACTCATTTGACGATGGTTTCAAGGCAACGGAAAAAAGTTTACGCACTGTAGCTTTAAACAAACACCATTTTTCATATCATGTCATCTCTCTCTCTCTCTCTACTTCTCCCGTGCTATCCATCACCTCTTCTCACCCCGTTTATTTCCCCTCTGGTTTCTACAGTACATCTTGCCCCGGCCCCCAATGATGTCCATAACACTAAACAACTCTCCCCACTGTCCTGGTCTATCAACTGCCTTTTGAACTGTCATATACCTGTTCAACTTTTTTTCCCTTGTCTACCCTCTCTGCCTCTTTCTGCTTTGCGGTTCTCACTCTCTCTCAGATGGATATATGGCATTGCGCGTCAGAGCGAGTGAGCGGGCGGCTGTGCTGAATATCAAATCCTCCAGCCCAGACACAGACGCTCCTCTCCTCCTTTGCCTCTCCGACAGAACATATTTTATCTCAGAGTCACCAACAGCTCTGGTGCTGCGGGCTGCGTTCGCTCACCTCACCCCATGTCTAGCGCAGCTCGTTTGATTGTGTTGACAACAGCTGCCTGACGATGGGAGAGTGGCAATTACATTTTTTTTCCAATGTGTTATTCCCACTGGTACACACCCCCTAAAGCTTATCCCCTTTGCAAATCACAGCTTTGAACCAAAATTGGCTTCTGTAGTTGTTTGTCTCCCGGCTTTATATCTGATAGTCATTATGGGCGACATTTTGTTTGCTGAGACATTTCATTTTCTCCCACATGTTGCTGTTACACTCTGGAGAAAGACTGCAGGTCTTCAAATACGTTAAAGAGACATTCCTGTATTTGTCCACCAGGCTGGGCCTTCTAATTGCTCTTCTAATATTGTTCTCATGTATGACTTATGGTTGTTGCATGTTATTTGGAAGGTTTGGTTATATGTTAGATATCGCTGGAGCAGTACAAAGCCTACTGCAGCTTTCCAAAGAGCACACCTTTTTACAGAAATGATTTTAAACATTTGTCTCTTACAGAGGAAACACAGAATGTTGCCCCATTGAAAGCATTTAGCTACATCTTAGTTCCACCTCATGGATCTCATTCATCAATCTGTAACTTAGAGTTGCAGTTCATGACAGCTAGTTTACCTTGTTGGTGTGTCTCATTTGCTCGGAGACACCAACCATCAACTATTTCTGCAGCAACCTAGTGGTTAGAGAAACGGTGTCAGAAGCAGAATATTTAATCCCAAAATCAATAAGGACACACAGTACATTATCATGTTGAGCTGTTTGGCAGGACGCTGTACCACTACCTGAATACTTACCATAAATCCCGCTGGGTGACAGCATCTGCTTCAAAAAAATTAATTCTGTTATGCACATGTTGTGACTCCAAAGGTTACATTTGCACTCGTGTTGAGCAGCAGGTATGAAAACATGCTGGAAAACACTCTAGCCTGAACCCCTATCAAAACCCCTATTCCCATGGTGACTTTAAAGTTTTGCAGAGTTTGTCAGTATAATAGTTGTACATATGTTACACACCTCGTGGGCTTGGTGGAATTGCAAAATACGGCTTTTAAACACACCACTTTTCCCTCTCTTTCCTACACCTGTCTGGGCATGGTGTGTGCGCCGTGGTCAGTGGGAATGTGTGTGGGGGAAATGAAAGGATGCTTTGATAGGCTGGTGGAGTGTTGTCGTCCTTCATTGGTATTCTGCACACAGGAAGTGTTGGGTGCAGAGGTTCTCTCTACCTCCCTTTGGCTTTCCTCATCCAGGTCTCATCCCTTTCTGTTAGGGCAGTGATTTGCAATATCACTTAATCCTCAATTAACATATTTTTTTTCCGTACAAAGACTGTACTGTGTCCATTTTCTTTTAGCATAATTTATTTTAATTGGCCCCAACTCTTGTGTCCTCAGCTGTTTTGAGCTCAACCTTATTCAAGTGAGTGAGGAAGTAGACCAGAGTAGCAGAGCACCACCTTTTGGTTGACGTGGTGAATTGCAGTTGGAAGAATGCGGCATGTGTGTGTGGAGGGGGGGGGGGGTTTGATTGGCAGATTTCCTGCAGTGTGTGTGTGTGGGTGTTCTGATGCTGTTTCATGGTTTGGGATGGGTTTATTTTAAGTGTACAATGTATAGGCTGTCACAAAGAGGAATACGTTCTCTAGTTTCACACTCCAGCCAGACACTTTTAAAAAAATGCAATTCACACATGTACTCACATAAACGGCGACTTGTGGTGAGTGTGACGCCAGAGCAAGCAGAGCTGAGAAAATCAATGTCCATCTTCTTTTTTTCTCCGTCTTTGAATCGGTGCATTTTGACAGCGGGCGACACACCGGTAGGAAGCTTTTATCTGAAGCACCAAAGGAAAATTGCTAGTGGAAACTGATGGGCTGGAGCTTGTGTATTCTCCTCGCTGCCATCTCTTAACACATTTCAGAGATGGCTGCTGAAGGAAGGCCATGGCCTTTTCCTCGACTTTGTTTTGACAGACTGGGTAGCCCTTTGATGTAACAACAACTGGGTAATCAATGCAGATTTTCTGTTTATCTGTCTTGTTCTTTTTCCCTTGGTAATTGTGCACCAGGATTGCTAATGCCACTATTATAATAAAATTCAAACAATGTCGTTGGTTGTGGAAGTATTGGCTGTCTTAATTGAATGTGAGGTTTGAATTATACTTTTAAATGAACCGGCGCCGAATAATTTCAGTCCAGCTATTTGTTGAGAAACTTGACCTGAGCTAGTCTGAGTCCATCTTGATCACCAGACCCTGTCTGAGTTGAGCATTAATGTCTATCTCTCTCTAAGCCCCACTACACTGGACAACACAGGTCATAAAGTTGCATTTACATCTCAGATCTGACTCAACTCAGATACTGTGGGACCAGGCTGAGTCTTTAGACATGACTTCTGACTTCATAACAGGACATATTGGTCTTTCTAACAGTCGCGTCTTTCTTTTTGTTACGCTTTTTGTACGCTAAAATTACAAAAAAAGTGTTTTTTTTCGACGTTTTGACCGAATCTAACCGGACAGTTTTGGCTCCGATGCTTGGTTCACCCTTGGAAGCAATCCTGTTCGTAATGGACAGCTATCGCGGCTAATTTGGTCAGTTGAACTCTCAGCGGTGAGTCCAGCGTTCCGTGGCCGCCTCAGAGTGCGTCCCGTTCGGGTACGAAGTGATGGAAGCTGTTGCTCAATGCTAGCCAGTGCTAACCCTGCTAGCGCTAGCCAAACAGTGTTCTTTTCTTTTCTTTTTAAATAAATACAAAAATAAATACAGAAATGATGACCCCACTCACCCAGGCAGATCCGGAGCTTTCTATACTGAAGGCTGAGCTACAGGCTTTAGAGAGCCTTGTTCACGATGTCCTCCAGCGGCAGTCCTCTCTGGTCTCCCGGATAGCCGTGCTGGAGCATTTTCCGCTCCGAAGCTCTCAGCCGCCGGCTAGTGGCGCTTCTGTTGCTCCGGTCTCAACTCCAACTACCAACGCTTCTTGGTCGTCTGTCGTCAAGAGGGGCAGACAAATTCCCCCTCTTCTCTCGCCTGGTCCTGTGCTGTTGCACAATTCGTTTGCTCCGCTGGAAGAGCTAGATGGGGCTACTGAGCCTGCGGCTGGCGCTGCATTCTCCCGATCCGAGTCGCCAGTCCCAACCCGCTCCATACTTATTCAGAGGCGTTCAAGTTCCCAGTCCACTCCCCAAGGCGGACGCCAGGATCGCCGCCGTCCTCCAGCTCCACTCAGACCAGAACGTCCATCAGTGCCTCTACAAAATGACGTATCCTGTACAGGTGCTGCTCACTCTCGCAGCTATGCCCCGTCCCTCAAATCCAAGCTGTCACTCACTTCCAAGCTGTCACTTTACAGAGGGAGCTGTATGAATGAGGAGCCAGAGATTCTGATAATAGGGGATTCCATCATCAGATACCTGCAACTTCCTGGTGCCTTCACTTATTGCCTTTCTGGAGGAAAGGTGTGTGACATGCTAGAGCTCTCACCTGCCCTCATCGACCGCCACCCTACAGCCCACACTGTCATTTTTCATATTGGGACAAACGATGTTATGAACAAACAATCATGCAAACTCTATGCCCAATTAGAGAGTTTGTCCATCACCCTGCAGAGTTTGGGGAAAACCTGCATTTTTTCCGGCCCCACCCCCACTCTGTCTAAAAGCCCAGAGCGCTTCAGTCGCCTCCTGAGTCTTCATGACTGGCTGAAGTCCTTCTGCTCTTCAAACACATTGGGCTTCATCAGCAACTTTGACTCTTTTTGGACCAGACACGAGCTCTTTAAATCTGACGGCCTCCATCCAAACACCAAAGGTGTAAGAGAACTAGCAAATAACTTCATTCAGCACATTGCATTCAATTTGGACTGATATTCACCACAGCATGACCCAATCAGAAGAACCTCCACTAAAAAAGACCCCCCCGGAAGTCCTGCTCAACATGAATTATACTCCCCTTCCATTTGTGCTGCAAACCTTCCTCCAGCTCTGGACATCACACCTGACTGTCCTCCCTCACCTCCAATGGCCCATCCACCTGCTGCTTCTAACGTTGGCTCCCTCTACAGGCACAAACCTGTTTTGTATGACCCTGAAAAAAAAGCAATGCTTCCTAGCTGTAAGCTAAATTCACCACAAATTCTTAAATCAAGAAAGGGCTTGGGTTTTCTACATTTAAATATTAGAAGTTTATTGCAGCATGATAAATTAGACCACGTAAAGATTTTAGTGTCCCAGGCAGATCCAGATGTTTTGATTCTTACTGAATCCTGGTTAAAGAAGAGTACAGATGACTCTATTGTGGCAATAAATGATTATAACTTATTCAGAATAGACAGAAACACAAGGGGTGGGGGAGTGGCTGTATATGTTAAATCCTGTTATTCTGTAACACTTTTACATGCTGTCTCTGTTCCAAATGGCTTTGAATTTCTTGCGCTAGAATTATCTTTATCGTCAAATGATTGTTTTGTTGTAATTGGTGTGTATAGGCCCCCTTCAGCTGTAACTAGCTCCTTAAATGATCTAGCACAATATGCTCTCCAGTTATGTAAATAGAGAGGTAATTGTGATGGGTGATTTTAACGTTGACTGGCTTTCTGGTGCCTCTGAATCTTTCAAAGAAATCTGTAGCAACGTTAATCTTACACAATTAATAACTGAGCCCACAAGACCCAATCTAAAAAATCCAGCAAAATCAACTTTAATCGATTTAATCTTATCAAATAAAATAAATAAAATAGCCTCAGCTGGTGTCTTTGAGTTTGGGATTAGTGATCACTGCCCAGTGGCCTGTATCAGAAGTATTAATTTAAAAAGATCTCAACCTAAAATCATAATTAAGCGTAATTTTAAAGGTTTTAATGAGCAAGCCTTTTTAAGTGATCTCCATCATAGTGACATTCAACTGACTACGCAAATTTCGGATGTTGAGTTAGCCTTAGACCATTTCATCAATACTTTCACCTCAATTATAAACAAGCATGCACCCCTAAAAAAACATAGAGTAAAAAATAGATCAAACCCCTGGTTTACAAGTGAACTGTCTGATTTATTTTCCGAGAGAAATAAAGCATGGTCTGTAGCTAGACGCTCTGGAGATAATACCAATTGGACAATTTTTAGACACCTTAGGAATAAGTGCACAGCCATGGTCAGGAAAGCCAAATCTGAATACTACCTTGAATTAATCTCAAACTGCTACTCTAACCCTGCACTATTTTGGAAAGCTGTGAACTATAATAAAAACAATTCTAGCACAGTTCCCACTCAGCTCAAATTAAATGGTCACACTCTCAATGATCAAAAAGAGATTGGCTTAGCTTTTAATAAACATTTTGTAGCTGCTGGTCAACTCTTTCAGAATGGAGGATATAGGCCTTCTACCACCAGTAGTAACGTACCGCCTGTCTCTCAAACTCCTCTTTTCAGCCTTGATCTTCTTCCCACAAGTGTTGTTGTAGATGCGCTCCTCGCCATCAACCCCAAGAAGTACATGGGAGAGGACAATTTGGACCCGTTTTCAATCAAGCTCTCTACACATATAATATCAAAACAAATTACCCATATTTTTAATCTTTCCATCTCCTCTGGAATAGTTCCTAAAATTTGGAAAAAAGCTCATGTAATTCCTTTACATAAAGGTGGTGACAAAAATAATCTTAATAACTACAGGCCAATTTCCAAACTCCCATGCCTCGCAAAAATTCTAGAATCACTTATTAATAATCAGTTAAAAACATTTCTAACTAGTGCTTCCATTTTGAGCCCATTCCAATCTGGTTTTAGGGCAGGTCACAGTACTGTCTCTGCTGTGACTTTGGTTGTAGACAACATTGTTACAGCATTAGACAAGAAAAAGCACTGTGCAGCACTTTTTATTGATCTTTCAAAGGCCTTTGATACTGTTGACCACCATTTGCTTTTACAGAGGCTGCATGACATTGGCTTTGATCAGTCTGCATGTAGCTGGTTTAGGGATTATCTCTCTGATAGACAGCAGTCAGTTAAACTGGGAAGATACCAGTCTGAGTTTTTAACTGTTACAAATGGTGTCCCACGGGGCTCAATTTTAGGTCCAGTTCTTTTCACAATTTATATAAATAACATTGTTTCATCGCTAAAAAACTGTCACGCCCATCTATACGCTGACGACACAGTACTGTATTGCATTTCCGATTCGGTGCACCAATCTATTGAGAACCTACAAAGCTCTTTTAACACCCTGCAGGACTGTCTAGTGGACCTCAGGCTTGTTCTTAATACAGACAAAACCAAATACATGTGTTTCTCCAGAGCAAAAACTACACATTTTAATGCTCTTATTATTCACACAAATAATGGATCTCATATTGAAAGAGTCACTGAATATAAATATCTTGGCATCTGGATAGATGAAAAACTCTCTTTTACATTTCACATAAAAAATCTTGTCTGTCGTCTGCGACAAAAGATTGGATATTTTTATAGGAACAAAGCCACCTTCCCGTTGTTCAGTAGGAAAAGGATTATTGAGGCAGTTTTTATGTCTGTCCTTGATTACGGTGATGTGGTCTACCGGCATGCATCACATTCATGTCTTAAACTCCTAGACTCAGTTTTTCACTCTGCTTTAAGGTTCATCACAGGAGATGCTTATGACACACACCATTGTCTCTTATATGAAAAGGTTGGGTGGTCCTCCCTTAAAGAGAGACGTGACGCACATTGGTATATTTTTATTTACAAAGCCTTGACCGGGAAGCTTCCTCGTTATTTAACAGAAATGCTGCTTGTTTCAGATGGGCTTTATCAGACCCGCTCCACTGACATGCTTATGCTTTATGTCCCACAAGCCCGGTCTGAGCTGGGAAAGACAGCTTTTAGCTTCAGTGCACCTGACTCCTGGAACAACTTACAGCTAAAAATTAAACTAAATACATTCATATCCTTTGGCCAATTTAAACAGACTATCTTGGATCTGCCAAACTCTACCTGCAACTGTTTTAATTAGGCTATATTGTACTTTATGCCTTTTGGTTGCTGCCACTCTTCCCCACTCTGTAAATGTTTCAATCGTTTTTCTTTCTCTTCTCTTCACTTGTTGTGTATTTGATGTATTTGCATTGAATGTTTTGTTTGTATTGTTGTTTTGAATTTGTTTTGACTCGACGTCATTAGAAATGAGGGTCACCCCTCAATTGGTCTCTCGAGGATAAATAAAAGTTAAATGAAATGAAATGAAATGACTTGTTGAAACTACAGTACTTCTGCTGCAGAGCTGAAATGGGGCTGGAATTGCAGTGTGTGCACAGATTATGATTTGACCAAATAGAAGCCACCTTCTCTATGCCTATGCTCAAGAACAGTTCCTCCTCTCACATGCGATCTATAGCAACCGTGTTAGTGAAGGCAGATCTCATTTCAGCCAACATAATCACTTGACATCAGCTACCATTGAGAAACCTGCTTTGGTTTAGTGAAAACTGAGACCCATTCTTTAAGAAAATGTAACCATCACCAAAATGTGCAAGAATGGAAAGCTCGACAGGTAACATTAACGTGGGGATGCAGGTGGCCTAATGAAGGGTTAAGTGCCACCAGCTAATTTTTCAAATGTGTATTTCTTAGCACTGCATATTATACTTTGTGGTTCACATGGACATTATCAAACAGTGTCAGTGTCTCTTCACCATGGGGCCTTCTGCATCTGCAGCACACCTAAACAGTGTTATCAGCTCCCTAGCCCATGGGTATGCTTGGGCCCAGCCAGCACGCACCTCTGATGGCAGCACGGGGACCTTTCATTATCGCCACTAATCATAACTTTTGCACAGAGCTAATATACACTAGGCTGCTCCTGCCATATGCTGGTAATTTCAGCGTCTGACTTGCAACAACAGAAATGTCTCAGTGGGGCGGACAGACAGACGATGGGGGGGGGGGGGTGTTTCACTTTCATTACAATACGGAATTGCACTGTGCGCCGTGACATTTCGAATAGAATGTGATGTTTTTATTTTTTCTATCTCAAAGCAATGCGGGTGCTGTCAAAGCGATCGGGATGTGGAGTTTTAGTTTTCTCTGACAACAGAAAGGTTAGCTGTTAAAGTATGTTGTGCAATGTGAAAGTTGTTTGTGTACATTTGTGTATCTCTCTATGTGAACTTGTGTGTGTGTGTGTGTGTGTGTCTTTCTGCAGGCGTACCGTTTCCTCGCAATCAATAAGAAGCTGGGGTTGAGTGGGCGTCCAGAGAGGCCAGTGGGATGCATCGGGACCTGCAAGGTGAATGCATTTGACAACACATACACTGTACATAGCGGTAACATGGTAACATGGAGTGCACACATGTATGCACTCCGTATTGCCCTGCTGCACAGATCATGGCTGATCGCTTACACACCCACCCACATATTGATCGATATGTTTCCCAGAGATCCCAGGAGTGGACTGCAGCTCAGAAACCCAAAATGAAGGCTAGAATTATTCAGTTTCAAGTGTTTCTCTATTTATCAGGCAAAGTGGATGCTGAATAGATTTTCTTTTCTTTTTCCTCATTACTTCTTGATTTTGGTATTCTGAGCTGCAGTCTGTGTGTGTGTATCAGAGTTAGTGCAAATATGTTGGTGTTGAAGTGTTTATACAGCTTGTGTGTGTGTATGTGTGTGTGTGTGCGCACTGTGCGTGTGCGTGTTTTTGCGTGCGTGTTAATGTCTCTTGCTAATGCTGTTTTGCCGAATGAAGGTCATAGCTCGAGCGAATAAGTTAAGCTATAGCAGCTTTCTCAAACAAAGACGCTGCCAAATAAATGAATCATGGCTCCCAACGCATTCCTAAGACAATATTATAATGGGACATTTATGTGGAAGATGGCAGACTGCCAGAGGGCATTATCATCATCAGTGTGACTGTATCAATGTGTGTGTGTGTGTGTGTGCCCTTGTGACAATCTGTATGTGTGAAAGTGAGCTATGAACAAGTTGTGTGTATGTAGTGTAGTGTGTGTTATCAGGAGTGCTTGTGAAGCTTCTGTGTGTCCCCGCTATCTTTAGATTGATGGCTTGTTTTATACACTGCCCAGAATAATGTATACGTGGCTACTTGGGAGTCATCCGTCTTCTAATGCAATAGTGTCTTTGTGTGTGTGTGTGTGTGTGTGTGTGTGTGTGTGTGTGTGTACGTGTGTACGTGTGTACGTGTGTACGTGTGTGTACGTGTGTGTGTGTCCCTTCACAGATTTATCGTATCCTGGGAAAGACGGTGGTGTGCTACCCAATAGTCTTTGATCTAAGCGACTTCTACTTGTCCCAGGATGTTATGCTGCTGATTGATGACATTAAGGTAAGTCCAGGTCACACTTACAGAGCTTACTAATGCCATGACTCAACATGCTCTCCACTTTGTATGAGCTCCAAGATGAATTACTGACATACTGTATATTCACTTTGTCAGCCCTAAAAGAGATACAGTCTGACATTTGTTAAAAGAGGAAAAAAAATAGAATACAGTAAATCAGCTGCTCTGGTTTGATGGCTTACTCATTTTACATGGCACAACAGAGAGGTTTAACATCTAGAGGTCTTGTATATGTTGTATGATTGATTCAGTCTGTGAGTTGTCATGGGAAATGCCACAGTAGTATGGCCTGCATAAAAGCACAATGTAGTATATGGGGCACATGTTAAGAGCAACCATTTTTGATTTGAGGTTACAAGTTATGCATTCTTAATACAAAATGATAATAGTATTTAACATGAAGAAATTACCAAAGGTTTTCCAACCATAACCTACCTCGGTATAGATCAATTGCTGCAATTATTGTCCTTTTCAAGCCTAAGATTTATTGATAGAAAACAACAAAACTACATTTTATATCACTTTCAAATGTTATTTTTCTTAGCCTATTACTGGTTGATATCCTACAGTGGTGTAAAAGCAGATGACTATTTTAAATCAATATTTTCTAGAGACTAATGAAGAGGTTCTTCTTTCCTAAAGCAAACCCTCAGCCACCAAGTCTCATAATGGCTTCTGTGACTAACTTGATTACCATGTAATTATCATGCCCTCGGGTCAAGTCTTGTGGTTGTATGGTATATTAGTTATGATGAATAAGCTAGAGCCTTATTTACAGACTATGTTTGGTCATATCACCTATGTGTATGCAGTATAGTTCACTGGAAAATCGCTGTGGAGTACTTCTGACATTGTATCAGCAAAGGTTATAAATTATGGAGGGAAAAAAATAAACAATACATACACATAGGGTATCCAAATGTAGAAAAAAAGTGAAAGTCACCACTGATTGAAATCTAGAACTGCGAATAAGACCTCCAGTACACCTGTTTAATCTCAGTTTATTTTCCTATTCTGAACATACCTTAATCTTCAGTCTGAAACTTTCCTAAATTAAACTTCGATCAGTTTGACGGCTGAGTAGGTTGAACTTTAGAACGGCACATACGCAGTGTAAGCTCAGAAACAATGGAAAATGAAATCTCTGAACCAGAACCCTCCCATTGCAATTCTGAGATTGGAGTGTGTGTGTGTGTGTGTGTGTGTGTGTGTGTGTGTGTGTGTGTGTGTGTGTGTGTGTGTGTGTGTGTGTGTGTCGTGCGCGTGTGTGTGTGTGTGCGCGCGTGTGTGTGTGTGTCTTTCTCTCTCTCTCTCTCTCTGTGTGTGTGTGTGTGTGTGCGTGTGTGTGTGTGTGTCTTTGTGTGTGAATGCAGAACGCCCTGCAGTTCATCAAACAGTGCTGGAAGATGCCCGGTCGTCCTCTGTTCCTGGTTCTCATCCGCGAGGATAACATCAAGTAATATGCACTCTCTGTAATGGCTCTATTATGTTTTTTTTGTGTCTTCCATTCCTCTGATAGCTTCCTCACAGCTTGTCCTCCTTCACCTATCTCTCCATACGTCACCCTCTCATACCTATCTTAATGCAGTTTAGTTCATTTTTTGAACATTTCTCTGTCTCTCTCACACTCTCTAACTCTCCTCTCTTCTATGCATACTATTTATCTTTATTGTTGGAATGGTGCGACTGTATTTGCCGGCTGATAGGGTGATAATGTTTCTCATTTGTATCACTATAGTGTGGTTTCGTAGGTTGATTACAGCAGTATTGACCATTATCCAGGAGCCATATGTGAAATGTGCGACAAAAACTTAAACAGCTACACTGCATCATCTAAAAATGAATGAATGGGCTCGCGAAGAAGCGACTCAATAGTCATTAGTCTGCTATCGATTGGGGATGAGGACCTGTATGGAAGGTGACTGCAAACCGAATATAGCAATGAGGGTCTGTTTGGTGAAGGGCGCTAATGTAATGGGAAAAAATTATACCTGGGATGATTTCAAACTGATCATGTACGTGAGAAATGTGTTCTTTGTGACGTTATAGTTAACACAAATGTGGAGAAGTGGGCCAAATTGACCCCACTGTGCTCTTTAGGGGTGGGAAAATATATCACAAAACTGAATTTGACCACCTTTTCTCACCAGGGGTAGCCGCTTCAACCCAGTGTTGGACATGCTGGCCTCCTTCAAGAAAGGCATCATCGGAGGGGTCAAAGTCCATGTGGACAGACTACAGGTTTGTGGTTGTGATTGAAGCAGGCAATACATTCTTCTATTGATTCTTTCATTAAGTCGTTCTTAATCACTCTTCATTTTACCGACGCAAAGTTCAAGTCATTTCACCAGTCGACCGTCGAACAAGTTAACAATCGATAGCAATCACGTCATTTAAAGGTGACACCACATGAAGGGTGGGTGTTCCATAATTACAACTTTAAAACAAATTGATTACTGAATCAATGTAACCATTACTGTAACAACATCTTTGATTGTTTGCATACTATCAAGTGGTTTTCATAAGAGTGTGTGTCGGGGGTTAATATTCCACCTGCTCTCTCTTGTTATCTCAGTTTCAATCGATATTCCAGCTGTTCTCTGGAATAAGCAATAGCTTGATTGCTTGAATACACAATTGCTTGATCTTACACATATTTATCTACAATACATTTTGTTGCAGGGCTTCATCTCTTCCTGTGGGAACAAACAAAAGTTACCCAGCCTCTTAATCTGAAATCCCTCCTTATTACAACAGCAATAGCAGTGTTTATCTGTGTTGTGACCTTGGTCTGTCTGATGCTATCTAGGAGGCGAACTGTTTTTGTTTGTCTGAGAGAGGTGGCACTGAATTGAGCCTGGGTGGTTTGGAAAAGGAGATGTAACTACTGGGGTGGACACTTTTGTTTCTGGCCTGTTGAATAAATTGGAATGACCTAGTTCAGCAAACCATGGTGGAGCATCTAGCAGCTAAAGAGACAGATATTTCCCTTTAAGAACTAGTGAAGACCAAAATCACAGCTAAAAAGAAAGGGAACAATGGACTTACATTCACATTCTGTATTTTCATACATGACTAAATGAACAACTCTTGCCAAATGCAGTTAATGCTGAATTAAGGGCAAAGCTTGTACATCTTTACTGAGCGAACAATAACACAAGTTGATTCAATTGATTCCTTGTTCACATGTCCTCAAGTCATTAACTCGGTGGTCAAACTCACAGAAATTCATGAATTTACAATTAACCATATACTACAGTTACTGCAGACAATTCTTCATAGTATTGGTTGCAGGACTTTTATCACAACTGATTCCTATGATGGCAAAGAGACGGAAAATAAGGCCAGGGTAGAAACTAGAATTATTGCTTTGTCAAACTTCTATCAGGTCTTCCAACTTAACTTCTCTCCAAGGATGTTGGCGGAGTTAACAATTTTTTTTAACTTTAAAGTTCTTCCTTGCGTTCGCCCTATATTTTCTATTCACTTCACAGCTAACTCTTACAGCTTTGAAACACGTCTGCTCTCCATGGTCTCATTGTTATGGGGAGCAGCATCGCTCTTCTCCTATACGCCTGGTATTTTTTTTGTTTGGGAGTTGACTTCAGTTGGAATGGCTAACATCACGTTTGGACCACAGTGGCAAGTGCTCTCCTTACTCCCACGTTGCCTCGCTTTTAAAAATGCTCAAACTTTTTACTCGTACTGTGTTAGAGGCTCACTTGTTACCGCTCCTGTATACGCACTTGTAAACTTTGAAAACTTTGAAATGGTGAACTTAGTGCGTACGCCTTACCACTCTGTGTGTTATGAACTGCATTATTCAAACAGTAGCTTTGTAAACTCAGTCACCCAACAAGCCTCCTCTCTGGGATTAATACGACTGTGTTTCCTCTATGATTTTATGCCCCTTTGAAAACAGATTCTCTCATACATTTTTCCTTGCATATGTATTTGTGTATGTCTATGAAATATCTTGTATTGAGCAGCCTACACTGATAGAAAAATCCCTTTGCAAATTGTTCACCATGTCTTTTTTTTCTCTTCAACCCTTTAGACTCTGATTTCTGGAGCGAAGGTGGAGCAGTTGGACTTCTTGCGAGTCAACGAGGCAGAGTAAGAGAGCTTCCTCTGGTCTGTATGCTTGGTTGGTCCGAGGTCAGCGCTCTTGCCCCTGTTTGCCTGTGCGTTAGCAACAAGGCATTTTTTAAAACAGCTCTCTAGCAATTTCCATGATGGATTGGACAAAGAGAACATATATCAATGTTACACTACACAGCGGTATAACTGACAGAGAGACTTGACTTTGCTGGTAATGTTTTCTAGGACCAATAAATCAACTGTGTGCAAAACATTGAAAATGTCAAAGGAAAGAAACCATCATTCATTTGCCTGTTGCTTCAGTTGTGATATGTTTGAAATGACAAGAACCAACTGCATGTGGGTCTACTGTCTTGCATATAAATAGCATGCATAGTGAGTGTAATTTTTCTTTTCCTGTCTGTCTGTATGTATTTATGTGTGTGTGTGCGTTTGTGTGCGCGTGTGCATAGGATCCCAGAGTTTAAGAGCTTTGAGGAGCTGGAGCTGCCTAAACACTCCAAGGTGAAGAGACAGATGAGTACACCCAACGCCACAGACCTGGAGCAGCAGCCGGAGCTCAGCATAGACGAGTGGCTCAACAAGCCCACACAGGACATCATCCGCAAGTTCCATGTGAGTTGATTGACTTTAAAGGTCACACGTTATGCTAATTTTTTGGGGGCCAAAATTGTAATTTGGGTTTCTACTAGAACCTGTTTTCATGGTGTAGTGTCAAAAAAAACTCTATACTTTTCACAGTGGCATTGGTGAATCTCCTCTTCCCAGCCTCTGTCTGAAACACTCCGTTTTAGCGCCTGTCTCTTTTAGCCCCACCTTCCAAAAAAGCCCAGTCTGCTCTGATTGGCCACTGAATCTAACTGCTGGTTTGAATCTACAGTAACTGCCAGTTTGATTCAGGGGTATCTGGGGGTGTGCTAATCACAGGTACTGCTAAGTTAAGGTTGGTAATGAGGGGGCATGGCTTCTCCCCTTATAGTGTCATAAGGGGAACTAAATCTGACTGGGGTTTTTTTTAACACAGATTTTCAGAAAGATTGAGTCAGATAAAAAGAGATAGGGAGTTATTTTTCTCATACTTTGTAAGTCTGTAGTCACACCAGGGACCTATATTAATGTTGAAAATACATACAAAAGTGCATTTTGCATAAAAAGTGGCATTTAACATAAAAGCAAAGGTTCCAAGGTGGGAATTGTGCTGGTTTGTAGAAGTACCGGTAGTACTTTCCACTTCTTTACTTTAGACTGGCAGTATAGAAAAACATCACATTAAAATTTTTGTTGGTAGTGTTTGCATAGGTAAGCTGCAGATAAATCATGTCCTTGTCACTGTGCTATTCTGAGAGGCAGGTGAAAAGAAGCATCTGGCGTCTCTTTGTGTATAAGTGGAGACAGATGACACACACACACACACACACACACACACACACACACACACACACACACACACACACACACACACACAAAGACTGCAGTTTGGTAAATTCTCCTTTCTTTTCTTACAGTCAAAGAGGCAGCAGTCCTCGCAGAATAAGATGCACTTACTCATACAGTACATGCCAAACATTTGTGAACAAATGTGAAAGTTAAACATGAAATACCCTGATATAACTAATATTCATTTTATTATTGCATGTGTCCTTGCCTAGGAATGTGACTGCTTGGCCAGTCAGGCTCAGCTTGCAGGCATCCTTCTTAAGCGAGAAGGACCAGATTTCCTCACTAAAGATGGTAAGCACACTCTCACTATTAGTGAGTTAATTTTTTTTTTTTTTTCGGAAGTTTCTCATTAAATGCAAAGGAAATGGGATCATGTCAAAAGCCTTCCCGGTTCTTCCTGTAAAACCCCCTTTAGGATGCAGTTGTACAGTGCTTTTGAATGTGTATTAATTGCTCAATTTGTCAGTTCTGATTTGCCGAAAGTGTACATTTGTGTATTACCCTTTGTGTTTATGATGTGTAAACGTGTCCTGACACAAACATATCTGTGATCCCAGAGAACCTGAAAGATGAACTGGAGAGGATCTACAGGAGAGCCGGCAGCAGAAAGCTTTGGTCTGTTATTCTGACACACACACACACACACACACACACACACACACACACACACACACACACACACACACGCATACACACATACTTACATTGTAATTAGACAGGGTTTGATTTTATTTTATTTTATTCTGCATTATGTAGTCCGGACATAGTTACCTAAAGTACTCAGATTTAAGACATTCAGTAGCGTACATTTAGGTATACTATTATGATGACCGGTCATTAATAAATGTTGCTCTCTTGATTAATTTACTGTGACTTAAAAGGAATTGGGAATTTATGTTAGGTCCCCTAAACCATATCTTCTCTATACCTGTTGTGTCCCCATTTGTCGTCCTCACAAAATCTTTGAAAATATCTTGTATTTGATCCGGCCGCAACGTAGGCTGGTAGTACGTCATGCTGCTTCCCTACTCCAGATGTGTGCCGCCTCTCAAGCTCCTCACATCACCACAATACTGGTGCATGGGAAACAGGTAATGTTGAGGCAAAGGTGGACTGAAGACTCTGCATGAAGACTACTCATAGACACACTAGCTAGCTAGCCAGAGAGCTAGCTAGCTAGTGTGTCATAACCAGCGCGTCAGCAAGGCTTTTTTAAAGTCAGAAAGAAGAATTAGCTAAAATTAAGCATTGAATATTTGACTTTATGTTTTAAAAAAGGGCCACAATCTCTTGTTAGCTTAAGTAGCCTACATGGCTGAATACGGGATCATCCCTATGTTTCCAGGGTTCAATGTCCCCCGGGTCCTATGTTCCCCGTTTTTTAACAAAAAGGGTCCTATGGTCGCAATACATACGGAGTGGGGAACCTGGACTACAAGACTCTTTTTCAGAAGAAAGGGTCCTATGTTCCCTGCAATTCCTTAACATTTCCTAATAATATTCAGAAAAGGCTTATTTTTTCCACCATAATTTCCATAATTGCGGAATTGCATGACATAAGCCTATGCCTTCGCTGATTTAATTCAGCATTTTTTTTACAGTATATTATGGGTTAGGGTTAGGGTTAGGGTTAGGGCATGTAGACCCACATAGGCCAATTTGCCGGTTAGGGTTGGAAAAATAACAGACAAAGCGGGGAACATAGGACCCGGGGAACATAGGTACGCTCCCGCTGAATACCTGTAGGCCTACTTAAGCTAAATGTGTGTAGCCTACATTTCATGGAAGGGTCAAATAAAATAATAAGATAACTGTACCTTATATAACTATACATACTGCATACAAAAATGGAAACCTTCCAAAAGAATTTAACTGGTGAAGAACCGTTCATACTTAGCCATTTCTGGCTAAACAACTACGTTTAGCATAATACAGTGGCTAACCCTCACACAGTCCTGACATTGGCCATGCTAGCTTGGCCAAGGTAGAGGCCCCAGGGCTCAGACGTTTAGGAGCTTGTTGTTGGTGTTTGCTTTCTCTCCATTAACCATCACTTAAACAGGTCCCTCATCACTGCTGCAACATCACTCACTGCTATTAGGCTGGCTGTGTTCGTGAAATAGATTTTGGCTTTTGGACATGGTGTTTAAAAAACGCTTGATAGTTGGCTTGGGAGCAGAGTGCTTACATTTTTATTTTGATAATAAATTCATATTAGAACTAGTGCAACTCAATGGAAGTGATTCGAAGACACTAGGCTAAAGAGGATTTTTTAACATGACCCATTTGAATTTGGGTTGCTTTTCAACACTGTCTACTTTTCACAGATTAATGTGGGACCTAGATTAAGTGTCCCAGTTTCTTTAGAATAACCCCAGTTGGAAAATTCAGGTTTCTTCGGGTAAGGATATGCGTGAATCTGTTATTATCTATCGTCAGAAAAAAAAAAAAGCTAAAAATAAAAAGCTATGGGCAAGGGCTTGCCAGATATTCAAAATATGATCAAAAAGCTGCTAAAATTCTATTATGTTTGTGTTATACTGCCGGCCTGACTCACAAAGTATTCCCCACATACTTTAAATGGTTGTCCATGTCCATACTTGTGAGCTTTAGTTCCCCTCCGTAGTGGTCCATGGTTTGATTTGAATTTGTATCAGGCTGACTGACATGACACCTTTTTTATTATGTGCTGTTTTATTAATTATTAGGATTTTAGCATAACGAAATTTGATTATTCCTTAGAGTGAAAAAAAAAGCCTGGAGGCTGCTTTCCAACTAGCGGGGAAATAGCATCGATACTCTGTTCAATTTACTTTCTCATTTACCTAACATGGGCAAGGAAGTGAAGCTTGAAATAGGTTCCCCAACAAAGCACCAGTGGATTTACACCACCTCATGCCTGGGAAACATTAAGGCTTTGTGCTTAAGATGGGCCTCAATATTTCTTTTGAGCACTGAATAACTCACACACACACACACACACACACACACACACACACACACACACACACACACACACACACACACACACACACACACACACACACACACACACGACTCCATTAATGCAATTATTTTATTTGTTGACTTGTTTCTGTGTGGTCAGCTTCAACTCCATGTGTGTGTCGATAACGAGCCTGGCTGTGGACTACCATGTGGAGATAACCACAGTTTATGTGTGTTGCTTCTTCCCTCAGGATGAGGCAGCTTGAAGGCTACGTGCTGACTATCAGGGAATAATGAACTGAGAAATGAGTGAACATTAAAATATTTTCTGGGCAGCCAACCGTTTATTTCATTCATTATATCAAATTCATTGATTGGGACTGGGACTAATGCAATTGACTTGACTTTATTTCCTACATGGCAGAAATCACCATGACACTGATTGTAAAAATGTTGTCGCTTCGCCACTCTAAAAAGGAATTATTTATGAGGGTTGGTTTTCCATTTCATGATGTTTGGATGCTTTGTAAATTTCGGGCGATGCAAAAGATACAAATTTGTCCTGTCATAATGTTTGTGAAAATTGGATGTATTTTTAATAATGCTGAAACACATATTTGAGTAAAGGCACCTTATTCGGCCACTGCACACAGAATACATTCTACACACGTAGGCAATTCAATTTCAATTTCAATTTCAAAAAACTTTATTTGTCCCCAGGGGACAATTGAATGCATTGTATGGGTTACAAGTTAATACATGTATATACACAATACATGATATGCTCTATACCGAAGCTGCAGTAATGATGTCAAGACTGTTCTTGTGTCTTTCTGTCCACTATAGGTCTATTGTCCGTCTCGCTGCCAGTCTCTTAAAAAAGCTAGTGGACAGCCTTGCCCCCAGTATTACTAGTGTTTTAGTGCATGGCAAGCAGGTAAGTGGACACACAGACAGTGGTCCCTGAGAAGTTTACCATATACTGTATGTCCCATTTGGGTTACGACATGGCGGGCACAATGATTTTAATGTTCACTGATAAAAAGAAATAGAATTGGAAATATATGATTACAAGCTCCTCATGCTGTTATCCTATGGGAATCGCTTAGACAAGCTGCATTTTCCCATTTCTCATCACAGCTCACTTACACCTTGTGTGTGTGTGTGTGTGTGTGTATTTGTGTGTGTGTGTGTGTGTGCCTATGCTGTAGTTGTAGTGAGGCTGCCGGCACATAATCATAATGCGGTCCATGTGCCTAGACTCACTTCACATGCGCCGATTGATACATTGTGACCCAGGGATTTTTCTGATGCCTCTCCCTCACGCGGGATGGCTTTCGGAAGGTGCATTGTTCCCTGTTAAGTGTTATTCAGAGATTAGCCTCCTCCTGCGAGTGTCACTTATCTCGCCTCATTTTTTAGCCCTCGCGATGCTTTTAGGCATTTCATTATGCTGAAGTAGCTCAAGGTGTGAATCTGCATATAGATTGCTCACCGGCGGGAATGCTCCTCTCGACATGATTGGAAAAAGCTGATTTAAGATGTGCGGCGCCTTTGCCTCCTCCTAACAATAACAGCTCAACTGCGAGTTCAATTTGAGTTGATTCTCACTCTACTATGTGATTATATTGTGGGACATTTTCAAACAAATCTATTCGGTTTGAATTTAAAAGTTGGTCGTTTTCAAACACATCCAGCTCCACACTGTTGCGTACTCAGTTAGAATCAGCTTCAGAATGTAACGAGGATGAAAGCGCTGGATTTCCATCAGCTAGAGGCAGTGATAAAAGTGTGTCTACTCATCAGGGAAGATTGGCGAGGTGTCATTTTTTTTACAAGATGCTTTCAGAGGAAACAAAACACAAAAGTGGGAGAAGATTGCAGATCCCCAAGATTACTTCTTGGGGATCTGCAATTTTTTCCCACTCACCGACTCTCGGAGACGAGGGCAATTTTGGAGGAATGGAACAGAGATATTTGTAGGAATTGCACCTTTGGAGGAAGCACGTGTCAGCCAACGCATGTGCGCACTTACACCACAAAACCCATACACACAAAAAGCTCCATTGTAATATAGACGCCATCTCATCTGCATTGCACAGACCTTTTTTCGTGAGTTTGGTGTATGCCCTCTTACCACTGTGTCTGTGTGTGTTTGCATATGTATCTAATGCCTGTGTTTACAAGGTGACCCTCGGCCTATTTGGGCAAGAGGAGGAGGTGATCTCCAACCCACTGTCTCCGGGGGTGATCCAAGGCATCATCTACAGCAAGTGCTATGGGGAAATGGAGGCTGTGCTTCAGCAGGAGCTGGTCATCCACATCGGATGGATCATCTCCAACAACCCAGAGCTTTTCAGCGGCCTGATCAAGATCAGAGTCGGGTAGGGCACGTTCGGATTCACCCTTATAACTTTCAGTCAAGTGAGATGGTCTTATGCAATATGTATACTTTGCTGTCCCCCTGCTTCCTTTGTGTTCAGACCACTAAACAGAAAATAAATGAATCAATAGATATTAGCATTAGTTTATTTTCTTGTTTCTTTCTTCCGTTTTCCCATCAAAACATCACAAACTCCTGGATTTGTGTGCATAGCTCCTCAAGAGTTTGAAGGCATTTCTCCAGGGATGTTTGGTCAATGTGAAGCAGAATGAAACAAAACGCTACCCCCTGGTGGTTATATGCCTTCGCAATGCACACAATTCAATTTCAGAACGGTGAAAGTATTGTTAATTGTATAAGTGTTGTTAGCCAGGCAATGCTTTGAAGAAGGATATGGTACAAGGTCACTGCGACCTGACAATATATAAAATCACAGTAACCTTTGACCTTCAAAATGTAATCAGTACACCCTAGGGCTGCTCGATTATAGCAAAAATGATAATCACGATTATTTTGATTGATATTGTAATCACGGTTATTAAAGACGATTATTCATTGTAGTGATGCACCAACATGAACATTCAGCCAATTCTTTCAACATTACATAAGCAAAACTCCCAATTGTGCTCCTCAAACATAGCCTACAACTAAAAAGCCACACAAAATAAATAATCAGTAAAACCTTCGAATCTAAGAGTAAAATTAATATTTTACTAGGGATGTGATTGTGAACCATTTATTGATTTGTACTTCGACTTATAAGAGGAGGTAGGCTATGAATCTACAAAAAGGTTTTTGCAGTGCACGTTGAGTTGCTGTATAAAAAACTACACCACAACTGACACCGTAATGTTCAGACATCAGAATTTGCATCAGAGCGCTGATCATAAAAATTAGACGCTTTATTTAAACGAAGTCCATGCTTAGGTGCTGGTTGTAACTTTTCGTCTGTAGACTGAAACTAACGGAGGGGGTGCGTCTCACTGTATATTTGCTCTTGTCGCGCAGATAGTTTGCCGACATGGCACATTCAGGCTCGAGAAATGCAATCAGAAAGTGGAAGCCTTTCCCCTCAACAACGTTAACGTGCAGGAATCCCCGACTATCATTTTACCCGTAAAGCCACAGAGCTTTTCTGCGCGGCGGCTCACACGTGCAAGTTCTCACAGTGAATGACACCGTTACCCACCGCCATCACAGTGTCTCGCTCACACCACGTTTAACCGGGTGAAACGCTGCTTCAATCGCGCAAGGCTTTTGTGTTTCGGTGTAACATCCTGGACGAGCGTTTTAACTTTATGCTGAATAAACAACTGCACTGGAATCGGGCGGGGCGGAGCGCAGGTGGAGACAGAAGGGTGCGCTGCATCTACTACACCCGGCGTGCCGCACAATAACCGTTTTATTACGATTATCTTGTTTTCATGATCGAGGGAAGCCAAAATTTGAACCGAAATCGAAATTCAATTAATCGCCCAGCCCTAGTACACCCTCAAGTCCAAGTGTTAGTTTGTACTAAATGTGACAAAAATCCCCAAAAGCTTTATTGAGGTATTGCTATCATGATGTCAGTGACCTTGAACGTTGACCTATGACCTCCAAAACCTAATCAGTTTATACTTGAATTGGAGTGTCTATTTGAGCAAAGTTTAAAGAACATCCCTCAAAGCCATGAGATATTGTGCTCACAAGAATGGCCCTACATATGACGGTGGCCAGGGCCGGCCCTGACCAATTTGGCGCCCTAGGCAAGATTTTAGCTGGCGCCCCCCATTGTATTGCAGTCAGGTCCACCACTGTTCATACACTCACACAGAACTGGATAACTTTGTCTTTGACATTTCATTTTATTTTAGACAGAAAATAACCCACAAAATAAAAACCATATTACAAAACAAGTGACATAACATTAAAAAACGAATACAATATTACGATTCGCAAAGAAAAATGCATATATATACTATTACAAGTATAGTTTAAATAAATCATAACTTTGCATTGAATATAATTCCACACAAAAGCTATATTACAAAATTAAATGACAGAGACCTCTGGATTTTACTGCTATTTAACTTGATTCCAACAGAGAGCTGTCTACATTTAGATGTTAAGACCTCATCTTCATATCTCAACAAGCTCACCTCACCTTGCTACAGCCTGACTACTCTTGCCTTTGGGTCTATTGGTGAAGCCTTTATTCCTCATGCTGCATCACTGGGCTGTGCTGAGGTGGAGAAGATGTCTGCAGGACAGGTGGCTCAAAGTATTTCAAAACCTGAAGAGAGAAGAGAAGTATACATGTTAGATAAGATTAAACTATTGTCTTTAAAATGCAGTTTAGCATCCAACCAGAGTGAAGAGAAGCAGTAACTAATGGAAAGCTATAGGCCTAGGTAAGGTACAATCAAACGGAAAAGTTTGCTCCTGCTTTTTATTAAATCAGAATCAAGCCTTCTGATGATATCTCATGGCTTTATGTATAGCACTTTGATTTACCTTGTGTTGAAAAGTGCCTCACAAATAAACTTGACTTGCCTCAGGTATGCAATATTAACAGTTATTATACTGTGCACTTTTAACACTGATGCAAACTAACACAATAAACCCATGGTTGACAACCATTAATTATAGTGGAAAAGGAATAGCTTTCTAATAACCATTACAAGCAGTGCAAACTTTGGCAAGTTATGACAGGGGATGTAGGCTACCTGAAAAATATTTCTAAATGCCTCTAATGAATGGGAGTAACGTTACCCATCTTCCAAAAGTATACGCTAGCAAGTTAACACACTGCTCCTACAATGGCTAAAACAATGCAGCACTATTCATTCATCACATTAACGTCACTGTAGTAGGCCCACCTCTGTCTTTGTCACGTTTTTCCTCCTCTTCTTTTCCTTTTCAGTCTTCCCTTGGCACGAGAGAGCTTTTGTCTTTTTGACATGGTGTGCGCTCTTTTCTTCCGGTTCCGACCGGTGAAGTTACCGTTCAGATACCTGGCTGATCGCCAGAAATCTGGAAGAGTCTATCGGAGGAGAGGGGGGCGCTTCAATTTTTTTTTAATAGTTTGTCTATCCTCAGTAGTTGTCATATTTTAAGCTTAACTTAAACATTTTGAAATTATAGTATTAACAGTATTAGTAAAAAAAAAAATTAAAATAAAGTTTTGGTAGCCCATTTATTTTTATTTTTTTTGTAGCGGCGCCCCCTGCGGATGGATGCGCCCCTAGCATTTGCCTATACTGCCTATGCCCAGGGCCGGGCCTGACGGAGGCATAAAAATACCCATTTTGAATGCTCTCGCTTGTTCAAACAAGATCAATCTGTATAGGGTTCAGTTCTGCATGCATAACCTGTGTGTGTGTGTGTGTGTGTGTGTGTGTGTGTGTGTGTGTGTGTGTGTGTGTGTGTGTGTGTGTGTGTGTGTGTGCTGTGTATGTCCAGATGGATTATCCAGGCTATGAAGCAAGAACTGAAGATCCGTGCTGGAGACATGCCGACCCAGGACATCCACCAGCTCTCCCCCAGCAACATCAAGCAGCTGCTGCTGGACGTGCTGCAGCCACTACACGCCGGCAGGTACTCACCACACACATTCACAGTCACTTTGCTCATGTTTTTCTCATCCCTTAAAACTCACAAATCTGCCTTTGAAGACGCCTCCTCTTTATCTCTATGCATTTACTTTTCTTTGTCTAATCTTTTAATTATTTTATCTTCATCCGTATCTTATTATCTCCTACAACCCAATTTCCCCAGTGGGAATTATTCCACTTTTATCTTATCTTATCTCACCTAATCCAATACAAATCGACTCTGACAATTCTCTCTAGCACAAAGGGTATCAGCACTATATGTTTCCTCCAGTCTTTAAACCTTGCTTCTCCCTGGTATTTTGCCCCCAGGTCTTGGCTGAACAGGCGTCAGATCGATGGCTCTCTGAACAGGACCCCTCTGGGCTTCTACGATCGTGTGTGGCAGATCCTGGAGCGGACCCCCAATGGGATTGTGGTGGCTGGCAATCACCTCCCACAGGTACCATGCCTACACTGACACTGCTGAGGGAAAAAAACAACTCTGACCAATACTGGTTATATGTGACACTGTGTATTGTGTTCTGGCAATACAAGCAGCTATATACAGTAGATGGGATTATAGATTAACTAGATATTTAGTTTTTTTTTATTGAGTAATACAAGATACCTTTTACATGTTCAAGTTTTCTCAATTTTCCATTAAGTTGGTATTTTGGTGTTTAGGTCTTATTGGAAAAAATTTGCATAATTGTTCTTTGCTTAATCCCCTTCCATCAGCATGATTATTATGTATTACCAGAGTCAACAGTCAGTCAGTGATGTTGCTGCTGTTAAGCCTTTTTCACGGCAGACATGTTGACAGAATGACAGGTGCAAATGGCGCAATTCCGTCAAGCGGCTTCGGTTCACTCACTTCAATCACTCCCTATTTAAAAACACTCAAAATCTATTTCAGACACTTATGAATCCCACTTATACATTGTTAATAATTGTATGCCCTTCTTTTCTGACAAGTCAAAATGCATTTTTAGTGAAAGCCTATTGGGTTTGCTAGTCATTACATCTACAAGTCTGAAAGAAATCAAGAGATTATTCCTAATTATTCTTAAATCTCATTCAAATTTGATTAATTGAAATGCTCTGAATGACAATATTTATATTTGGAATTTGGGAGAAATGTTGTAAGTAGTCTGAAGAACAAATCAGCAATTTTCAGATTTAAGGATGAATTTAATACATGGATTTACCTGCATTTCTTATAGACATTTGAATTCATCTGGAAAATATAATTAACACTAATTATGAATGTCTTTCTGTCTCTGTAGCAACCTACTCTGTCTGACATGACCATGTATGAGATGAACTTCTCCCTGCTGGTGGAGGACACGCTGAAGAACATTGTCCTGCCTGAGTACAGACAAATCATAGTGGAGGTAAACTGACTCTTTTCACCAAGATAACTTCAGTCAAAGCAAATGTGTATGGTGTTTTACTAAGGATACTAGTAGGGATCTGTGACCTCTGTCCGATATCCGACAACCGACCTGAAACTGATATTTGAATGGCCCCATCCCTAGTTTTTTTACCTAACGTGACATTGACTTTGCTCTTTATATTCTGCTTTCAATCATATATCTCAGCCCAAGCACTGCAGCTTATGAACCAAGAAGCTAGAATACAAAGTGACACCATTTCTAGCGATTATTTGGCAGGTTCCCATTTGATTTCAATTGATTTCTTTTGTATTGCCTTTGATTACCATGATGTCATCCTTGTCCTGTCTCCACTGTGTGAGTATAGCTGCTGATGGTGGTGTCCGTAGTGCTGGAGAGAAACCCGGAGCTGGAGTTTGTTGAAAAGGTGGATCTGGACGGTCTGGTGAAGGAAGCCTTCAGTGATCTCCAGAAGGATGGCAGTCGCTTGGAAGGCATGAAGAAACAGGTATGAGAGGCCCTGTCTGTTTAACTGATAACCCCCCTACCTTTTATCTTATTTGAATGTGACCTGAGTGTCAGCCACACAATTATCTCACCTCTTTTCTCTTCATCTCTCACCTTTTCTGAATTGATGTGCTTTCAAACCCTTGAGCTTCTGTTCCAGGGCCATGAAATTATCATTTGACTAAATGATTAGCTTTAGAGACATACTGCTGTTGTCCAATTTCAGAAAGGCTTTATTACATTTCTGAGATACAATTCTATTAGTATGTTTTTCCTTAAAGAGGACCTATGATGCTTTTTGACTTTTATGACCTATAAACGTTGTTATGATGATTCATAGTCATGCTTAACCATACTAAATTATCAAATAATGACTTACATGCATTTCGACATATTCCCTGCTGACCGTCTGGGGTGTCTGTGCAGAGCACTAAACACTATTCTAGCCAGTCGAGAAGTCACGTCTTCAGAGCGGTCTACCCTTTCATAATTTGTGACGTCGCATAACACTTTGTGACGTCTCCACGCGGATGTTTCCATGTATGGTAAGGCTGTCACTTCCCTGTTCGCGTCTGCCTCGCGCCCTTATAGGTCCATGCTCGCGCTTCCCGCCACTGAAAGTGTTCCGGAAGGAAGGTAACCAATCACAACGGAGTGGGGTTTGCAGGAGGGGGGGGAGGGGAGCGGAGATGGCCGAAGCACAGGCGGAGGGAGCCGAAGCACACACACTCAAGTGTTGACAGGATGTGCTGGATCGCCAAAATAAGAGAAAGAGCTTCCCGAAAATCTACATAGTTTTTTGTGATGTGATTCGTGTCAGGTTGCTCTATAGCAGTGTAAAACAAGAAATTAAGACCAGAAAAGTAGCATAATGGGTCCTCTTCAAAGCTATAGTGCGTAATTTCTGTCCAGGTTTTTTTCTCAACAGTAGAATCAACAACTGAAATATTTGTTGGGCGCTTCTTGGGCTTTTTCGGAGCTTCCGCGCCAGTGTCAGGGGGGTGACACCAGTGTGTAAACACTGCCTTACTGAGAAATACAGAAACAGTTTTTTTTAATAGGCTTGATCAACTTTCTGTTAACTCATTTGGCAATGGCTGGAGTGTTACGGACATTCATTCATTTATGTGACAAAGTTACGCATTGCAGCTTTAAAAAAAATGTAATTCTAAAATGAATAATTTAAAAAAAAATCATTGTTTTGATCAATATTGACTTTTGCCCTGTTTTGCCTCTGCCAGGACAACATGGAGGCGTTCTATAACACACCACCAATGGGAAAGAGAGGCACCTCCAGCTACCTGACCAAGGCCATTATGATCCAGCTGCTGCAAGGTGACATCAAGCCCTCCAAGGACGACCCGTGCTCTGTTAGCTAGGATTTACGACGCTCTCACCCCCATATCCCAGCCCCGCTCTGCAGAGGAGACTACTGAGCATCCATCACATGTAATCACGAGATAACCTCTAACCTCTGCAATCCTCCCTTCAGCAGGACTCGGCACACTCCTGCAACCTACATATTTTTCCGCCATGGACTTTCGCCTGAACAGCAGTAGAAGGCTGTTCAATTGCCGTAGATCAGTGTGTCTAACGTCTGCGCCTTGGGTCAGTCATGTTTAATATTCTAGAAATGTTTTAATTAATTTGTGGGAAAATAGTCACACTACTATCCCTATAGCCTTGTTTTCTTTCACCTCTAAACTTTTCTTTTGAGTTTAGTATCCCAACAGGTTTGTTCATTCAAATTAGGATTCTGCTAGAATTGAAAGCTTTGTCACTTTACTCGCTAGCTGTTCTGTTAATCCCCTTGCTTTTCAGTTCAGTTCAGCTCAGAGTCATATTAAGCGTGGAGACATGGGAGTGTATCAACCGGGTTGGGTGATCGTCTGTAAGAAAGTGAATCCATGTGTCTCCCAAAATGTCAGACTCTCTCTTGAATTATAGAAGAACTGTGTTTGAACGTTTGGCTTAAAGATTGAACTTAAACCTTCTGTATGTCTGGCTATGAGGTATTTAAAAAAAAATATTGCCTTTATGAACTCTGCTCAATTAACCATGGGCTCAGAAGTAGCTTTCAAGTTATCCCTCACCAGCAAAATGTCAGTACAAGGTCAAGTTGTATCGTAACAGATGTGGTTCTCAAATTGGTGCATTTGGCTCCGAGGGGCTGCATTAAAAATGCAGCACATTGCAAATTGCCCCTTGATGTGTGTATCCCTATCCATACCATCAGTGTGTCTTCAGCATTAGAAGGTTCTAGAATCACTGTACATAATAACATCTTTGGCACTTAAAGTGAATTAGACAGTGTACCATTCACCAGAAATAATGTCAGAGTAAGTTGTTTTTTTGCACTGTGTTGACTTCCTCTTCATCCTAATTCCTATATGCATGCACCGTCTGCTGCATGAGAAAAGGGTAATGTTTGACATAACCATTGTGTCGGATACAAAATAGAGTTGGAGTTTCTGAGTTGGCCTGTTTTGCACAGTAGTAAGGCTCTGCATGACAATGAATAGGGCTCATCTGAAGTCCTGGGACTGAGGACCCTTTAGAGAAATGCTGTTTAGTTGAATGTGGCAAACAGAGAAAGACTGCTGTCATCCTTAGGTAGAAATGATAAAAGGCTTACTTCGAATGATTTTAAAAAGCGTGCCTCTCTGAATATTATCACTGTGATGAATCCACCCAAACGTATCTCTGTGTTTGTGGTTGTGTGTGTGTTGTTTAATGCTGTCGTTCATAAGAAGTATTTTTAACTCAAAACTGTAGTTTCAAATAATAAAGTTATGATGGAAACAATAAACATGTCTCTCTGTGTCACTTTACTCGTGTACTGCTTTAAAGAGTAGATCAGTAATGAATGTACAATAGCAGTTTTGTAAGCTAAAACTGAGTGGTTCTTCTCTGCATTTTATTTGGGTTTTTGGAAAAAATATCAGAGTGAGCGCTCTGTCACATGCTGTTGTCTGTGAGATCTTTGTGCCAAATCTCAGGTGATTGACTTACATTTTGAAGAGAGAAGCCTGCAGATTAATGCTGCTGAATGTTTCTCTACAACTTTTCCCTTGGAGACTATTTGTAAGTATTGTGTGTGTGTGAGAAATGTTAACTTAAGCCTTTTAGGGAATGTAATGTTAGCAACTTGTTAATCATGTAGCTCTGTGAGCTAGCAGGTAGCTAATTGTTTGCTGGTTCCCCTTGATTTTACATGTGGTAGTCAAGCTTTGTTTTTATACAGTTATATGCGCTGTTTAAATTACAAATGTGTGTGTATACTTACTGTCTATACTTACCATGTATTATAATTTATACTTACCGACTGTATGGATCTGGTGATGTCTGTTTGTTGATTTATGTGTTCATGTTATTACAGTTTTACCAGCAAGAAAACCTATAGAAGAAACCACACTAAAGAACAAGATACAGTAAGTCAAGCCTTGTGTCTTTATGCCAGAGCAGTAGGCCTACACTTTTTAACGTGTAAATAAGTGCGCAGATGCTTTTGGAACATCTTCTCCCCTTTTATTTTTCCAGCCATGTGAATATGAAATACAGCCCTTTAACGGTAATTACGTTGCATGGAATCTCATGGTCCTTGGCTGAAAACGGGAGCAGAAATGGTGCGTGACAGCTCCAGCCCTGAGGCTTGTGTTTGGCATTGTATTCCAATCCCACCAGTTACACCCACTTGTGTTGCCCCAAACCCCTTATCAATCTGCATCTCGCCAATGAGGCTGTGTGTGCTGTCTGCAACACTGACTAACCGACTGGCAGAGAGGTGGAGAGGGGGTGGGCAGCAGCCAGACAAGAAGATAAATGAGTTCTGCATCACACACTCAATATATTCAAATCAACCTGTGTGCTGGTGGTGAGAGCGGGCATATTTTCTGTCTACTAAAAAACACATCTCTTCTACACCAAAATGAATCCAAAAGAAACCAGTGTCTCAAATATTAAAAAAGATTTTTAATGTTGATTTTCTAGTTTTGTATATTTGTTCCCACACCCTCGATTTGCCTTTTTAATTTTGATTACTAAATGTTTTGACCTCGACTGCTTTTTTAATATCTCTATTTGATTTGCCTAGATTAGGCAAAGTGCAATAAATAACTTAAGCAGCACCCTTTTAGAGCATTGTATTACAGGGATTGGAATGAATAATTAGAGAGCACGGTGTTTTAGGTGTGCCAGCAGCTCAGTCTTGAGTGGACTTTAGTGGGTGAAATGGATGGCGTCCGGCTCAAGTCAAGCATGTGACCAGTCTTGCAGACTTGATTAGTAACCGGAGAGGTGCCCCTTGAGCAAGGCAACCTCCATAAATTAAATGCACTATTCTGTTTGTGCATTTTTTTATTCCGGGCTAGTGTCAAAATAATAACAAGAACAGAGTGAAAAATCCATTTCCCGGGGCACCCTTAGCTCAGTTGGTAGGGCGTCCCCCTCCTCCCCCTCCCCCCCGGGCCGGAGCAGCAGCAGACCCGGGTTCGATTCCCGCCCGCGGTCGTTCTCTGCATGTCAATCCCCTCATAAAAATGCCCAAAAAATATATTTAAAAAAAAAAGAAAAAGAAAAATGTATATCCCCTATAGGAGATTAATAAAGTATGTCTTATTCGTATTATTCAACATTTGTATCCTGCAGTTAAGAGTGTTATGCCTCATCAGTCCACTAGAATGCAGCAGAGTTGAAGAAATAAAATATATATGGCCTGTTTTTTGTAAAATATATTTCTTATAATAATCACAAAAATCATAATCACAACCATAATCATTATATACATTTTCTAAAAATTCTACAGTACTTCCTCACTGACTATTATTTTTAAATCTCCAATATGTGGCATGTAAAAGTTAGGTAATTGATTAAAAAAAAGTAACAGCTGCTGCACAAACAAAGCAGATATCCAACACGGACAGAAGTATCAATGGACAAATCCTTACAGAAAAGAACAGCATTTGTCTGTGCCTCACATAATGAATGCACCATAATTCAACTCAGAAAAACAAGTCAGGTTTCACCACTGCGTCCCATTGCTTTTAAATTGGCTGATGAGTGGTGAGGTGAGTGGCTTTGTCTTGTCATGCTGAATCATCATTGTAGTGGATACAATTTAAAATATTTTTATATACTCATATAAAATGATTTGGAATCATTTTATACTACATATAAAATGATTCCAAAATATATACACAGCCTATCCCTCTCTCTGCTCTTCATATTTCTTCTTCCTTTTCTTGTCTGACTCACACATGAAATATATATTTCCCTGGAAGCACGTCCTTCAACATGGTGATAACCGTTTGGAAGCGTAAGCACAGATGAGCCAATCATACCTATGTGCTCTGATTGACTGCTGAACAGCTTGACAGTGAGCTCACCCCTCCCCTGTCTCCATCTCTATCACACTTCCTGCTATAACACTGCAAAGAACCCGCAGCCCGTGTTATCTGGGTTGGAGATGTGAGTGACTGCCAGACTGTAGATAAAACGCAATGATAATGTGTTTAGTCTGCAGGCGGCGTATCACTGGGGAATTATACCGCCGATCCACAGGTGGTCGACTCGGCATAGATCATATTTACATCAGTCATGGGTTACTTTGAAGAACATGGTGGGGGCCTGGTCTTTCTGGCAAATCCATTTTGTCTGTTTATTCAACTTTTAGGGGTTGCTAGTGATATGGATCTTGGGAATGCAATGTTGGCTGGTCTATCCATCACTTTGGTTCACATTTCAATGTATATACAACTATTAGATGGATTGGGATGATACATGGTTGAGACACTTCTGGTTCAGACACTTCTGGTTCCCAAATTGAGGAATCTTAATTGGCTTTGATGATCCTGACTTCTTTCATTTTAATTAGTCCAACTAATTTAGCCACGATTCTGAAGATGTTTGATAAACCAACCTGCAGTTCTGCTGAAGTATGCCGGTCTCTTTTTATCATTTTGTGGTCACAAGAATATCAGAAGAATAGTAAAGCCTTAACCATGTCATTTCTGTTACATCTGCTGTCATTTTAAAAGAGTCTTACTCCCTAAATTGTTGATGCAAAAGTCTCCATCAAATCAGCCATTTTTTTAACATGTGCATTGGAGGAGCAGATTTTCTGCTCAAGGGCATTGTGGTTCTCTGAACATAGTTTACTTGCGTTATGACACACAGTGCTGATGGTGTACCCATAACTCAGCATCATCATCATCATCATCATCATCATCATCATCATCATCATCATATGTCGTCAAGGGATCCAAGGTGACACACATCAATCAACATCTCATATTAGAGATGGCAGCAGGCCCAGGCAAATACAAACAAGCACAGACCTTGACTGGGCAGCCATATTGTCTTTTATCATGGCTATCCTGATCAACACCAGACAATGAAAGTAGGTCACGTTGTAGAACTACGTGTAGCTTTGAGGTTAAAAGCCATCTTCAATCCATTTACTTTGCCCAAAACACTTATGGCAGAGAAGAGCTGTCATTTTAATCAAATGACATATTACACACAACATTTAGATGTTATGGCTGCTATTGTATGCAAAGTGTCACTTCACACACAATGTGGCCTTCTGAACTGTGGCCAAATGTAGGGAAAAATAAAAACAAAAGTACAATTTGCTCTGTTGAGGCACCACACTCCATACAAACACTCTTGTGTTTTTGGACTTGTGTATTTGTTTAATCTATTGCTTAATTAAATCGAAACATGCTCAGTGCCACTGCAAAGAAGTAAAAATAAGTGTAATACATTTAATTTCTCTACTTCCAATAGCTCACAACATGCAGGCTATGCTGAAACAACACTACACAAATAGCAGCTCAGGCTAATACATTGGATTTTCTTCCATAGAAACACAAACGATTCCCATTGAATTCGGCTCCACAGTTATTTCAAGCCTATCTGTCGCTGTAGGCATTGTTCATTTATTTTTTATTATTTGAAGCACATTGTGTTGCCTTTGCTGTGTATGAAAAGAACTATATAAGTAAAGTTTGATTGATTGGTTGTTTTTGTGATTGTAAAGCTGCTTGCCTTGTTGCATTACCTATACATGGAATAGAATGACATCTATCAGACACAGCAGAGATTGAGATTCAGCTTTATTGGCAAAGTATGTTTGGGCACATATGGGATTTTGACTCTTGTTTCTTGTATCTCTCAACGTACTTGGCAAGAAGTGTGTGTGTGTGTGTGTGTGTGTGTGTGTGTGTGTGTGTGTGTGTGTGTGTGTGTGTGTGTGTGTGTGTGTGTGTGTGTGTGTGTGTGTGTGTGTGTGTGTGCAAGTGCGTGTGCGAGTGTGAGTGTGAGAGAGATGTAAATGACAACGTGAACAGATCCTCCCATTAACACACACTCCCTTTCTCCCCTGTCTGTCTGTGTCTGGAATGAGGCCTCTGTATAGGCAGGCAGCCTATAGGGGAGATTAATAGAAATGTCTCAGCACCAACGTTCAATCTGGACACTCCTCAGACAAAGTGTTCCTGTGGAAACTCTATCCTCCTCTCCACTGCCCAGGGCCTGACCTGAGCGAGGGGTTAATGCCTTCTGCACATTGACAGAGGACAGGAGGAGGACAGGACGGACAGTAGAGAAGGATGGGGATGAGGACATGGAAGATGTAAAAGGAGGAAATGTAGAAGACATGCAGTGTGCCAGAAGGATTATGTAGACGGATGGGAGACGTTTAAAAGAGTGGGAGAAGAAGAATGAGAAAATAAAGAGTAGGAGGACGTGAAGGACATCCATGGTCAACCTCCCGTGGTGTGTGTTTATCTCAGCAGCAGCAGTGGGTCCAGTATGAAAACAGACAGAGGCAAAGGTCTGGAAAGAAACCTGGCCGACTGCTCTCGGAGTAAGCAGGAATGTGGTTAACACACGGGAAGCCTACAGTGTATTTTACAATGAGGAGAAGCAAAAGAAGCTCTGAAACATGGATGAGTAACCTTGTTCTGTAAAGGCTTTGTTTAATGTTGGATTATTGTCATAGTGGAAATGCAACAGAAACTACCGTTGTTTTTGTTGTACTACTGCCTAATGTGTCCCTTCTGTATGCCTCTAAATGAATAGAAATAAATAAAAGTCCAATTAGACAGGCAGTTCATGGCTCCTGGAAGATCAACAGTACATTTAATGCCTCTGGAGCAGTTCAGGGTTCAATGCTGTGCTCAGGGAAGCTTTTGGCAGCGGTAGCAGGCACCATTAGTGAGGTAATTATGAGCTTACAGCTGCTAATATCAGCCTGTTAGTTGCCTTCTGTGCCCCTCTCCAAACTTGCTTTTTCACACTTCTCCAATTTGATTTTGAACTCTGCTGTATTTATTACCGTATAAATATATTTATATTTATGTATTCCAGCAACTTCAATCGCATCTCTGATCTGTCAGAAAGAATATCAGCTCCTCTTGATTGTGGTTTGATCGTTTTTTTTTTTTTTTTTTTTTATAGAGTCTGTTGGGTCCAAACATGCAGTCAGTTTTAGTTTAATGAAAATCATGCGTAAAAACGTAAAGCTTTTTGAGCACATCTTGGTTTTCAGCATGTGACATTTCCAACTGCCAGTGTTTAAAGGCCTAGTTCAAAATGTTTTGCCTCACCCTCGGGCGACATAACTGTGTGTGCACTTTTGAAGGAGACATTGTCAAAAATCACTCATCGCTCAGTAGCTTTTCACAAATACTGGTAGTCAGTGGGAGGTATTACCCTTCCTCCTCTAACAGAAGATAGACTTAACAACATAACTAAATGGTCCTGTGTGCTTGTTGGGACTTGGTTATTTACTGTTTGTATTTGCAAATTGCGGATGTGCTTGTCAGCAGGTCAACAAAACAAAACGTCTGTGTTGACAAGTAGTTGCATGTGCACTGAACAGTTTCCTTCAGGTATGTATTTCATTCTAAAATAACATAAAGTGCAAAAATGATAGAGCACAACATAACATGGTAAATAAACAACTACCAGTGTTTGTGTTAAAAGAATTAGCGATGTGCGAACTTTGTCCATTTCTTCTTCAATAAAGCACGCACAGTTAAAAGAATGGTTTATGTCGACTTGTCTTGAACCCGAGTGAGTCAGCAAGCCAAAAAAAACTGGATTTAATGGTAGGTGACAAAAATCCTCACATATTGGAAAAATGTTCTCAAAGGATCACTGAACACTATATATTTGTCATAGTAAAGATGCCTGAGTCATGTGAATGGTGTCTCCTTTAGTGATCGACCCACAGAGGACCATCACCCAACTCTTCAGTTCCCCTGAGCTTAATTGAGCATTTAAGCCTCTTTTCAGCTCCTCGTTTAGGTTTTATGAACCAGAACTTAACTGTTCCGTCTCACTCTCACTGCATTCATCAACCTGCCTGAAGCACCCAAAGACTGACAGACAAAGGCAGTGGCTTTAGTGGAGCAACCTTTATGTACAGTCTATGGGAGCAGCTTAGAACCAGATATTTCCCATTCGGAGTTGGTGGAGCTAAATTAAGAGAACGTTTGTGACTTAGGTCTCCTAATGAATGCTTATGGTGCTCCATGTCTGCTGGATGTGTTAACTGGCATCTGCACACTGTTGTGAGAAATATCAACTTAGTCAGGTCATAATCTGTCAATGTTTGGGGTCAACACTGTCTCAATAAGGCCATACAAAATAATTAGGCCCAATTCAGCTTCAAGTCTCACCTATATGCAAAAGAAAAGAACAAACTGTAAGTTTTATTAAACTATAATAAGCAAAAAAGAGTCTTGTTTAACAAATAACATGTAATAACATGTAACATGTAACATGTAACATGTAATAACATGTAACATGTAACATGTAATAACTATATATATATATATATATAGCCTACTAGGGCCCCGACCGATATATCGGCCGGCCGATTTAATCGGCTGATTATAGCACTTATTTTAGCATTATTATTATTTTTTATTCAAGCAATCATGTTGAGTGAGATGCATTGCTGCCCTAGCCTGGTGCTACCAAACCATCGTACTTAATTTCATTTGTACAGAAGGTCTGGCAGTGCTGTAATTGGCAAACGTTCACTCATGGAGGCGGGTGTCTGTTAAAGTTTAAAACTATTGGATCTGCCCAGTGCCACTTTGGATTAGCCAACCAATCGCATAACGTTTGGTCTTCACGTGTGTCATGAGCCGGCTTCTGGCAACTGAAACTGGAGCGCGACTTCGACGTCATCGTTCTCAGCCACTCGCTCTGTTCGCTGATTGGACCGGCTGTCGAATCTCCGGCAAAACTGGGAAATGGGCTGTACACCCAGACTGACTACTGAAGGGAAAATAAAATTTAGCCGGAAGTAGGCGGGCGGGCGGAGCCAGGCTACTGCTGCCCCAGAGGTAGCCTACATCCATAGCATTACAGTTATAGCCTATTAACAGCGGCAGCAGGTGTGTTGTAATACATTGGATTGTTAATAGTATTGATAGAATCTATATAGTGCTTTATTGGAGGTCATTTAAAGACACTTTACATCATACATATAGACAATTATACTCATAGAAAAATAAAACAAAATACAGACAAATTAAAGATAAGGTTTGGAGTGGAGTCAGGTGTAATTATGCTTTTCTTAAAGAGATGAGTTTTGAATTGACTTTTGAATGAGTTTATTTAGTCTGAGATGCTGATGTTTGGAGGGAGGGAGTTCCAGAGGGTTGGGTGCAGCATCATAAAATGCTTAATGTCTGAGTTTTAAAATGTGTCATGTCACTTTAGACATATTTGTAACACTTATTTTTTTTTATAATGCATATTTCAATTAATATAAGGTTCCTGTACACCTATCGACAGTGACCAGTATTTATATGTATTTAAGGGTTCAAAAAAGTAATTTTTTTCAATATACATAATATACATATATGTATATATTTTTTTTAAATAATCGTCCGATTTAATCGTTATCGTAATTTTTCTCTGAAAATAATCGGCATCGGCACTCAAAAATCCATATCGGTCGGGCCCTAGAAGCCTACAATGCAAAATAAGGCTTAATATAAAAAAGCAAAACTGAAAATAGTCTTTGCCTTTGCATCCTTCCATGTGCATGCTGTGTATGCTACTAACTACTTTTAAACCTAGAGAGCAGCTGTTTCAGTACTCTGGTTAACGGTTGATAAAAGAGCAGCTAAACGTCCTCCTTTTCCAGTTGTAACATGGCTGGGGTTGCCCCCTGACCTGTGAGGCAGGGCAAAGGGTTACAGAAACAGAATGTCTTCAGAGCAAAAGTTGGAGTTCACAAAAAAGCCAATCGCAGGGCATAGACCATGCTGCAAAACCAAGAGCCAATATTTTATCCACCTTCAAATATTTTTTCTCCACATAAGTGAAAACGTATCGTTCCTTGATAAGTTTTTAAATGCATATCATTTTCAGCAGAGTCTTTAATGTCCTGCAGCCATAGTCCAGTTCACTGTGCACACATTATGAGTTTTGTTGAAACAAGGGGAAGCCTTCCTTCGTCACAGAGCAGTAGTCTAACTCATATATCAGTCTGGCCCTGGGGCAGGGCCGGCTGTCTGCTGAGTTATCTATCTTCCACTACACACCCACAAGGAGCTTGATGTCCAGCTTCAAACGGCTTCACATCTGCTGGTGTAATGTTGGTGCCTGACCAACACCGTCAGCTGATCACAGCTCTCTCACATTCACTTCCCTTCTCATCCATGTCATCTTTATCTCTACCTGTCAGCCCACCCATGTGTCCGGACCAAACCGTCTCTCTGCACACTCCGCATGGCTCCTTTAACACTGTATGGATTTCTGTTAAAGATGAGATATGATTACGTTTAACAGATTCCTGTGGGAAAAATTGAGTCGAACAGTGGCAAAAGTAACAGCTGGAAAAAGGGAATGGTAAAAGCAAAATACAGTGGCTGACCATGGGCTACTGCACACATACAGTAGCCCTGTCAGATACGGTACTTTTGTAATGTTTTTTATGCACATAAAACTTTGACAAGATAATTTTTGTCTGATTTTTAATTATTCCCTCATTCACAAACATTCCCAGATTACCTGAATATTATACAGGTATACTAAGACAGGCTGTGATCATTACATTCCACATTTCTTTGACTTTTGGTAATCTGAAAGTCTCTTGCCTTCAACTGACACTGCCAATCAAGGCAAAGAAAACATTTAACTGATTGCTAAAGGATCACATAAATGTGCCCATTCAGTTTCCCTCATAGCAGTTCCTAAACTGGCCACTAGATGGGGATAGACAGCAACAGATTGAAAAGACACGGACAGGTGGCCAATAATGGTTCATAGTTTGGAGTATTGTATTCTGTCTCATACAAGGCTGCAGAGGGTGATAAGGTCAGCTGAAAAGACTATTGGCTCTCCTTTGCCCTCCTTAGATAACATTGCCAGCTCTCGATGCCTCTCAAGAGCAAAGAAGATCATCCGTGACCACCTCCATCCCAGCCACCACCTGTTCAGCCTACTGCCCTCTGGTAGGAGGTACAGGAGCCTGAAGAGCAGAACCAACAGACTGGCTAACAGCTTCTTTCCTTGGGCAATCAGGTCACTCAACTCTCATAAAACATAAAACATTAAACAGACATACACATAGGCTACCTCACTTTCTACAAGTGCAATATGCTTTCTGCCTTTTAGATTTATTTGTTATGACATTGCCTGTCCTTGTCTTGTTTCTTTTGCTGTTTCTGTGTATTGTTTTTATACTGTTTTTAACTTAAATTGCTTGTCTGTTTTTCTGTGTGTGTAATGCACTTCCAGTTGGCAATCCCAATTTCATTGTATAGGTGACTGTACAATGACAATAAAGACTATCTTATCTCTTAAATCAAATCAAATTGTGATATATCTTAAAAAAAACAACATGGAACTGAATTTGGAAGTACAAAATAGATTAAGACATATAATATAAAACTGATTAATCATTACTCTGGTAAATGATCAGGAATCTCTGTCTCCTGCTACTTTCTTCTATTAGTGATGAGTTCATATCATCAGTCCCCTGCTGTGTCATACTAACGTTATATAATTAAACATACACAAGCATAACGCTATTTCAAAATAATTTGTCAACTGCATCCACTTACCAGTGACGGGGTTACGTCGTTGTCATTTGGATACTATCCTGCTGTTGATTAAATTTACCTTTTATTTCCAAACCTCTTCTTTTTGAGAAAGTTTTATAGTTATATAACACAAGAAGCTTTAGCACTCAATGTGAGGCAGTAGCAACTTTTCTCACTCTGTTAAAAAGAAAGGTCAACTCGCTCAACTCCTTCCCCCATCCTGTGTCTCACACATGTACTGTATCCCCCTCAACACTGAGACAAATCTAAAATAAATATATGGCTCTGGAAAAATTGGAGAAGACAGGAAACAAGGTAAAGGTAAATAATTAACCAATGCTTGTACACTGGCATTCCACCCTTCTATATTTAATTTTTCTTTGTGATGTCTAAAAGCTTTGTATGTTCAACTGGGATTATAAGAGACAGAATTGTCTGCTCTCTAAGGCAAGGCTGCCAGCTCGCCTGGTAGACACGATTATGTTTTCATGAATCGAGGACTTTTCCTCTCAGAGAACCAACACTGCAGGTGACATACCCCAGGGTTCATCCTCCTCCTGTGATAAGCACAACTGAATCTAACTGGCACTAGGGTGTATTCACACATGCCATGTTTAGTTCGGTTGAAACAAACTCAGTTGCACTTCCGCCTTCGGTGCGCATCTTTCAGGCAGGTGTGACTACAGCAATCGCACTCGGGCGCGGACCAAACAAACGCTCCGAGACCCAGCTGAAGAGGTAGTCTTGGTGCGTTTCCAAACGCACTCTGCTGCAGTTCGTTTGTGGTGTGAATTTGTCCGGACTCGATCCGACCCAAATGCAGGAAGCAATGTGCCTTTTATTTCTTTTCTTTTTTAATAAATTGCCGTCAGCTTCACATTATGGTAAAGTGTTGTTGTCGCCATTATTAGGACGATAAGTTGTGGTTTGACCGGGAGCCCAGAACAATATATTACATTTGATCGAGAGGACGCGTAAACATGCTGAATGTGTTCAGCGATCAGATGAAGGAGAGGGGAGCGTCTCTCCACAGTGCCTACAGGTTCACGCTGCGCATGAAGTGTGTGTTTTTATTTAGCTTCCCATGTACGGGACCGTCAATACTATCCCCGTGTCAGTTTGGAGCTGAACTGCACCGAACTGGCACCCAGCTGATACACAGCTTAATCAGCTGAGTGTCAGCTTCAGCCTATTCTTCTCGCGAGCCGCACGTCCAGCAGCAAAAATACAGTAAAAATGATGTTTCTCATCTTAGGCTACAAGCCACATAACGTGGCATTGTCATAGGGCTTCATATTATAAACCATATGAAACAACAATAAGATTATTTTCTTCTTTATTTATAGGCTAGATGTAGGCCGTTTTATTTTTAACCCCATATTATAGCAATTATATAGTTTGCAGTTCGTGCATCCTGCTTCTCTCCACCCCAGAATGTCTGTCTAATGAATGAATGACCTCAGATCACGTGTGGTTTTGCTTGGTTATGCTGGTTCATTTACAAAAGGGGCAATATGAAAGTGGACCACACCAAACAAAAAAAATCTAAACTCTATTTGGTCTGGACCAAAGCAAGTGAACTAGCGGACTTTCCCTGTGTGAATGAATACACCCTTAGATTCAAACCGACAGTTCGATCCAGGACCAATCAGAGCAGACTGGTCTTTTGGAAGACGGGGCTTAAACAGACAGGCTCTAAAACGGATCTTATCAGACAAAGGCTGAACAGAGAATATAAGGTTTTTGTTTGGACAATACACAATGAGAACAGAAACTAGTAGAAACCCAAACAGCTATTTCGAACCAGAAAGTGAGCATAATATCAACACATGGACAATAACCTTTTCCTGAGTCGTCAAACTCAAATTTTGACAGCAGTCGAGTCAAATCAAATAATTCTCATGAGACGTAGAGAATCACAGCTCTTTCAATTAGCCTCCAGATACTCTTTCTTCATCTGATTCTACTCACGTCCTCATCTGTCGTTTGTTTAGCCGGACCCCAAATCCCACAAGTGTGTGTCTTTTGGTCCATGTGTGGCCACCGTGACCTTAATTGTGGACAGGCAAATGGTGCGCCATGGATTATGGGTGATGACTAGGTATAAATTGCTCCGGTCTGTAAATGTTTGCCCTTCCCATACTGCAAGTTAAGCTCCAATATCCTGACGTTCATGTGGATAAATTAAACTGCAAGACCTTGGTAACGATAACAAACGCATTTGTTGGAGCTTCATTATTAGAAGAGTTTTACCAAGTAGTTCAAAGCATAGATGATGACTTACAGTAAAAACATGTATTTCCTTACGAAGTGTACAATGTACGAAGACACGAGAGCAGGAGTGTCTTGTAAAACAGTTTGTTGATCTCACTATCCGGCACATCAACTGTGTAGAATTTCCCTAATGTGTGGAAACTACCAACACAATTTAAACACTGTGGTAGCATATGCTGCTCTGCCCAGCACCTCTTCAATGAATTTGCAACTCCAAATAAAACTTCATTTTAATTTGAGAAAACACTGCAATACTACACTGATATCATGTATATGGCAATGATATGCATTTTTAAGTATTTTACACCGGTCACCAGTCACCGGTAAACATTAAAAAGTCAAGCCAGGGGGGGCTTTTTCAAACAACCTATGGAGCTAGTTGAAGCTTAATTAGCCGGCCAAATATATCTGATAAAGTCCTGCCATTTTTATATTCGTGAAGTGTATACTGTGCGCCGTGTGGGAATGGAAGGCTGTCAAATCAGTCACTAGCAAAATGTCTAAACTGTTGTACGTCTTCCACAGCATTTTTTCCATGTGTCTGATTTGGAGCAGAAAGACATACTATAAACTATGTGTGAAATTTACATTGGTGTTGTCAGGCTATAGAAGGAATGCAGAATATTGCACTTTTAATCATCAACATGATGTACTTTAAACTGTTTATGATTTAAAAAAAAAAATGGTTTGCTACACATGGGCAAAATGCAGTCCAGGCAGATACTGTGCAATTATTTTTCTTATGTCTTAAAAATAAAATGGATCCATGCCACATTTTGTCAACGAAGCACTTATTATTTAATGCCCTGTTCTTCTGCAGCGGAAGTCTGTGTGCAACGTGTGCAGGGTTGAGTAATACACACTGTGTTTTCTGCAGTAAAATATGTGATTAACGACCAATAACCTTTTGCTTCCCTCTGTTGTGAACACAGCCGGCTGAGAAAATGAGACACATTTGCATCTCTTGCTTGCCGGAAACTTTTAAGTGCCTCAGTTCCCTGGCTCTGAACACCCTGAGAATTGTCTGCTCCTGATTGGTTCCTTGGAGTGTATCAAAAGCATAGCTGGTGGTGGTATGCATGCTTCCACACAACTTCATTATACTCTGGTCTATTGCAGTGCAGTTGTGTTGGTTAATAAAACATTGTTTAACAGCAAGGGTGGCCTTGAGGCAGCACAAACCCTATCAATAAGTGATTTAAAGAGACATATTTACACTCAGGTTGTACAGCTGCCTACGTGTTGCCAACACTGTGCAGCCTCTGATAGAAACAAGAGTACAAAAATGACCATATCATGCAGCAAAACTTTTATATCTTACTGCCCCTTTCTGCATATGCTTATGATCTAGTGACCTATTTTACTTTTAAGTTGTTTGATGTGATCCATACGAATAATTCCTCTGAAATAAGCTAATACATTTTGTTTAATTGCTTGTTCATTTTCCAATACTATAACATTGGAGTATGTTTGTATCTTGGTAGTGGAATAATCCCATCCCAAGTGATGGATGGACTACGGTAGACTGTCAAATGATAAGTCTTGATAATTGCAATCATGTGCTGGTCCCTTGTGATTTAGTGAAGACACACACAAACACACACACACACACACACACACACACACACACACACACACACACACTGATGGCCAGCATGAGGAAGGCCACCTGCTGTGAATATCCATAATTTGTTATCTGGAATTCAATCCCAAACACATCATGCTTTTCCATGCGTTTCCTTTGTTAGTCAGCGTGCAGAAAGAGACCCATTGTGCTTTCCTCAGCTGAAGCTTCTGGCACCTTTCTATGATTTGTAATCCAAGATGAGAACTGTCAGAAAATGGTTGCCATTTACCGCGTATGGTTGTCTTTCAATGACTTTCTCCAGTTGGTGCATGTGCCTGAAACGTGTTTACTCAGAAACTTAGAGGGGAGTTCTCTTAACAAAGGGCTTGTGCGGAAAACCACACAATTTAACAGTTATATCCAGTGGTTTCCCAGATAATGTTTGTCATTGAAGAAACAATGCATCCTCCATATCAGACAATGGCTGATATTTCATTGTGTACATGCCGCCCGTGAAGAACATTAAAGGTCACAGGCCCCCATCAAAAGAGATATTTAAAAAAAAAGCTATAGTACGTAACTTCTGTTGCCCCCATGATGATTTCTGAGTAATAACAACAACACTGTTGGCACATCTACATGAGGTACTGTAAACCTTCTGTGATCACACATGGCTTTTTATACCTTTTGCTGTACGTCCAGGTTTTTCTTAGCAGTAGAATCAACAACTGAAACATTTCTTGGGCGCTTCTTGGGATTTTTCTGAGCTCCTGTGCCAGTGTCACTGGGCGACACCAGTTTGTTAACGCCATACTGAGAAATACAGAGAGTTTTGTGGAGCTGAGGCTTAATCAACTTTGTGTCAACCTGTTTGGCGATGACTTGAATGTAACTGACGTTCATTTATAAGAAAAGGTTACGCACCATTTCTTTCATGTATACATATGCACACAACATTATTTTAAAACAGCAACGTTATTATGAACAAGCTTTCCAGCATGTTTCCTTATGTCTAACTGAATTTATGCTCCTGCATTTGCTCTGATGCTTGCACTTCCATCTGTTTAAAAAAAGCAAAAGTGTATGCGTATTGTATTGTTTGCGTGTATGTATTTGTGCTAGAAATGTGCAGTACTACGTGGCATAGCGGGGTACATGAGACTTGAGAAATGCTTGCTGTACATATGTGTTCCTGTGTCTGATTTGATAAAAATCGCCAGGTTTTATGCTTGGCATGTGGGAGGAAATGAGCTGACACGCTTGCCAAAACACCCTCAATGCATCTAATCTTTGACTGTTGGCCTCTCCACCTTGAGAAAAAAAAACATTTACTGTACGGAGAACATCTCTTCCCTGTTGGCAGGCCAGGGACTTTGCACAGGCTCATTATCGTATCTTTTCTTTGCACAAGAAAATTAGTAAAAGACCCGGGGCAGAGGATACCAGTCTGGGCGTCAAAACTCCCACTGAATACAATGATTGTAGGAAAACCGCGCTGTTAAAACCAAGTGTAAACAGTCATTACTGCGAGCGATGACTGAATTATAATTTTCACAGGGATTAAAGGAGATATTAGGAGGAAGTCTGACATATTTAAAGTCAATCCCTAGATACAGTGAAAACAAAGATGTAAAAATGTGTAAAACTCCCTCTCTCTCACACACACACACACACACACACATCACACCATCAAGACCCGGCATGCCTTGATGAATACAGTCATTTAATAAGGCTTGCTGCGGGCGGCAGCTTAGTTGAAAGGAAGACAGAGATTTGAGAGAAACTTTCTTGTCCTTTTTGATGTAGCAGGGCGTCATGAGATAAACGTTAAACCTGACACCTGAGCTTGAATGTTACACAGACACAGGCATGCTTTATCAGGCTGAGCTCCTCTTCTCCACTTTGTTACATTTCAAACTATGAAGTCAAAGATCAAACAGAACAGATTAGGCTGCTCACATCACTGCTGGCTGAAAAAATACAAAAAGTGTGGTTTGAATTAATCAATAAAAGTTGGAATTGTTTCAAAGCTTTTGAAGGCTTAATTTTGACATTCATTTCTGCAGAAAAAGTTGTGACCTCATTATTTGTTTCTTGAAAAAGGCCTTTTTTGTTGGAAAGTGTTGGCAACCTGAACATTTTCTTTAACCTCTGAAAGGTTAACCGCCTCCCTTGGTTCTATTGCAGGGCATTTACTCGACTTGGACTTGCTTGAATTTCAATAAACCTGGAAGAATGGGGCTGTTATAAAACTTTTGACAAGTAGTACATCTTTATAGTTCTAGAGATATAGATCTACAATTAGAATGTTAATACTCTGTCGGTTGTTGTGCTTGTTAAATACACTATCGTGCCCGTATGAAGCAGGTATAAGCTTATTAAATGTGTATATGGAAGTGGGACACAGAAACAGATGTAGCCTACACATAGGTGTGAGGGTCTCAATCTTTCGGCATCACTCGGCTCCATGAGAGTGGTTAGTGAATCAACTCACTGTAATCATGTGTGTGTGGCACTGATTGGCTTTGATTGAGCCCAGGTGTGGGGAGTCTATATACCCGGAGACCCTAGTGCTGTGCTGCTCATTATCTCACCTTCAGAGGTAGTGAGAGGCAGGGCCGGCGGTAGCCAGGGGCCAGGGTGGGCCGTGCCCACCCAAATGTGGGCTGTGCCCACCCATTAAAAAAGACATTTTTTTTTAGGTGGAAGTCCAGACCCACTATCGGATGGACCTGTTCATTCGCTGTCCAAGAACATGTCAAATAAAATTCAGACAATTAATTAATACTAAAGAATATACCATTACCATGCATTGCTTCTAATTGTATTATTGGGTGGGCAGGACAGTCTGCCTCCAAGTTACCCACCCGCTTAAAGTGGTCACTGGTCAGCAGAGCCGGCCCGAGGCATAAGCGAAATGAGCGGTTGCTTAGGGTCCCGACTGCCAGGGGGGCCCCCCAATTTATTTTTTTATTTAGTTTTTTTTTTAGTTTGTGTGTTTGATATCAACATCATATTATGTAAATGTAAATTATCATACAATAAAAGGAATACAATGTTTTGGTAGATAGTTAATAGCTTAATAATTGTATCAGTTCATCTGGGAGGTAATCCGAGGTTAACTGATCACGTCACGTTCAAGTCCATGGCATGCACAGTTAGTATTGAGTTTATTTAAAAATATTTGAAAATGGGGCTGCCCTCAGTTGCCCATGCACTGTGTATAGTCTATAGCCTATTTCAGCCTCGTCTGTGGAAAAAAAGATAACTGGACAACAGAGTTCTTCTGCTTCGTTCCTCTCACTGCATTTAAATGAATTCATTATATTACAGAAAAATATGTCCCATAAAAGAAAAAGAGCACCAAGCCCATCCCAGAGGACCCTGCATAATATTTTATATTATTTAAAATGTATATTCCTATGGAAAATCCATGTGTCTTTCTTCAATAGCTTCTAATTCATCCGACCCAGTGTCTCCAAATTATTTGTTCACACAAAATTCCTCAGATTTAGCCTCTTAATTTTCCTCTCAAAGTGCACCAGATTCATGCATTTCACTTTAAAAAGGTAAAAAAAAATCTCCAGGGGGCATACCCCTGGACTCCCCTAGAAGAGTTGTGACCTCGGCTGGCTACTATACAGTTAAAACTGCGATTAAAAAAAAGATACATTATGTTGTATATAATCTATATTATATGTTATTCATAAACATTTTGGAGAAACAAAACATGCAAGAATCAAATCTCCCACACAGAAACACTCAAAGTTTATTTGCATATTGTGTTCTACACAATTCACAGTAAATGTGCCAAAAATCAGACGCAGAGATCTTACAAGGGCAAAAAATTTCGGCTTGCGCGCTGGGCGTGCGCTCGCATCTTCGGTCTCTCTGCCCAGTGTGCCCACCTAAAATTTCTACAAACCCACCCAAGTCTGACTTTCTAGAACCGGGCCTGGTGAGAGGTTCTCCTTGTTTAGTGCAGGCCCTCAAGTATTGAGCAGCAGTGTTTGGTTAATCATTTTAGTGATTTATTTCATTGAGGAAGCCTGCAGTGGCTCTATAAACTTCCATTGTTTTTTTTCTCCCCTTCCCCATATATTATGATACGATTGCGATTTAATGGTTATCCCTCTGGGATCATTTTGAGACACCCCTGAGTCCGCACCTCGGAGCACCATTACTACCAATAACAGTCTCTGCTTTGACAAACACACAGGGGATTTTAATTCAACTGTACTTTTGTCTCATCAGCAGTATGTTGCACCAACCACTTTGAAAATAATGTATTAGGATTAGTATGGCCAGCTTATATTTTTCATCTCTCTATATGAGAACATACTGGCACAATGGCAACACATGTGATGTTAATATACACTCACCGGCCACTTTATTAGGTACACCTGTTCAATGGCTTATAAAAACAAAAAGCTAATCAGCCAATCACATGGCAGTAATGTAATGCATTTAGGCATTTAGACGTGGTCAAGACAATGTACTGAAGTCAAACCGAGCATCAGAATGGGGAAGAAAGGGGTTTAGGTGACTTTGAACATGGCATGGTTGATGGTGAACGGCAGGATGGATCCATACTTTCATGTTGTTTATGCCAAATTCTGAACCTGCCATCTGAATGTCGCAACTGAAATCGAGACTTATCAGACCAGGCATGATTTTTCAATCTTCTATTGTCCAATATAGATAAGATAAGATATCCTTTATTCGTCCCACAGTGGGGAAATTTCGGTGTTGCATCACACATTAGAGCAGGAATAAGAGCACACAGGAGTAAAGAGCACACAGGAGTAAAGAGCACACAGAGGGCACAGCAATAGCTGTAAATGCTTATTTAGCTTTAGACTTTGTATACGCTTATGTTTTAGCTTTAAACTTTGTATAAATATTAACTATAACTATGTGAGTTAGCAGGATATAGGCAGAATAAATAATAAAGTGACAGTGACACATGTAGCACCATTATTTAGCTTTAGACTTTGTATAAATATAAACTATAACTATGTGAGTTAGCAGGATATGGGCAGAATAAGTAATAAAGTGACAGTGACACATGTAGCACCATTATTGCACGTTCTTAAGTTACAGTATTGCACATGATTTCAGTATATACAGGTGAATGACATGTACAGGGTCAGCAGTTCTCGTTGTACAGTCTGACCGCAGCAGGAAGGAAAGACCTGCGGAATCTCTCCTTCACACAGCGAGGGTGAATCAGTCTGTCACTGAAGCTGCTCTCCAGAGCAGACAGAGTGTCCTGCAGGGGGTAACAGTCGTGGTCCATATTGGTGATCCTGTGAGAATTGTAGCCTCAGTTTCCTGTTTTTAGCTGACAGGAGTGGCACCCGGTGGGGTCTTCTGTTGCTGTAGCCCATCTGCTTCAAGGTTGGTCGTGTTTTGTGTTCAGAGATGGTATTCTGCATACCTTGGTTGTAACGAGTGGTTATTTGAGTTACTGTTGCCTTTCTATCATCTCTAACCAGTCTGCCCATCCTCCTCTGACCTCTGACTTCAACAAGGCATTTTATGTCCACACAAAGGCCACTCACTGGATATTCTTTCTTTTTCTGGCCATTCTCTGTAAACCCTAGAGATAGTTTAGAGTGAAAATCCCAGTAGATCAGCAGTTTCTGAAATACTCATACCAGCCCTCCTGGCACCCTCAACATTGCCATGTTCAAAGTCACCTAAAACCCCTTTCTTCCCCATTCTGATGCTCGGTTTTAACATCAATAAGTTGTCCCGTCCAGGTCTACATGCCTAAATGCATTGAGTTTCTGCCATTCGATTGGCTGATAAGTTATATGTGTTGACAAGAAAATTAACCGCTGTACCTAATAAAGTGGCCGGTGAGTGTATGTTGTGTGTGTATATTTGCCTCTTAAACCTTGTTAGTTTGCTTTATCTTTGGCTTGTACATTCTGGGTTACTGGTACTGAAGCATTATTTTCAGCTGCTCTGGAAGAGTGCCATTTATATATTTGAAATGAACCACTTAAAAATAAAACTACAGTCCATAAAATAAGTAGTAAGAAAATGTAAAGCTTCCTGTAGTGTAGCCCTTTTTTACAGAAGATATTTTGCAAGCCCATGGTGTAATTAATACCCAGAATCAACATCTATTTTTGGCTGATTTCCTATTGGCATTCAAAATCCATTTAAACTGATCAAGCAGAAAAACACAATAAACAGTTTACTGTTTCTTTAAAGCTTAGGTTATTTGGATACAACATAATATAGTATAGGCCATAAATCATTTCCTAAAGGCTGATAGTCTGCAGTGGGCCTGCATGCTTGGCATGTAAACAAGCACCGGGATGGGATGATGTCACGTCTAGGTCCGTACGAGTGTGTCAACTGGCCCTCCACAATGTGAACTCAAAGAAAGATAGAGAGAGAGAGAGGTGCATGGATTCAGCCGAGCAACAGAATTGCCACTCATTCACTCCAATCAGGGCGGAAAATCGAGAGACAAGAGACCCCCATCCCTACTGGACTACCACACACACACACACACACACACACACACACACACACACACACACACACACACACACACACACACACACACACACACACACACCCGAGGAGGACTGGCAGCAGTTGAAAGTGTTCGGCGAGATCAGACGGAAAGCGAGTGAGGCCTCTTTGGTAACAGATGACTAGAGGAGCCGTGTCACCTCGCTCCTGGGCTGTAGGCTGGGGGGGGGGGGCCTGTCACAGGGATGAGCTCATGTGCGTGGTGGTGGCTCTTGTTGTCATTATTTACTGTCGCTGGCCGCGCTGTCATACAGCCATTGATCTCGTCCGCTCTGCACAATTGTAGTGCTCCTCCATTTTTTTTAATTGCACATATTCCTCTCTTAGATTATTTTATTGTAAATATTCTATTCATAAAATGCGTCTTTTACTTACATTCTCTTTTACATAATACTTTGTTTACTATGTGCGTACTCTGACCGCATCAAATGTGTTGTATCCGAGAACGTATGGCAATACAACCGTTTCTCTTTTGATGCTGATCCAGCCTCTTCGTGCACAAACACTAATTGGAAGCAATGACATGTCTGTAAAGCCAACACCATATATTTTACAATCAAAGGATGTTCCTTGCAAGTTCTACTCATACTTTTTAAGTCAAAGGGAATACTTTTCTCAACCTGGACACATTGTGGCTTCGACTAATCACGTTCCATTTTTTTAGCTCTGAACATTCTGGTTAGTTTGTCTGTCAGTCTACTATAGAAATGAAAAGCTAACTTCACAGTTAATGTCAACTGCTGACCAATCCTGACAAGTCAGTTAGCTCTCAAATTAAATCAAACTCGATAAAGCTGCTTTAATGGATATTTTTGTAATAACAATGGACAAAATACAAAGTGTAATGTGAGAGGTGTTGCTTGTAAAGAGGAATGCATGGTGAATTATCACTCAGCTGCAGTTCCCCTCAAATTTATGGAGCATTTAAGCATCGTTTTACTAATTCGTTTTGGTTTTACAGACCATAACTTTACTGTTTTGGTTCTTGCTTGGGTTTCCGGGCACAGTGAGCTGCTAAAAAACTGTCATCACACCAATGTATACTACATGGTCAGCTAACAGGAAAAAGACAAAGTTAAAGACTTGCTGTTGAACACAGTGGAGCAACTGGTATGAATTTCAGACTGATGTTCATTAAGTGGCCAGAGTCTTATGATGCAATGTGTCTATTCATTGTGTATACAAGTTACCTTTTGCTAAGGTTTACTAAGGTCTAAAAACAGCACACGCTCAAACAGTAAAGTGTTGAATTTGCAGCTTGTTCCACTGCCAAGCAAAGGTGGCCCACAACTCAATAGTTACTTACAGATTCTCTTAAAGGGCAAACAAGGAGCTGCTTTCAATATGGCAGCGGCTGTTGCATCATTATCATGCGTCATGCTAGAACATTATATTACGTGTGATATTTCACAATGATGAATCATAGTCTCTGTGAGTTTTTTGGGAAACAATGGGTGAGATGGTGAGAGCAGACAATGGCCGCGTTTCCCAGATTCAATCGTTCTTTGGGACCAAAGAAGGGTCGAAAGAAGGGTTTGCCTAAGAAGGAGCTCTAAGATACAGGGTGTTTCCCAGATGGCTTCTTAAGTACCATCTTTGGAGAACGCGTAAGTTGAAGCAAAAGAAGCTCTTCAGTGGGAGCTGTCCATCGCGGTCGTGCTGATGTCCCCCTCCAGCCCATGTGGTCTGCATGACTGGCGTGCTGTGAGGAAGAAGTGGCAGGAGTTCCAGAACCAAACAAAAAGGAAGAGTGCGAAGGTTTCACTAATCAATCTCCCTTCGTTGCAGGTGATGCAGACGCCCAGTAAAGACAGCGCGGAGTCACCCCTCCCCCATATGGTTTCAATAAACTATTTTGGTTTCTTTTCAACCATGTTTTGTGTGGATCATTTTGCATTGAAATGAGGGTGTCAAACCTAGCAACAAAAAGTCCTAGGCAATTTGTAATGTATCTAATCGTAGGTTAATGACGTGTGCGTATTGTGCGCCCTTTCAACAGCATTCCAGTGCCAGACTTTCAGGTAAAGCACCCGGACACTGCAGCAATAATCATAGTGTGCAGGACGTTACATGTAGCCTACATCTGCTGGTTTTGTTTATTTATTTCAGCCTTCAGGCCTGAGAGTTGATATGGGTGATGTGTGGTGGTTGTGGGTTTATGGTTTAGTGCTCCGTGACTGGTGGTGAAGAGGTAGGGGCTGCGGGTTGTTGGACCGGGCTGAAGGCAAAATTGCAGCGGGTTGCTCTGGATGTGTGGAGACACCAGAGTGATCAGCTGTTGGATCTCCGCACGGGGCAGCCGGTACTTTGCCTGGACGGCCCGGTCTGATAGCATGTCCAGTGGGGAGAAGTGCCGACGCATGTATACATTTATCTAAACCGTCTGGCTTCGCGCACGGCGAGGCTGTTGGTTCGCAGCGAGAAGGTGTTGTATTGCAGCCATGGTTTCTCACACGCGCGGACTTTGGCAACGCCTTTAGCAGGTGGAGCCGCTCTGAATGAGGTTCAGCTGAGTTCAATTAAATCTGTTTCTTTGATATCTGTGAAATGCCACAGGGTAATGATGTTTTTTTTTGTATGTGTAGTAGTACTATAAACTCACATGTGTGTGGAAAACGTAAACGTCTAATTCATTAAAAAAAAAAATCTCTACTATTAGTCTATGTTTATTGCGCCAGTGGTCCGCATTGAGCATTGTTTTATTATTTCGAAAAGTGGAGGAAATAAATTTCCCTGACGCGGCATGATCACTGACGATTTGGTCGCTAAGAAGGTTGAAAGAGTGGGTCAGCTCCCTTACAGTTCCGTCTTAGTGAAAGAGCTACTTTCGCTAAGAACGAATCTGGGAAACGCATTCTTCTTTCACAGCGTTCTTGAGAGTGCTCCAAAGAAGTACTTAGCCCAAAGAGGCTCTTAACGAATCTGGGAAACGCGGCCAATGCTTGTTACTGACCACATCATCAATGGGTTTTAGTTTGCTTCACAAGGAAATGATATGAAATGTTTTCTTTAAAGCCGCTTGCATTGTCCCTCTGCCTTTCGTCAACGGGCTCCTCTTGTAATAGAAGTAATGAGCCTTTGTCACATTTATGGCTATATTAGCTTCATCAGAGGAGACCCTATGCAAGATCACGGAGAGAAGGAGAGCTCTGCTTAGTGTAGCTGACTGTTGGCTGTGTCTGGTATGAATGGGCCTCAGTTCTCTTGTCTCTTTTGATATATCGATATTAAATAATTTTCAGTCCAAACCGCTGGAGGGATGAAACCTCTCGTGATGTTGTAAAACCCTTTAAGTCTTCAGTGTTTCCCTTTTAACAGCAATTCACTGAACATCCTCTGAACTCCATGTCAACAAGGGTCAATGGCTATGATGAAAAAAGGTCAAATATTTGAATATATGGTATTCAAATGTTCATTAATCTTTTAGTGTGTCCACGGTGGTGTGAAAGTGGGAGTGAATGAGCTGTGGAACCCTAATTAGGGAATTCATTTGTTAAGCGTGCATTCACAGCTGCCTCCGCTTAGAGCGTTTCAGTCATTAAAGCCACTACGAGTAACATGGCACGTTGGCGTCCCCTTTGGACAAAAGCGGTAGTATTTTTACGACGTCCGCTGTCGCAAAGCTGTTTTCTAGCTCGTGCCAGGCGCGCGAGTGTGAACTGAGAAGGGAGCAATATAGTGCATGTCCGTGTGTTGAAAGTGTGAGGACTCTTTTCGGCTCCGTGAGAGTGGTTTTGACACTGCATGAACTAATGCCAGTCACTGCCACATACACCTGATTGCAATGAGTTGATGCAGAAGTGTCACCTAACTACTCTCTCTCACGGAGCTGAAAGATTACGTGTCCGACTCCTGACAGAAAGCGAATGAACGAGAGACGGCAGTTAGTATGGATCATGATGAGGTAATATGTTTATGTTGTTGTAAATAATGACTATTTCAGATAATGTTCAGATCTGATGATGGTGAAGCAAAGCACACTTTGTTTTAGTACCAACCGCTCATTCATTTAGGAGTAAACACTGCAGTCTAGTTTCGCTCTCGTGAAATTGTATACACGTTGCTTTGCAACGCCCTGGTCCCGCCCGTAGCCTATATCACTCTCCCTTTTAGCTTTTCTTCATTGCATTTTTTCTTTGATGGTTCAGCCCCGTTATCAGTCATTATGACGACAAATAACTGTCTCAAACAAGGCTCCCGCTCCCCTTCCCTCACCTGGAGGGATAGGCTTCTCAATTCACGTTGCTGCGCCACACTGAAATCTGCGACCAATACGGATATGTGACCATAGAGCTTGCACGAGCGAACCGAAAATCGGACTGGGTGTGCGACCAGACCAAAAGCAGTAATAAAAACTATTCAAAAACGCCTTTCTTTGCACTGATGGTCTTGTTTGCTGTTAAAGGTAATTTATGATTATCAGAGGAAACATGAGGCTGTTTAAAAGATATTTAAATGTTACTCGTTGCCGCTTTAACAGATGAGAGAAAGGCACATTTCGATTCCTCTAAGACCTTCTAAGGCTTGCAGATGTTCTCTCCAGCAGAGACACAAATACACATAAATCATACAGAGAGACAGAATATGGATCTTAAAGTAGAAAAGTGTGCATATAACAACCATCATCTGGTAGAGAGCAGGCCAGACATGTTGCACGTTTTCAACTGATACACTCAACAGTTTACATAGCGAGATGAGTAAGATTCGGAAACTCTATCATCGCAGTAATTATTTTATCCTCTGCCTTGATGGCATTTGCATTACAGGGTCTTTGTTGTGCACTTGCATATACAGTATTTGATTAGCCGATGTGTTGGATTGCTTTGTGGTGAAATATGGTTCCACCCTGGACGTATGAGAGAAAAAAGCATTTTAAAATGTTGTTTAATTAGTGTGGACCTTGGTGGTTTGAGATTGGAGGTGAATTACAACACTTTTCCATCCCCAAGAACTTTGCATACACACAACATAGTAGCACTAGTTCAATGCTTACAATCAAATAGATGTCATGCTTATTTCACTATAATTGGGATTCAAAGGCATAATAGACGATTTAATCTAGAACACTTTTTTTCAAAACCAGCTAATATCTACTCACCATCCGCTACGCTGTAGTGTGTTGATGCTCGAAGAAAGTTGGTTGTTTACACACAGCCGCAGCTTAACTGACTTGGATCTAAAAAAGCCTGGCTCAGAGCCAGCAGCTGTTTATGTGTAACATGGCCGCGGCCTGAACATCATTGATAAACGTTTCGGGGAATCATTGGGAAACGTTTACCAAACGATTGCTGGAGATCGTTAAGTGTGCCTTTTATAAAGGGAGCTGTAAATGGCAAACAAATCTGTTTAACATTAATCAGATTATGAACATTTCTCATCCATTAGGCCAGATGTTGGACGGTACCCATCCCAAACAAGTGCATGTAGTCCAAATAGCCTCTCCATTGGCACTAACTAAGCAAGAATGACAATAAACTGCCATTAATGTCTCTTAAATATCTTATTATTGAGCTCACACAGCCTGACATTTATGTTGTACCTCTTAATTTGTCATTATTAATATTCTCAGTAAGATCAACTTTGGCAAATGGGCAAAGGCTTGTTATGACTGTTGCTGAAGGCGGTGTTTTTGAACACCACTCTGTGTATCCTCTGTCTGCGATCCATTGGGTGCTTGCTGGCTTGCACCATGTTACGTAACTGCAAGAGCGGCAAAACCCTGAATGTTGAATCTCCGTCAGCTGATGATCGGCAGAGCAGCAGATAATGTGGCTGAAGCTGTGGGAACGCCACCTGTTGAAGAGGAGTGGACCAATAGATAGGTGAGCAAGAAAAAGCTAACCAAGAAGTACAGTATAGTTCCCAAGATGTAAACCAGACATGCAAATCACTGTACAACACTATACATAACCAACATTAAGGGACAAAAGTGAAATGGATTTCTTCACAACTTCTAAACGGTCACCACAGTAATCTCTCCATTCGGATTCGGCCATGCAGAGCCAAATTGGAAATATAGCAGTCCGCATTGTTTACCGTGTACAGTCGGCGCTTTGTTTTCTTGCTGCACAAGCCTTCAATTCAGGTTGGAAGTTTGTCCGTCCTTCACAAGTCAGCACTGTACCGCTTGTGTTTTTTTTCCCCCGTCACCGCCACGCTTCATCGGCAGACTGTCCTACCGCAGAAGCTCAGTGGAACTATCTGCCAATTCTATGAAGTCATCCAAGTCACGTGATGCTACACATGGTAAATGATGCTTAGAGAATGCCCGACCTTGAGTATAAAAGTATAACTTTTTTGTAAATATGAGAAAGGGTAAGTGACGAGCCGTAATGCAACATAATGCGACCATGTGGTAGTCCCAGCGATGATGTTTTAATTTATCTTTTCTTGATTCATAGTCACTGGAACACAGCATCTCATTGTCTCACTGACACAAAAACAAACTCCATAGATTTATGGCCCGCGGGATGCCAACAAAACAAAAGCATAAAGGGAGTGGAGGAGGAGGGGGGGATTCTTTTTGCTTGGTATGGCTCTGTCTATTTCAATCTGTTCCTGAAATCATTATGAGGCTATTGCATTGGGGCTGTACGTATGTGGATCATAACGAATGTGTGTGTTTTATGGGTTGATTTTTTTATGTTTCAGGGTTGTCTGTCCGTCCTTCTGTCTGGACCATTATTGTGAATACAATATCTCTTTGAGCAATATCCTTCAAACTGTACACACATGTCCACTCTGACTGAAGGATGAACTGATTTTCTGAGGTCAAAGGTCAAGGGCACTGTGACCTCTTGACTCAGGAAGGCAATATCTCAAGAACGCTTTGAGGGATTTTCTTCAAAGTTTGACAAATGTCCAAGGATGAAGTGATTCGATTTTTGATAAACTGATAAGATACTGTAGGTCAAACGTTACTGTGACCTCACATATTGTCAGATCCAATGGCTGTGTACCATATTGTAGCTTCTTAGGAGCTTTACCTTTTTTAAAGCATTGCCTACCAGCAGCACTGTACTTTTACTGGCAATTGGGCATGGCCAGGCGATCGTTCTAGTTTGTTTCTGGCTATCTGTCTGGAGATAATACCAATTGGACAATTTTTAGACACCTTAGGAATAAATGCACAGCCATGGTCAGGAAAGCCAAATCTGAATACTACCTTGAATTAATCTCAAACTGCTACTCTAACCCTGCACTATTTTGGAAAGCTGTGAACTATAATAAAAACAATTCTAGCACAGTTCCCACTCAGATCAAATTAAATGGTCACACTTTCAATGATCAAAAAGAGATTGGCTTAGCTTTTAATAAACATTTTGTAGCTGCTGGTCAACTCTTTCAGTATGGAGGATATAGGCCTTCTACCACCAGTAGTAACGTACCGCCTGTCTCTCAAACTCCTCTTTTCAGCCTTGATCTTCTTCCCACAAGTGTTGTTGTAGATGCGCTCCTCGCCATCAACCCCAAGAAGTACATGGGAGAGGACAATTTGGACCCCTTTTCAATCAAGCTCTCTACACATATAATATCAAAACAAATTACCCATATTTTTAATCTTTCCATCTCCTCTGGAATAGTTCCTAAAATTTGGAAAAAAGCTCATGTAATTCCTTTACATAAAGGTGGTGACAAAAATAATCTTAATAACTACAGGCCAATTTCCAAACTCCCATGCCTCACACAAATTCTAGAATCACTTATTAATAATCAGTTAAAAACATTTCTAACTAGTGCTTCCATTTTGAGCCCATTCCAATCTGGTTTTAGGGCAGGTCACAGTACTGTCTCTGCTGTGACTTTGGTTGTAGACAACATTGTTACAGCATTAGACAAGAAAAAGCACTGTGCAGCACTTTTTATTGATCTTTCAAAGGCCTTTGATACTGTTGACCACCATTTGCTTTTACAGAGGCTGTATGACATTGGCTTTGATCAGTCTGCATGTAGCTGGTTTAGGGACTATCTCTCTGATAGACAGCAGTCAGTTAAACTGGGAAGATACCAGTCTGAGTTTTTAACTGTTACAAATGGTGTCCCACAGGGCTCAATTTTAGGTCCAGTTCTTTTCACAATTTATATAAATAACATTCTTTCATCGCTAAAAAACTGTCACGCCCATCTATACGCTGACGACACAGTACTCTATTGCATTTCCGATTCGGTGCACCAATCTATTGAGAACCTACAAAGCTCTTTTAACACCCTGCAGGACTGTCTAGTGGACCTCAGGCTTGTTCTTAATACAGACAAAACCAAATATATGTGTTTCTCCAGAGCAAAAACTACACATTTTAATGATTTTAATATGTTTACAAAGAATGGATTTTTAATTGAAAGAGTCACAGAGTATAAATATCTCGGCATCTGGTTAGATGATAAACTCACTTTTCATTTTCATATAAATAATCTTGTTTGTCGACTACAACAAAAAATTGGCTATTTTTATAGGAATAAAACCACCTTCCCTTTATTTAGTAGGAAAAGGATTATTGAGGCAGTTTTCATGTCTGTCCTTGATTACGGTGATGTGGTCTACCGGCATGCATCACATTCATGTCTTAAACTCCTAGACTCTGTTTTTCACTCTGCTTTAAGATTCATCACAGGAGATGCTTATGATACACACCATTGTCTCTTATATGAAAAGGTTGGGTGGTCATCCCTTAAAGAGAGACGTGACGCACATTGGCACATTTTTATTTACAAAGCCTTGTCCGGGAAGCTTCCTCGTTATTTAACTGAAATGCTGCACATTTCAGACGGGCTTTATCAGACCCGCTCCACTGACATGCTTATGCTTTATGTCCCACAAGCCCGGTCTGAGCTGGGAAAGACAGCTTTTAGCTTCAGTGCCCCCGACTCCTGGAACAACTTACAGCAACAAATTACACTAAATACATTCATATCCTTTGGCCAATTTAAACAGTCTATCTTGGATCTGCCAAACTCTACTTGTAACTGTTTTAATTAGGCTATATTGTACTTTATTCCTTTTAATTGCTGCCATTCTTCACCACTTTGTAAATGTTTCAATTGGTTTTTTTTTTCTTCACTTGTTGTGTATTTTATGTATTTGCATTGAATATTTTGTATGTATTGTTGTTTTGAATTTGTTTTGACTCAACGTCATTGTAAATGAGGGTCACCTCTCAATTGGTCTCTCGAGGATAAATAAAAGTTAAATGAAATGAAAATGAAAAATAACTTTGCAACAGTCTTGTGCACCTGTGGACGGTTTAACTTGACATCAATGTATTTGAGAGAACAGAAAACCGTCTGTCTATTTCTGGTATTGATTCACGTTGCATCACCACTGACTTTAAGAGACCTTTCTGTGCTTGCCGACCCTCAGAAATCCTTGTGCTTTAGCGTTTGTTAACTCAGCAAGATTGGGACCATATAGTGAAAAGACTGCATGGTGCAGCAATATCCTGCTCTGTATTGTGTATTGTGTAGGTTGAGTAGGGTCACAGACAATGCCGCTGGTGTGTGTGTGTGTGTGTGTGTGTGTGTGTGTATCCTGTATCAAATGAGCTCACCTCTCTTCAGGTCACTTCATCATTGAGGCCCTCCATCTTTTGTCCTTTCCTCTCCTTCGCTGTATTTCCTTCTGTGTTTTTCTTGTCATTGAGAAAGCTAATTGGCTTGTACACACACACACACACACACACACACACACACACACACACACACACACACACACACACACACACACACACACACACACACACACACACACACACACACCAGTGAGAAGATGGAAGAGAGAAAAGTCAACACCGCTGGCAATAATCCAGTGCTGTCCTCTTAGAGGACGGGGTGTCAGGGGATTGTTTTTGGCCTATTGTTGAGGCCAGAGACAGGGGAGGGGTTCCAGTGTCTGCCCCCAGACAATGGGGCCCTTAGAGGGGTCCAAGACTAACAAAGTACAGCAAGAGCCCCGGTTCAGATAAAAAAGCTCAGAAAGGTCATTTAACTTCACACCTTGACGTGTTTGACCCCTGACTTCAGCTGTCAGAGAGTGATTGCTTTTCACAGAATTCTGAGGATTTCTCAGGTGAAGCATGGAGGCTTGACAGATTTAAAGATGTTCTGTCCAACATGTCAGCATCACATATTTGGGCAATTTTATCTCTTCCCAGTCCCCCAAGACATACTCTTGTTCAAATACTGTATGTGTCTTAAAAAAATCACCAAAGGGAAAAAAGGAAAAACTTTACTGTATTACAACAAACAGTGTTAGGCTGTGGAATAACTGCAACGATGAGCTGAACATTGTGAGGCTTTATCCAAACTAAAACAAAACTAATTTAAAAGATAAAAAACATTGTATTAATGTATCAATAATATATAAAAAAAATAACTGGAAGAAAAGTTTTCTACCTTTTTAACATGTTCAATGAATGGACAAAAAAAGTGCTTCCCAAACACTTTTGTGCCTAATACAGCACTTTATTTTCCAGCACTGACCATCCTGCCAGCAAAAAAAGAGGATTTAACATGAAACGAATGACCTCCCTGTGGTTCAAAGTTCTCTTGTGCTCTCTTCTTCCCTTCTACTTTGAGGCACATTTCAACAAACAAGCAATACATATTTATAAATACATGAAAGGGTGGCCCTTCCAACCTCGGTCTGTCGGAGAAGCCACAAATTGAGATCCATGCGCACGAGTCAGAGGATGAGATTACCCCTAGAAAGACAGGTTCTAAATACAGCAGGGCCTACGTGCCTTCTCCCCGTCGCGCTCTGGTGAACCTGCTCTTTTTTTCCTTTTTCTTATGCTGCTCCTGTTTGCTTGGTGTATTTTTACAAGAGATGTTTATCCTAAAAAATGGCGGTTGAGCTGTAATTCTGGGCTGTCCATCCGTCTCTGAGCCTGTCTGTTGCTGTCTTGGGGGAGGAAAGAGGTTGTGGCTGTTGACCACTAGCACAGGCTGGGGCTGAGGCTGTTCCAATAGCTACATGTGCACCGTGCAACATCTGACCCGGTTAGGACACTGCTCCCGTTTAGCTGGATACTCAAAAGAAGAAGAAGAAGAAGAACAGCTGCTTGTTCGGGTTTCAAATTGAATTTGTAGTGTGCAGTTCTGAATATATGGCTTTCAGTCCAATGGCATGCAGTTGTCTACTTCCCTGTGGCATGAGACATGAGCTACTTTTGAAGTCCTGCAGTTTATCACCCATTGAAAGAATACAGTGTCAACATAGGCATTAAAGGTCACCTATTGTGCAAGATTCACTTATTCATGTTTTTTTTAAAGTAACTATGGGTCACCGGTGTATCTAGAGACTTCCAAAGTAGGAGGAAATAACAGCCCTCTCTTTTCGCCACATCCCCCTTTCTGAAAAACCCATGTTTAAAAACCCAAGTAAGACTCTCCCTAATGACATCATAGAGGCGAGAAGCCACACCCCCTCATTACCAAACTAACTTAGCACTACCTCCACCTGTGATAAGAACACCCTCAGATACCCCTGAATCTAACTGACTGTTAGATTCAAACTGGCAGTTCGATTCCGGCCCAATCAGTGCAGACTGGGCCTTTTGAAAGGCGGGGCTTAAAGAGACAGGCTCTAAACTGGAGCACCTCAGACAGAGGCTGAAAAGAGGATATCTAGCAATGGCACTGCGAGAAATATATATATATTTTTTTGATGCTACAGTTTCTAGTAGAAACCCAAATTACAATTTTGTCCCTGAAATTTGGCACAATATGTGACCTTTAATATATTTTACATGCGGGTTACATTTATTATAATGCATTTTTTCAAAGATTACATCTTTATAAGAGTCATCTTGCTTCTTTCCCACCGCTGTAAACTGGAAGCAGGCCTCACACACACAGCCAGAAAGATGGTGCCGCTTTCCAGTCTGTGTTTCCAATTAGTCCATCTTGATTCTCAACTTTTTAAACCTTTTTAAAGCTCAGCACTTTCATTGATCTTGCACTGAAACATTTGTTTTTCTGATTTAAAAAAAGAAAGAAAACAAGCTTAATTGAACAGAACAGAAAAATTACCCACATAGCTTTAACGGGAACTGCAGTTGGAGTTCGTTAGTATCAGTAATCCATCAGTCCACATATCAATTCCTTCTCTAAACTGCTAATCCTATTCAGGGTTTTGAGGGGATGGAACCTTACCCAGCATGCAGTACTCCCTGGAATGCGTCCATCAAACGGTGAGCACACACTACAGATTAACAGGCAGAGTAGGCCTATACTGTGTTTTGCAGTAGAAGGCCCAATTTGTCCTACTTTGATGCTTTGACAAACACACGGTAGGCCTATGGGCTAGTTGGCCCATCTTCCTGTCTTAGCTAGTGATCGCTCAGTGCCAGCTCCACACAGCCTTTAGGGCAAATCCAGTCAGCAGTGTCAATGTTTACACTGTAGGTGAAGACGACGTAATAAAACCGACAACTTGGTGGGTACAGAGAGCTGCTATGATGATTTTTTCTAGATTTTTTTAACATTCAGCACCAACCAGTTTTGAAGAACATCAATTGTGATATCCAACCATGCAAAAAGTTAGACTCCTTTACAAGATGTATTTCTGCATTCTGCATTTTTGTTAAATAACGACTTAAGTATTCTCATATTGTACAAATTGGCCACTACCACTTTATGTGCTAAGTAAATAGTTGGTTTTGGATTCTGTGTGTGTCTGGTGTGCATCGTTTCTCATTGTTCTTTTGTTGCTGACATCTGTCTGCCAATAAAACCTTTCTGATCTGATTCTGGGAAAAACAGTCAGGGTTACTGCTGAGATGAGAGGTTTCTTGACGTTAGCATGCATTGCTTTTTGAGATCATCAGTTATCCCCCGTCCCCAATGCGACCCCTCCCCATCCCCCCTCCCCCATTCTTGAAATAATTGTGAGTAATTACATCTCTTTATATACAACTTAAAGCTATAGTGCGTAACTTCTTTCATATTAATGAGTGTTGGTTACATTCAAGCCATTGCCAAATGAGTTGACAAAAAGTTGATTAAGCCTATATCCTCCACAAAACTCTCTTTGTATTTTGCAGTATGTAAGAGTTTACAAAATGGTGTTGCCCCCCTGACACTGGCGCAATGGCTGAAAAGAAGAAGCTGCCACGGAATCATTCAGTTGTTGATTCTACAGCTAAGAAATAACCTGGACGTACAGCAGAAGGTATTAAATTCGCGATCACCAAGGTTTACTTCAGGAAGATGTGCCGATAGTGTTGTTGTAATTACTTAGAATTCCTCATGGGGACAACAGATTAAAAAACAATATTTGAAATCTATGTGCAAGAGCTATCATCAATGTTTACAGACTAATTTTATATATTACATAATGAGACATTTTTTCAATGATTAGCGAAATCCAGAGTTCAATTCAAGTATTTTTTTTTAGCTAAGGTCTCAGCAGCAATCGTATCAACAGTGTCTAAAGTGTAAAAAAAAAAAAAAGACAACAACAACATGGTAAGTGGCAATTAGCCTATTTTGCCATTTCATAATAGTACAACTACGGACCTGTGCTCTGTCACGTCCCCCTTAGGAAGCGAGTTGGCCTGACGTGGCTCACAGGAGGAGGAGGGTGATGGTGTAAGGGGCTGGGGGGGGGGAGGGAGGAGGGCACCAGGTTCTGACTATGTTTAAGCCCAGTATGTAGGGGCCAAGCCATTGGTCCTGCACTGATGGTAAGCCAACAGACAGTGGGCCATGTGTTGACTGAGATGGGTTTGGGGTTTAAGGGTTGGAGGTGGGGAGGGAGGGAGAGAGGGAGGGAGGGAAGGAGAGAGGGAAGAAGGAGGGAGGGAGGGGGACAGGCAGGAGGGACACCATGGCAGGCAGTACGTCCCAGATGGAGAGAGACGAGTGCTGCCAGTTGTCACGTTGTGTTTGCAGCATGGTGGAAAACACACAACCACAAGTCTGGGGCTCCTGGCCGGACCTCATTATCCCATCACTTCTCTAGTGACTCACTGAGGCAGACTTCCTCTGTTGCTGCTGTCACCAGCCTGGCTCGCTCACTCTATGTTTGAGCTACTGCAACTGTTCTTTCTTGCTTTCTTTCTTTCTTGCTTTCTTTCTTGCTTTCTTGCTTTCTTTCTTTCTTTCTTGCTTTCTTGCTTTCGCTCAATATGCTACTTGCATCTTTCTACTTTATCTATCACCAACCAAAAAGGTTGAAATAACTCTGGTGGACTGAATTACAAACGTGTTCTTTGTGCATTTTAAAAGTCAACGTGCATCTTTTAGGCTTGCTACTCTTTGGGAAGGAGGACTGTGCAATAGAAAGGGAAGGGTTGAGAGGTTTACATGGTTGTAATTTAAGACATTAAAAGCCACCCACATTTCTAACAAAAATCAAAGAAAATACAATGTTTTGAGTCATGAAGGTCTAACAAAAGGGTTGTATACATTTCCCACCTCAAAGACCATTTGTAAACATATCAACCTGCACAGTTGACATTCTGCATTGGTCTGAGGTCTTCTTCTGTGGTCTGACTTGTTGTGACCCTTTTTAAATGTCATAAAGTAGGACAAACCACCTCCATGCTGGTACAAACTGTCTTCAGCCTTGTCCACAGAGGGAGAGCCCAACAACTATTTATACAGTTTCGGTCTTGCTTTGTCCTTTTGCCACATCCGCGAGCTTCTCTTCAGCTTGAAGACACTGTGAAACAAGGTCAACCAAACACCTCCGTACCAAAGAATGGAAAATATTCTGCCACCACTTGCTCTACTGTGGAACAACTACATGGTATACAGTTAAAGTATGTTATATCCTGGCTATGGAACAACTTAACACTTAACTGACTGCAATCGGTTAAAAAAATGAATTGGTGGTATGAACTGCCCCATGGATTAGAATTTAGATGGAGGCTCAAGCTGTTTTAGGCAGAAATACAGAACAAATGTGAGATGGATGACAACTGTTTCAAATTGTCAACATAATTGAATAATGAAGGTCCATAACCTTAATTTAGCAGTTGTTTGTTTGCCCAAACCTAACCAAATGTTAACCATTGCTGGCAGGAGTATTATTTTTGCTAAAGTGATTCCTAACCACTTTGGCACATTTACAAATGTAGTTGTCCTGTTGATAGCGGCTTCAGATCAGAACACTGCTATGTGTCAATCTGGCAGGAAACTACAATTTTCATTGACATTTTATTCAAATGAATTGTTGTGTTGAACAGAGCAAATACAAATGATTGGAAATCCTCTTATGGCCTGTATGTTTCTTTTTGTCCTGCATAGATTGGCTGGTTTATGCCCCCGTTAAAATGTTTCATAGTGTATATCCCATTTCAAAACTCAGAGGGTCCCCCATTACTGTCCTGCATATATAAGTGAGACTTAACCCCCAAATGTAAAAGTCAATGTATCATTAATGTAAGTAAAGTAAGATGGGTGGCTTTCATAATTTGTTGAAACACCAGCTTGAGGTCCATAGAAGATCTACAGAAACTTTGCACTAACGTCCCATTTAGCTATTCATGTATGCTCAATATGTCTCAAGTTCCTTTCAGGAGAAAATAGCAATGGTAGAGGAGCCCACATTGTTCAAAAGACACCTCATTGAGATGTGTGATAAGTGTAAGAGTGAAAGCTTTTCAGTTTGAAATAACACGTTTTCCTGACTCAAGGCAATACGTTTCACTCCACTTCCTCTGTGGTGAATATCGGTGTCTATTTTCTCAATGATAACTCCCCACTAGCCCGACTGTCGTAAGGGATGATCAGTCAGGTAATGTTGTGACTTGAAGGCCTCTACTGTCAGCTGTCCCCTGTGCCTCACCCATTAACATCAGACAGATGAAAAAGGAAAAAGGAAAAAGCAGTCCAGCTCCAGAGGTCGTGAAAAGAGCTAGCTATGAATGGAGTATAGTGCTGACTGGGAGGTTTCTGTCAAACATAACCTCTTTATATCACCTGTCATCTGACGCCTGCAACTCTTTGTCTGTGTAAAGCCATTAAGCAGCTATCTGAGCCCGCCGGGGCGCCTTTCCACACCGAAACAAACGCCCTCTGTTATTCTTTACCTGGAGTTCCTGGGGGAAATGGAGTGAGGTAATGCTGCTCCGCTTACATGATACGTTGAACTTGTAGATATACTGTATGCTCTCTGTCTGTCACACATACACACACACACACACACACACACACACACACACACACACACACGCACACACACACACACACACACACACGCACAAGCATGCATCCAGGATGTTCTTTACTTGTTTGTATACACATGGATACAAATGCACACTGATATGGCATAAAGCTTTTATTGTCAGATGGATAAACAGAATGGGTCGCACTGTACCATGTCAGCCTTTTCTTTCTTGGACAAACTCCCACAAAGTAGGTCTGTAATAGGTGCTTGACTACAGCTGCTGGTTCTTCCACCAAATCTGCCCCCCCCCCTGATCTCCAGCTCAGGCTTGCCCTCTACTTGTGGAGCATTAAGATATCAAAGGATTACCCTGTATATATTTTAGGGTCCAGTAAGGGCTTATTTAGGGTTTTTCTTATTTGCATTGGAGTGTGGGTGAGGGGAGGGGTTGACAGCTACTTGGATTTAGCAATAAGCATAGTTTATTCCTTCCAGGCTAACAGTCACCCTTCTAATCACTGACACACAATACAAGGCCAAATACAATACAATGTTTCCACATCTGCCAAACTGTGTCTCTGTGTGTGAGCTACAGGCAAAACTGAGGCTACATTGGTATCTGAAAAACTCAAGACTTTGTTGCGAGCAACAATTTTTTATAAAATATAATGTAATGTTTACAAATGGTAAGGAAGTATTTTCTTTCGTTTTAAGTAACCCAGAAATAGCTATCTGCAGAGTTAACTGCTAAAAGGATATCCGTGTAGTTACAGTGAATCAAATGCAACCAACTCTAAATATCAATATCATGCACATCAAATTATTTCATAAACACAATGTCTGGAATGCTTTTTCTGTGAACAGTGAGTCTGTCAGTGGTTATGTGGCTGAGGAGACAGTCACACAAGCCTTTTAAATATGATATATACGTTGCATACTGTGTGTTCAAATGACACGCATAATGTAACTGTAGAACAGATTAAAACCATGGATTCTAGGCATCTGTAAAACAACAGATGTGTTTTAATCCAGGGTGGGTGGGCCTGAAAGTGCTTAGCAGGAAAACCTCAAGCTGCCTTTCAAAGTCAAGTTTTAAGAGAAGACAACAACACTGCAGCACTGAAATGATGCTATTGATGTACTTCAGTTTTTTATTTATTTTTTACTTCAGACATTTCCAGTTGAGTGAATGAGCAAGACAGTGAACCTTTATGGTCCTCAGTATTACTTCCCAAGTGTTTTTACTGGTTAGGAATATAAAGTCTTCAAAATAAAGATATAGACTCACACTCTCAGACAAAAAAAAGTACTATTGTGCATAGTTGACAAATATATGTGTATGAGTAGGGGGACAGGATTTTAGGTGCAGTTCACCAAAGTATACTGACTGCCCAAGCATCATTGCACAGTCTGTACTTTGTTATAGTATACTTTGCGGTTCAATGTTTGTTTAAACAGTATGTTTGTCGTGGTCCTATGGAGTTCTCTTGTATACAAGCTTAAGTTCTCTTTACATTCAGTGTTTCTGACCAAAATGCATTGTGTGTATCTTAGTGGTCTGTTAATTGCATTGAGTTAATTTACCTTCTCATGAAACATCAACTAGCGTAGCAAATTTCTAAAATTATTTTAAATAATGCATTGTTTAAATCCATGTTGACTGGACTTATCCTACATTTGTTTGCAGGTTTTAGATGACAAATGGTCAAGAAAAAGTCAAACAGCGGTACAGCGTGAAGTGAATGGCAGGATGTGCCAAGAGTGCATGTGGGTCTTTGTGTGCATGCACAGAGCAAATTAAACAGGGACCAGCTCACAAAAACATTGCTCCATAGACATAGTATATTAAAAAGTCTACTGAAGTACATACTGTAGATACACGGTTGTTGTCTAGTAGGGGAGAGTGTGCCACTTTTTACTCAAAGTGACTTTAAAGCGAGGCCTTGACAGTAAAGTCTATAATAATAATAATAATAATAATAATAATAATAATAATAATAATAATAATAATAATAATAATAATAATAAAAAATAATACATTTTATTTGAGGGCGCCTTTCATAGCACTCAAGGTCACCTTACAAGGCAGTGTTTAAAAAACAAAATCAACAATCATAAAAAACACAAGAACAAGATAGATTGAAACAATTTACACAAGTGGGGTGAAATAGGTGGGAGACAATGAACTAGATTGAATATGTCAGTTTAAAAAAATGTGTTTTTAGACAGGACTTAAAAGTGGAGAGAGTGTCAGAGTTACGGATGTCAGATGGTAGGGTGTTCCAGAGGTGGGGGGCAGATCGGCTGAATGCCCTGGACTCCATGGTGACCAGGTGGGTGGGTGGTACAGTTAGTTGAATGGAAGAGGAGGACCGGAGAGTTCGGGTGGGTGTGTTGGTGTGCAGAAGTTCGCAGATGTATGGAGGGGCGAGGTCGTGGAGGGCCTTGAAGGTGAGGAGCAGAATCTTGATATCATGCGAGCGGCAGAGTTCTGGACCAGTTGAAGCTTACGGATGGACTTGAGGGGGAGACCAAAGAGGAGGGAGTTACAGTAATTGATGCGGGAAGTGACCAGGGTGTGAACAAGGATGGCTGTGCTATGGGGTGTGAGGGATGGGCGGAGGCGGAGGCGGTTGATGTTGCGTAGATGGTAATAGTCAGGTTTTGTCTGGGTTAATTTGGTGCCGATGAGGAGAACTTCTGTTTTATTGCTGTCGAGTTTGAGAAAGTTGCAGGTGCGCCAGGTTTTTATTTCAGAGATGCAATCAGTAAGGGAAGTGGGCGGGAGAGTGGATGAGGGCTTGGTGGAGAGGTAGAGCTGGGTGTCATCAGCATAGCAGTGGAAATGAATGTCAAATTTGCGTAAGATATTGCAGAGGGGAAGGAGGTAAATGATGAAGAGTAGGGGCCCCAGGACAGAGCCCTGGGGAACACCTGAGGTGCCGGGGGAGGGGATGGATTTAAAAGATTTTAGTTGGACAAATTGAGTACGGCCAGAAAGATAAGAAGAGAACCAGTCAAACGGAGTGTTGGTGATGCCAATGGAGGATAGTCTGTTGAGGAGCGTGGTGTGACAGCTGGTATCAAAGGCTGCACTCAGGTCCAGGAGGAGGAGGATGGTGAGTAGTCCAGAATCAGCTGCCATAAGGAGGTCGTTGGTGATCTTTATAAGTACTGTTTCAGTGCTATGGAGTAGGCGGAATCCGGACTGGAACTGTTCATAAAGGTAATTGTCAGATAGGTGAAAATGGAGTTGGGAGGCAACTGTCTTTTCCAGGATTTTGGAGATGAAGGGCAGATTTGATATAGGACGGAAGTTGTTGAAGTTGGAGGGGTCTGCACCAGGTTTTTTCAGAATTGGGGTGATGGCAGCAGTTTTGTAGGATGTAGGGACAGTTCCAGTAGTAAGAGAGGAGTGGATGATTGTAGAAATGAGAGGAACTAGGGAGTGGAGGGAGGCCTTAACCAGATGTGTGGGTAGGGGGTCAAGTTGACAGGTGGATGGCTTGGATTTCCGAATGAGTTCAGTGATTTCTGAGATAGCAGGGAACTGGAAGGAGGAGAATGAATGTGTGGAAGGGTGAAAGTCGGCTGAGATATTGAGATGAGGGGTTGATCCAAGGTGCTAGTGAATGTTCTTGATTTTATCGATGAAAAAGGACATCATGGAGTTGCAGAAGGAGGTTGTGTACAAGTGAGGGGGGAGAGAATCCTGGGGTTGGGTAATTTTGTTTAGTAGGGAAGACAGTGACTTAGAGTTTCCTTTGTTGGCAGTGATCAAATTGGAGTAGTAGTGGGTTTTAGTGCTGTATGTACATATATTTCAGGGTGTTGTGCATCCCCGGCAACAATAACTTTTGATCTGAAATAAACTGTTTAAGAAATATAGCTTTCAGAAAAAAAAGTTGTCTTGTGGCACAACGTGCCCCCGGTGTGGTGTAAGTTGTGCCTTTGGAGAGAATACCATAGGGTAAATTGTGCCATTGATATATATCTCATAAACTGTAATGCAAGACAAATCCATTAGACAATCACTTATTTAAGGTTTATTTAAAGTAAATAAAGTAAATATTTTACAAAGATTGATGTTATGATCCTGCTTGGGCCTCAAGCCCTTGTGTTGTTTTACCCTTGTCTATGTGCTGGTCTATTGCAGGGTTGGAGTCAGGTGTGCTGGAGTCAATCACCAGCATTCACAGCTGCCATCAATCATCAATCAACTGCTCTTCATATACCCAGCTGTAGATTCTGTTTCCACACAGTCAGTCCTCTCTCTAAGCTAACCTGTTTGCAGCTCCGCTTTTTACATTTTTCCTGGCTGACTCCTGTCTTTTCTGCCACAGCTCTCCCGGCCTGACTCCAGACACCAGCTCCAGCCCTCGCCCGCCAGCACTTCCTCCCGGACCCCTCTGCCTGCCTGCTCTAGCCTGCTCACACTCAGCTCCCTGGACTTGCCCCGTTGCTCTCTCCCTGGAGCCCCATGACAGCCCCATGATCACGGTCCTAACCCCCTGCTGGTCACTTCCAAAATAAATCTTCTTAAAACTGTTACTGTCTCTGCGCCTGTGTCCTCCTGATCCAGCCGTTACAATTGAAGGACAATTTTCTTAAACAAGGCCTAGCAGATCTAGTGGTTTTACCTGCAAATCTCACAATGACAAAGTCACCATCATCATCTTTCTGGCCATCTGAACTCTCATCAGTGGTGTTGTTAAGTGGAATGGAGATGTCAGTATCTTCTGAGCTACTGTAGACAATCACTTTCTTTTGGTGACCAGCGTATCCAGCCATGCCAATGGTACAACTCTCAGAAATTTACTTTGCACTAGCTGCTCCGCCCTTGTAGAACCAACTGCCACCTGGCATATGCGATTCCCCCTCCATTTATGCATTTACATCAAGGCTCAAAACCCATCTGTACACCCTGGTATTTCCTCCCCATTAACTATCTTACCTCTGCACTACTATCTTTGTTTATATGTGGATGTCTGGGCTTTATGTCTTTTATTTTTAGGAGGCCAAGCTCGAGCAAATGGAAACTGTGTCAGTCGCCAAAGCAACCTCCTCCTACAGTTTTTGCCCGATTTGGACAAAACCAAGAGCATTATGCTTTACAGACTCCCACAAGCAAAAGCCGTATAACTATCTTTTTTACGACCGTCAGAAGACCAAATGGTAGCGCTTTAAAGATTTGCACATTAGCTACTTTGTACCAAACTGCTCCTAAATCCAAAACGATTCATCCTATTAACAGCAAACTTCACACATGTGTTTGTCCTATGGTTCTCAGGTTGGTTCTACTTTTTTGTTAAATTGCTCCTAAAGGGGGTGCCAAAACACCAAAAATTCTCCTTATCCGCTTGAGCATCTTTTTCTGCGATTCTTTTCAATAGTATCCAGCTACAGCCCCGGAGACAAACACCCTGGCGTGACAACAACATCCAGGCGTGACGGAAGTAACTGTGGTGTGACGGATGTTACCTGTAGATTTTATTTTTGCAACGTCATAAACTCCTAAGTTGTAAACAACGTCAAACAATAGCAAGACCGCAGACCGATACTAAGTTTGTGTTATTTATATTGTTTTGGCGATTAGGTTCAGGCATCACAGCTGGGTGGTTAGGGTTAGGGCAAATGAGTGACGTAGCAGACATGTCATGGAAGCTCAATAGTCAAAAATCATGTCCGTCACACCACAGTTACTTCCGTCACGCCTGGGTGTTGTCACGCCAGGGTGTTTGTCTCCGGGTGCTGCAGCTGGACTCTACTCATTCTTTTGCCTTTTGGTCTATAACTCCCAAACTGAACATACCACAATCAAAAACTTTACAACCCCGGATTCCATGAAGTGAGGGGCCCGCGCCGCGGACGACAACGCCCGTTCCCGAGTCGTGTGGGAGGCTTGGCCCCCGTTCACAACTGCTTGCAGTTCTGGTTGTTATTGTTACACTCAACAAAAATATAAACGCAACACTTTTGTTTTTGCTCCCATTTTTCATGAGATGGACTTAAAGATCTAAAATTCATTCCAGATACACAATATTACCATTTCTCTCAAACATTGTTCACAAATCTGTCTACATGTGTGATAGTGAGCACTTCTGCTTTGCTGAGATAATCCATCCCACCTCACAGGTGTGCCACATCAAGATGCTGATCTGACATCATGATTAGTGCACAGGTGTTCCTTAGACTGTCCACAATAAAAGGCCACTCTGAAATGTGCAGTTTTTTGCTTTATTGGGGGTCTGGGGACTCAGAACCAGTCAGTATCTGGTGTGACCACCATTTGCCTCATGCAGTGCAACACATCTTCTTCGCATAGAGTTTATCAGATTGTCAATTGTGGCCTGTGGAATGTTGGTCCACTCCTCTTCAATGGCTGTGCGAAGTTGCTGGATATTAGTGGGACGTGGTGCACGCTGTCGTATACGCCGGTCAAGCACATCCCAAACATGCTCAATGGGTGACATGTCCGGTGAGTATGCTGGCCATGCAAGAACTGGGACATTTTCAGCTTCCAAGAATTGTGTACAGATCCTTGCAACATGGGGCCGTGCATTATCTTGCTGAAACGTGAGGTGATGTTCATGGATTTATGGCACAACAATGGGCCTCAGGATCTCATCACGGTATCTCTGTGCATTCAAAATGCCATCAATAAAATGCACCTGTGTTCTTCGTCCATAACAGATGCCTGCCCATGCCATAACCCCACCACCACCATGGGCCACTCGATCCACAACATTGACATCAGCAAAGCGCTCACCCACACAACGCCACACACGCTGTCTGCCATCTGCCCTGAACAATGTAAACCAAGATTCTTCAGTGAAGAGAACACCTCTCCAACGTGCCAGGCGCCATCGAATGTGAGCATTTGCCCACTCAAGTCTGTTACGGCGACGAGCTGGAGTCAGGTCAAGACCCCGATGAGGACGACGAGCATGCAGTTGAGCTTCCCTGAGACGGTTTCTGACAGTTTGTGCAGAAATTGGTTGGTTATGCAAACCAATTGTTTCAGCAGCAGTCTCAGTGGCTGGTCTCAGACGATCTTGGAGGTGAACCTGCTGGATGTGGAGGTCCTGGGCTGGTGTGGTTACACGTGGTCTGCGGTTGTGAGGCCGGTTGGATGTACTGCCATATTCTCTGAAACGCCTTTGGAGACGGCTTATGGTGGAGAAATGAACATTCAATGCACAAGCAACAGATCTGGTTGACATTCCTGCTGTCAGCATGCCAATCGCTCGCTCCCTCAATGCTTGTGGCATCTGTGGTATTTTGCTGTGAGACAAAACTGCACATTTCAGAGTGGCCTTTTATTGTGGACAGTCTAAGGGACACCTGTGCACTAATCATGATGTCAGATCAGCATCTTGATGTGGCACACCTGTGAGGTGGGATGGATTATCTCAGCAAAGCAGAAGTGCTCACTATCACACATTTAGACAGATTTGTGAACAATGTTTGAGAGAAATGGTAATATTGTGTATCTGGAATGAATTTTAGATCTTTAAGTCCATCTCATGAAAAATGAGAGCAAAAACAAAAGTGTTGCGTTTATATTTTTGTTGAGTGTATTTTACCTTCATTTTTACCTACTGAATGCACTATGTTCAGCACTTTGGACAGTGCAAACTGTTATACAAGTGCTTTTATAAATACATTTTACTTACTTACGTACTTATAACTCACCCCAGGCCCCCTGGCAGAAATCACCCCAACCCCAGAATTTTGGATAATAAGCATGATGCAGCAGTTTAGGGCTGACATCGTGCTAACTATATAGACACAAAGTGTAGCATACTAAAGCACTAAAACATGTGTCAAATGTTTTCAAACGTGTCTATAATTGTTCAAACACAATAATCCAAAAACCTTGATCATGGAAATTTTACTTTGAAAGGCAAAAAACTGTTTTTTTTAGCTTAATTGTGCTTATATCTTATTCCATGTTTCTCCCTTCTTTACAGGATGAGTCAAATGGATGGCTCTTCTTAAATATGTGGTCACATCTCCAATTTCTTCTATGGTTTTCTAGAAACACGGGGTGGCTCAACCTCCCCACTGGCACAACTCACCCCTCTCTCCCCTATGTAAAATCTTAATGTGAATTTTTTTTTTTAATTTTGTGTACAATAAATTTACATTGTTTGCAATTAACAAGAAATCAGCAAAAGAAAATACATTGTATTGACTGCCAAGCGAACAAAGTGAAAATGTTTGCTCTGAGATTTCATGCTTACATTTTTTATTTTTGCAGGACACGATCAAAATGTGTTTTAAACACTACAAAGTTCGGCAGGGTTGGCATAAAGGCTTTATTCCACTGTAAATGAAACAACTCATTTGTCTCTGTAATGGTTTATTTGCTTTAGGCTGATTTCCTTAGCTACTTCCTTATCACAGCAACCTTTCAAGAAGATTTGCAATAACTTAGCATCAGTTCTGTAAAATGAGGCAATGGATGGTGCTGTGTGTGTGTGTATGCCTTTGGTGTGTGTGTGTGTGTGTGTGTGTGTGTGTGTGTGTGTGTGTGTGTGTGTGTGTGTGTGTGTGTGTGTGTGTGTGTGTGTGTGTGTGTGTGTGTGTGTGTGTGTGTGTGTGTGTGTGTGTGTGTGTGTGTGTGTGTGTGTGTGTGTGTGTGTGTGTGTGGGAAGCCTGCCACATACAGTGAAACCCCAGGGCGGCACCAGACCGTATCTAATGGGAATTAAACGGCGTATTAAAACATCGCCCAGTCATCTTTCTGCCCAGCCCCGTCCAACTGTTGGAAACTTCCTACGCTTGGCTACTGGAAAATTTCAAACTGAACAATCTAATCCGAGGGATGGAGACGTGTGAACTGTGAGCAGTGCCTGCTGCAATAACTAATTGATGTGACAATACGCATTCATGTCTTTCTGAGCTGGGTCTTAGATATGATGATCCTGTAAGTCAGTACTAGTAGGCCTTTCACACCAAAAAGAACCATGAGCCAGTTCCGGGCTGGTGCTGGGGCCAGTTCAAAACTGGTTACAGCCTTATGCCAGTTATGAACCGGTTGGTTTCACAACGACCAGAGCCAGCCATGGAGCCGGCAAGAGAGCAACGTCATGACGTCACTGCACACGTGTGTGTACGTCGCCCGACGCCGCTGCTCTTGTGGCTAACGCTAAAGCTACCGCTAGCTTTAAGCACAACAACAGGGGCGAATACGTCTTATTTTTACACGTTTAGGCTCTCACTTTGTCTGTGTCTCTGGCGTTGTGAAACCTAAACACTGGCTCTAGCTCCGAACTAGCCCGGAACCGGCTCCGATTTTGCTGCGGTGTGAAAGGCCTATAGGTGGCAATCATGTCCATATGTATTCTATTGTGGCAGGTAGTGAGTGACAGCAGTAAACTCAGACTGGTTTATTAGTAATAATAGCTAATAATGTTTTAATTTGTCCAAATGTGGTCCAGTCAAAGTGGATAATTCAATTGCATTTACTGAAAAGATACTGTTTGAGCAAAATATGACTGCTCTAAGGGTTACAGACCTACTTTAGATACAGTAAAACTCAGAAAAGTGTAACGTGTGATTATAACAAATGGGCTTTCAATGGAGATAACACTTAACAGTCATTTGGTACACCTTGTCATTGATTTTCTCCTCCACTTTTATTACAGTAACCTCCATTTATCGAGCACTTGTCAAAACATTGTAACAAAGTGGTTTACAGGCTTAATGAATGGACCCAGCTCAATGGGAGTGTCAGACACATGTAAGTAAGTGCCTGGGTGACAGAAACTAGCCAAATCAATACTTAAGGAGAAGAGCCATTATTCCTTCTTTTATTGCAGGTGGGGTATAGTTCATTTAACTTTTTTCTATGTAAAAGCAAACAAGGCATCCAAGACACAAAGACCAGTTGGATATTGGTCCACTCATCTCTTTGTTCTAGCACTGTGTTTAGGGAGTAGGACATTTCATCATGAATTAAAACTCACATACAATCATGGTTTTTAGATTCACAAAACATGTCATTTCAGATTATTGGTCCAAGGAAAATGATTGACATGTATGTGGATATGTACTGTATGTGTTCAAATGCATGTCTGAATAAGAATGTGTATGGTCGATCGCTTTACACACATTTTAAAGCGCAGGCGTTAATCTGAAAATAGTCTGGCTCGGTGCCACAGGAGTAGCAGTCTATTTTTTTTCTCTTTCTGCCTGGCAACAAACACCGACTGAGACACTTCAAACACACACAAACCGGGGCAGTTAGCACCTCCACCACTGGCACGGGCCCATGGTGATGTCATCAAAGACAGACAGCCCAGGTGCTGATGGGAGAGGAAATGGTTTCTTCTGGCTCTTCCCCCCTGACGCCTGGCACCTGGCTGACAACTGATGACAACTCCCTTTTCATGTAATGATCCCCTTGACTTCAAAGTGAAAGTAAGGGGAATCCCAGATCACACACACACACACACACACACACACACACACACACACACACACACACACACACACACACACACACACACACACACACACACACACACACACACACACACACACGTAAAAAGAGCATAGGGATGATTATAGATGTTATTTCCTCTTGGTAAATATCCTTTAGATGTAAAAGACTCAAATACAGGGCTTCAAGAAATGCATGTTTTACGTCATTGTGGTCACATTGTGTGAACGCTAAGACATCAAACCAGGGCGCAAATGGATAATTGAAATTCTAAATGGACTTGACTTATATAGCGCTTTTTAGCTGATTTTCTCAGCCCCAAAGCGCTTTACATTTCTTACCACTCACCCATTTATACACACTCTCATACACCGATGGCAGTAGCTGCCATGCAAGGCACCTTCTGAACCATCGGGAGCAATTTGGGGTTCAGTGTCTTGCCCAGGGACACTTAGACATGTGGCGGGTAGGTGGGGGTTCGAACCTCCGACCCTGCACTCCAGAGGTGATCTCCCTACCCACTTCGCCACTGCCGACTTCTAAGGCAGTCAGTGTGCACGTCAGAGGCGAAACAATCTGCATTGTCACCAGTTGATGATCCATGACATGGCAATAAAGAAACACCAATGCTCTTATATTGCTTAGAGCCTGGTTACCGTAGTATTATTACCATGATACAGACACATGGAAAATCAGTCATTTCAATTTAACATTACACTGTCGGACTGCTTACATACTTTTATGAATGTTCAAAATCTTATGGTTTTATAAGAACCGTTACAAGAGTAAAAGCTTTTTCGAATGGAGGACTAACCGATGTGCTCTGCAAACATAATGCCACTTCTGGTAATGTTGGCTGGGGGTGGCTGGAGTTTTAAAACTTCCAGAAATACTGTACAATAAGGAAACAGGTCAAAGATATGCTAGCCAAAAACTGTGAGAGCATCCAGGACTTCAGCGGTGGAAGAAAGCATTGAGACCATTTACTTAAGTGAAAAGGAGCACAACCACACTGTTAAAATACTCCATAACAAATACATGTTTGTTACACTTGCTCTTGTGTTTTTGGTTTTGGAAAGGTTAGAGCAAGAGAGAGAAAAAAATAACACCACCCACAATGCTCTGTAAATACAGGGTATCACTTCTACAGTTATACAGCCAGATAAATCCATAGCTTGACAGGGCTGATGGGGCCTGGTTACAGTTGCTAAATTACAATTTGCCTCAGCTTAAGAGAGGGAGAGGTTTAGAAAACGATCAATTAGCGTGATTCCATGCTTACTTATGATAGATACGCTGCAGGAAAAGGCTCCTTTACTTCTTGACAAGACACAAGACAAGTCCAAGATTGTTTTCATAAGCCGGTGAGCTGAGGTCAGATATTCACTTTAGAGCCATTTTAACCTAATCCGTACCGCTCTCGCCAGCTCTGGAGCTGACTGATACCACAGATGCTGTTACAGAAAATCTAGATGGACCATCTGTGAGAGCTGAACTATAGCATTTCATGTCTTTGATGCTGGTGGGAGGTAGAGAGAGAGAGGAGAGAGAGAGAGAGAGAGAGAGAGAGAGAGAGAGAGAGAGAGAGAGAGAGAGAGAGAGAGAGACACGCCAGAAGGGCCTGACTGCAGAGGAGCTACTCAAGAGATGAGACTATATCGATGACACTGGCTAATACTTGAAACACACTCTCTCAGAGACATGCACTACCTGCTGGCACACTCAGTCATCAAGAGCAACTTGGCTAGACATTTTAAAAATCAAACTGTAATAGTAAAAGTAGATTAATTTGCCTGATTCCACTCATCCCTATATTGCAATGCTAGCTATAAAATCTATACGCAATCACATTTTATATGTGGTCGGCCTGAACTCTATGGGTCTGATCTATGGTAATAAGATCCCAAATAAGGAGTGTCTAACAGTGCGAGCTTTCTAACAGATTGCACGTTGTTTTTTCGCAGGTGAAATCCAGCTTGCACATGTTTTTATACACGCAAAACCATTAGTAGACCAGGCCCCTATGTGATCTATTTCTATCCACATTCAGGACGAGATCACACAGCAGGGCCGCTAAACAGGGACGAGTCATGACTGACAGGCAAACAGATGCCCTGCCACCGTGGCAACCGCTGACACAGCCAAAAATAACGCTGGAAGAACCCAGGGAAATTCACCCCAAAAAGAAAGTCCCCACAGATACAGACAGAGAAAAGGGAAATTACAAGGTTCTGAAATGAGGACCAGATACAGGAGGACGAGAGCACAGGACAGGAGCCTAGAGCTGCAGTTTGTACATTGTGGAGCCCACACTGGGAAAAGCAGCAGTGCCACATGACAGGCAAAACAAACAATCAAAAGCAAAGAGAAAGGGGGAGAAAGTGAAAAGAAAACCTGGCGTAAACTTGAAGTAAGAACTTGCTCCTCGTATGGCTTCAGTGAAGGGCTTGACTGTGTAGTAGATAGGCCCTATATTATTTTGGATGCACAGCTGGACAGCTCAGCATAGGTAAATGACATGTAATCTAATAATATCATTTGAAACAAAGTGCACCCACTCGTTCATCCAGCGCTACACTGAACACAATTAGTTTCCAATGGAGCAACTCTGCACTGTGGCAAAGTACAGTAAATTGAAAAATGTACAAGTATGTTGAGAAAAGTCTAAATGGTGACGAGTGATGCCAGTGTATTGGAGACTGTTCCCTTGTCAAGGTGTTGCTCATAGGGTGCGGTCTAGTGTTCAACCGGGAGCACTTGAGATGGCTTCAAATAGATGACATAGCTCCATTTGGAACAGAACCAGAGATGTAAAATGCCAAAGTTGACCTGATAAAGTGACACCAGGAAGGAAGATATCAAATGTAATACTCATGAATGCTCTGTCCCCGAGGACATCAAAACTGAACAATTTACATTCTAATGAGAAGCATTGATGGGGGGAGACTTTGAGCTGCATATCTGCAAAAAAACAAAAAAGAAAACCTTGGGATCACCAACTTCAAAGGATAAAACGTTCTGATTTGTATGTACGTTGCAAAAGAGAGTATCTTCAAAAGTTATGCTCTTGTTTGAACAAAAAGCCCGTCTAAGTTTCATGAGACAGCATTTCCCTTCCCCTTGAGGAATACTTCCCAAAGGTTGTTTAGCACCACTAGTGACAATGACAATATCTCCATAGCGGTGACAGCTGTGACGAACGTCCTCACTTGATGTGGCTAAATGAAGCGCCATATGAGCTCTGGCTGAACTTTATAATGCCTCTTTTTGTTTTTGTTGCAAAGCATAAAGACTGTGGATGTTATCTTCCATAAATGTCTCACTTCACCGCCAGTATTGACGGCGCTAGTGATTAAAGCCAACCATGCACCAGTAAACTTTGTATTCACAAAAAATGCCGCTCACAACATAGGCCTACCAGACAATAACTTTATCAACAGACCTATGGCAGATGAACATCTTGTAAAGATAGACTTGAGAGTTGACAGCCCTATTAGCTGCTCTGTGAGTCTGTGTCAAGCAGTGCTTTGAGCTGAAAGCTAACTTCAGCTAAATTAATTATATTTGAAATAATTACACTTGGAGTGGATCACGTTCTCCGTCATATTAAAGAACTTTGACAGCCACCTTGAAAGGAATTATTTTCTAGGCATTGGAAATGTTCAGATGTCATCAGAATGTATGTGTATGTGTGTGTGTGTAGGTATATTTTTGCTGTGAACTACTGCGATACCATTAACTTGTCAAAGAGGTCTCATGCCTCTGGTTCGTCTCACGTCCCGTTCTTCAGGACAGAAGGCTTGGGGGACAGATTTAATCTCAGTGTGGTCTCTAAATCTCACAATCTTTTTCCATCCCTGGCCAGACAAAAACCCACATATTATATTTTCGGCTGCAACCAGATATGTTGTATTGCTTTTGGGAAACAAACAACAGACATACTGACCAGACAGTCTGGGGAACAGGAGGGAGAGACACGTTATGAGAATGCTATACGGGCTTCAGGCAACTCGGTTTTAGCGTGCCGTAAATAAGCACATTGTCAACACACAATGGCACATTGCAATATGCGCTGGGGGTTACACTGTCCAGATTGTGAAACATCTGTAGCCACCATGAAACAATACAAATTATATTTTTTTTGGAGGTTGGGAAAAGAGAAGGTTCATGCTCAGTTCTTTCCACTGTTTGTGTTATGTTGTGGCACTGTGAATGTAACATACTGTAGGTGGGCCGGAGACGAGGGATCAGGTGGTCAGCTGGACTGTCTAACATGAGTGGCATATTGTACAGCAACTGCTCAACGGCCTTCACTGACAACTTGCGGAAACATGGTGGTTGTGTTTCTTCACAATTCAATTCAAGTGGGGCTTTATTGGTGTGGATAACAAAATGTAACATTGCCAAAGCAATTGTGCAATACAAAAAATAATTGTGCATCACCACTTTTTGCAGATGACATGTGCAATTACTTCCCTTCCAAAGTGAAGCATTGGAAATCTCCAAGCAACCTCAGACCTGAGACACTCAGGTTGCCAAGTTAAGGGCCAACAAAAAGGTCTCTTACATCTTAAAGCTCCCATATTATACACTTTTCGGTACTATTATACTCCATATTATATGGTCTTAGTGGTCCCTAATACATTTTTCTTTAATTGTTTGCTGAAAAAAACTTTCAGATAATTTATTGTACTATGCTGATGTTCAGCTAATCTCACAATGGCCTATTTTTTAAAAAGAGCTGCAGCTCCCCTCGTAAATATACAATCTTTGAGCTGTCCGGAAGCAAAGCCAGATAAGCCTCGCCCTCTGTCTGTCAGGGCCGTGGACCAATAAGAAATAGGGGTGTGGGCTGCACAGTGGAAGCTTCTGGCTTTCCATTTTGTGAGGTCAGAAACTGGGAGAATTCTGACTAGAGTATATTGGGGGGGAGGGGTGGGGGTTTCAGAAAGGGGGAGAGTGAGAAAAGGAGAGTGTTATTTTTTTTGATATTTTAGTCTCAGTCTCTAGCACACCGTGGACCCATGGATATGTTGGAACACATTTAAACAGTGCATTTAGCATAATATGGGACCTTTAATGACAAGCAGACACTGTAATCAGCCAATAAGGTGATATCACCATTATAAGGGTGTCTAGAAGAGTTCTGTTCAATAGTGTGACATTTTCTATTGGAATTTAACTGAACACTCAAATTGGAAGTTCTGTCTCAGGATTCATTTTCCCAACATGCTTTGCTACTGCTGTACATGCCAAACAGTAGACTACAGAGAAAGAGCGCCATTTTTACAGCCTCACTTCATCAGCGTTCATTTGTTTTTCTAGAATCTAGATGAATGATCACACCGTCTCGCCCTGTGCAGGTTGAAGAAGTAAAGCCCTCAATAGTCAAACCTGGCTTTATGTTTATTCCACTGACTGGAGGAGCAAAATGAGACAGTTTCTTGTATGTAATTAAGGATTGCATTGATGCACTGCCCTCACCGTTGTGTGGAAGAGTGTGCTGCTGCCAATCATTCAGAACACAGTGCAAAGGTTTTCCTTCAGGATTTTCCGTGCCCGCTGTGTGTGTGTGTGTGTGTGTGTGTGTGTGTGTGTGTGTGTGTGTGTGTGTGTGTGTGTGTGTGTGTGGCGTGAATTGGCTGTGTGTGTTGGAAGGCACCTTAGACAGAGTGGGGCTGAGTAATAACCATATATGAATTACTTCACAAATTCCTTCTTCCTTCTGCTGTTGGTTAACCGGTCAAACGACACTTCTTATCTCACACAACTCCAAAGTGGCAGAACCTAATATGTTCTAGAAACAGAAACCTGCTCAGTAATTTTAAGTGCACTTTTTTTAATTAATTAATCTATTGTAACGCATATTGTCTCACAATTTTCTTTCACCTTTTGCTCTCCATCTTCTCTACATTATTGACAGAATTTGGTAGAATATCCCCTACCTCTGGGCAGGTCAAGTCAGGGTAGGACTACTGATTTATTCCCCAGCTGACTACTGTTGAGTGTGTTAATCTATTTAAATGGGGATACAACTTATAAGTGCTCAATTTTGTTAGCGTACCTAAGAATATCTGGATCACTCAATGCATATAGGATTTAACCGCTCATTCTGTTACATTTGAGCGAGATGCTATGAAACTTTTCATTGCAAAGTGTCTTTACCCATTCTGATAGTGTAGGACCTATATTATAAATGATAGATAGACACCATCACGTAGCGCGGACGTTCATAAGCCCCATGAGAACACTGAGGGGTTATTGAGGTGATGTTTTATTTCTGCCAGAGAAGTTGGCAAGGGCTGTTATAGGAAGCCTCATTATGCTCGGCGTAGTGTGCATATCTGGCTGTGCTACTCAGCTGTTTGTCTGTCTGTGCATTTCAGCAACCTATCCAGGTGTTTGCAAGCCGCTAGGATTGAAAAAGGCTACTACTGCACAAACATCTGTTCACAACAATTAGGATTACACACACACTTTAACTAAAACGAGCCAGTGAAGTGTGTTCAATCTATCACTTCAACAGGACATTATTCATTATTTAAATCTTAAATACTTAAAGGAATACTTCACCGATACAGAACCGGCGTTCTCTCATTGTAAAATTGCTATTATAATATAATGAATGAGGTTTTTCTTCCCTCAGTCTTTCCTCAGTCTTCCCTTGGCCCAGCTGTCCTGTTTATCCTAACCCTACGTTTTTTTACCGAAGTGATGTCAGATTAGTCAAATGTAGGGTTAGACAGTGATACCATAAAACACTCTTTCTGCCTTTTCTCAGGCTAGGATGAGCCGATTTCAAAAATGTTTGCACATTTATACGACATAGGATCTCAGAGTTCAATACACCTGCATATTCCCACCGGTGAAGTAGGTCTTTAAAAGAGTGTGTGTCCATTTTAGCTAGTTTCATTGACTGGGCATTGACAGTGCTGGGTGGATGTAGTGAAGTGTAATCCTGCCTTCAAGTGCTGTTTTAATTACATTCACATTTTGAATAACTTGTATAAATGTTGAAAAACACACATGAAATTTCTTGCGTTCACCACAAAGCTTTGTCATGGGAGGTCAACTTAAACATTTAGAAAACGGAGCACATTTACTACAAGTACTACATAAAACATCCTTTATGCTTTTGTTCCTAGAGCGAAGAGCTGCAGCATTTGTGAAACCTCATGCTTCCATGTTCTTGTGTCTTAGCTACCAATTACGTATTTGCAGCTCAAACACAACATGTACACCATCTGCAATACAAAGAAGAAGTTGGCAATTCAATATCCTGTGAGTAAAATTGGCTAGAACTCAGGAAGGGTTGCAAATTATTTTTGTTTTTGAACATAGACTGTGACCAAATGTGTGGGAGTGACACATCCTGATGAAGATGTTTTGAAGTGGAAAGAGAGCTGTGTGTCTGTTCTGTCCAGAATTTCCAGGAAATATTCCGTTGCTGAAATCATTGCTGTTGTATTTTGTGTTGAGCTAAGCAATGTAAAGCAGCATTTGCAAGTTTCATTTGCATGTATTCTGGACTTCACAACATGTCCTCGTTATAGCACCACCATATGGCCAACGTGCATACTGTGTGTTGCCTCTGAAGTGGGGGATATAGGAAAGCCAATGGCTTTTTTTTAAACCAAGTGACTGTGGCCCCAGGGTCCTAACAAAAGGAAAAGCTAAACTAATTTTACTTGAATTTTGCTGACTCCACCTTTAAAATGTAGTCTTTATTGTGACAATGCAACTGGAGTGTGTATGCCACAGGGTAAAAGAGCGCTAAAGAGATAGAGTGTAATAAACACATTTAGTAAACAGATTCAGACTGAGGGTTGTCATAATTCATGTATGGAAGGCAAATAATGACGACAGATGACAGACAAATCTAGTAAATGATACATCATTACCCCCTGAAATATAGTAAGGTGGTAGAATCCTGTAGCGCAAAAGTAAAATACCCAAATTGAGATGAAGGCTACCCCAGAAATGTAGGCTTTATAAATACAGAGAGTTTTGCATAGCTGAGAGGATAAACCCAACTTTGTGTCAACTCATTTGGCATTGGCTTGAATCTAACTGACTTGCATTATAGAAAAAGTTCCGCACTATCTTTAAACAGGCTAGGTCTATAGTATCTAAAGGCTCTATTCCGTGTTTGTCTTATTATTATGTTTGTTTTAAATCAAATAACTTAATTTTGTTATCCAATTGAATTAAAATAACATAGTATATCGTGGACCTGTTGAGGAATCTTTCAGAGTAGGGGAATATCCGAGGGGCTCCTGAAGGCAGCAGTAGTCCCGCTGCTGTGCCAGGAGGAGAATCTCTCTTCTCTTCTGTTTTATCTCCGCGTGGTAAATGATGCCTCGCTGTGATTGGCTGCTGCCCGCTGACTTTGTGCTCCATCCTGCACGCCGACTTTCACAGAGCCGGGCTGAGTGTAGGCTCAGTCAGCGCTCCCCGGCACCGCTACCTGCCGCTCACACACACCAACACACACACCCACACACACTCAAACTCACACACTCATGAGTGCGCCGTGCGACTGTGCGCACCACCGGTTGCTGCAACTTTCCGACAACACCTGAACGAGAAACAAGCCGGGGGATCAGAAGCGCTAAAACAATGCGTGCATATTTCATTATGCGTAATCGCAGGTTACGGCTGCTTTTGCGCTCTTTAAGGAGTTAACGGGTGGAGGTGGAAGCCTGCATGCCATCACCATGGATTGCCTTTTTCTTCTGATATGGACTTTACCCATCCCGCTGGTCGGCTGCACATCAGTCAAGCTCCTGTCCACTCTCTTATCCTGGAATATTATCGAGGCATGTGGGCACTTCATTAATTGTACACACTTTACACTTTTTATCCACGTGCACCAAGTTTGGGACCAAAACAAACATTTGTATATTTTCACTGTTGTGTATGTCAACAACAACACACCGGTGTCCGGGCTGCCGTGGTCATTATTGGTTAAAAGTCAGACAAATGATTGTCTTCCCAAAAAGTGCAACACACGATTCAACTTCAGGAGTTCCATTTAACACCTTTTGAGGCTTTCACTTGTTTCAGTGCCTGCAACCTGTTGCTACCTGTCCATTTGTAATTTTTTCTTTCCCTTTTTTTGGTTGCAGACGCTGCACATTTACTGCTCCCACACCGTCTTGGCCAGCCATTCTTCCAGTGACACCCAGCACGGATTAAATCATGGTAAATGCTTATCTTCTGACATCTGTGGATGTGTTCCTCCAGCTGGCAGGATTCCACGTTTGTGAACAGAGGCTTTGAACAAAGTGAGATGTAGTTTGTGTGATGGGTTCAGTTATTGGACCAGAGATTCCTTAAAATGGTTTTGGATTAAAGTATTTGGAATATTGCTCACTCATTGACAGACGTGTTGACATATATCACAGCCTAATTTGGTTTAAAAACACTTTATTAATGTCTTCATAATGTGCTGACACTGCTGCAATGAGGGCAGTGCATGCTCAGGGATTCCCTCTTGGCTGTTTTGATCTGTAGAAACCAAGGAAACGCGTTGATATGAATGACATTAACTTGATTTACTGAGGGAAGAAGGGGGGATGTGGATGTCTTCTTGTGAAGAAAGCATCCCTGAATCTCCAAGCAGCCCCACCTCTGAAGGGTTTAAGTGCCAAACAACTTCACCATGAAGTGACTGCTTTACTGTGTAGAGATGTTGAGCAATTCAATAATTCTATAGTCAAATGGTAATCTGCATGAAATCAGAACATCGTATACATGTTCAGCGTCTAGTCCTGAACTGTTGACCCATATCTGACATGTATTGAATTATGATGTTGGCGTTGTTACGGCTTCTTTTAAAAGCCATCTGTGATCCATATGAAGTGCTGCGCTCTGAGCAGCAGCAGCTGAGCATAAGGCATTTCAATGTTTTTTTCCCCCTATTTCCAGCTTTGAAAGTTACCTGTGTAGATGTTGGTGTGGATGTTTCGTTGGAATGATTATGGAAAGTTTAGTTGATGTAAGTGCTTTAGAAGTTGAGATTTTGAAAATAACTAATGTTGATATAATGGCTGTTACAGATGGCTGTATAGGAGAGGTATGCAGATGCAAATAGATCATCATGTACACTCTGTGCTTGAAATATTATGCTCAATAAGGCTGTCTCGCCTTATTAAAGGTGGAATCAACGATGAAGAATGCTTGTTGTCGAAATCACATTTGATCAAAACCCATGAATATCTACTCATGATGTACTGTGTGTGCACGCTGAAAAAATCTAGTGTTAATACACAGCCTAGGCTATGTAAACGGGCATATTGCTAGCAACAGTGGGCTCCTTTTGTTTACAAACCAGTTTACAGAGCCTAGGCTAAGCAGTATCACTGGATTTTTCTTTCAGCGCATGCACAGTACGGACAGGTAGACCTAGAGGATCGCGAATACAGTATTCACTGATTTTGACAAGAAGTGATTTTAACAACAAGCATTCTCCAGAATCGCTGTCTCTACATTTTAGGCAGGATATAACTCACAAAGTAACTCTTGGGAGTGGAGGGATCTGAGTATTTTAATGTTGGCACTGTCATGCAACTTCCCCTCCATCCATCCATCCATCCCTCCTTCTCCCTCTCTCTCTTCAGACTATGTGTTTGTGACTCCGGTGGAGGTGGACTCTGAGGGAGCGTACCTGACCCACGATGTGTTGGGGCCAGGGCATCGCAGACGGAGGTCCCTCTCTCCTTCTCCCTCTCTACACTACCATCTGTGGGCCTTTGGTCAGGACATTCACCTGGACCTGCTGCCCTCCTCTGTGGTGGGCCCGGGCTTCACCGTGCAGACACTGGGCTCGGACGGCATCGCCACGCTAATGGACGACTCTGGGTTTCATAACTGCCTGTATCAGGGATTTATACGTAACCTGTCGGCCTCCTCCGCAGCCATATCCACGTGCTCTGGACTGGTAGGTGTCTGTCTGTCTGTCTGTCTGTCTGTCTGTCTGTCTGTCTGTCTGTCTGTCAGTCGGTGTCTTCTTGAGGCTATGCAAGCTTTTTTTTCAATGCAAAAAATGTCATGTCTTAAAGCTATAGTGCTTAACTTGTGTCGCACCCCCCCCCCCCCCCATGTAATTACAACTGTGGGTGCATCGACATGAGGTAAGCCTTCGGTGATTGCTCTTGGACTTCATTCCTTCTTCTGTAGGCCTACATCCAGGTCTTAGCAGAGGAATTGACAACTGAAACATTTTTTGGGTGCTTATTGGGATTTTTCCGAGCTCCTGCACCAGTGTCTGGAGGCGGTGGCACCAGATCAAAATCAACTTTGTTTCAACTTGTTTGGTGATGGCTTGAATGTAACCAACACTTATTTGTATAAAACAGCGACCCACTATAGCTTTAAGTTTGACTTTGAATTGACCAATGAGGATTGCATGGTTTAGTTTGAGAAGATGCAGCATCCCTTTGGTCGATGAAACATTTCTATACTAGTTAAAATAATCTAAAACATGCTAGTGAGTTCTAAAAGTTTGTCATCCTCTGAAAATGTTAAGGGAAATTTTAGTTACTGAAAGGCACTCCACCCCTACCTCCAGGCTTTTAGCTTCCAAAAGCCTTCTGTCCTCTAATGACCCACGTGTTTTTGAAGCATCATTGTGTGCGCAATTCAGACCACCTTGGTAATATTATCATGCAACTGTCACTATGACATCATTGCCCATGAGTGTTAGCATCATTTTTCTAGTGCTTTGTCAGGCACGTCTTTGGACACTGGAAGGAGTGGAAGGAAGAGAATGAACGGATTAAAGCAAAGAGAGGAGAGAAAATGTCACAGTGCTGGTGGTACGGCACATGACGAGAGACATAATTCAGTTTTACCGTTTATTGTAGTGCCAGCACTTATGACAAACACACGCACAATGTAGTGATCAGAGCAGACAGTCTTTGGGAAGACACGATCGACCTTTTTCCTCGTTTATTTGTCTAGTCTCCTCGCTTTAAAATCAATTTCATAATAGAATTCCTGCGGGGAATAACTTTGTTAGCTCTAAGTGTATAGTGACATAGTGAACAGTCTGGCTGCTCGCACGCCAGCACTTATTGTATGATTGTCTTCCAGTGGAAGTCTGGCTCTGTTGCCTCCCAGAAAAAGTGTGTCTTCATCACATTTTCCATGTCATTGCCCTTGGGTATGTATCCAGGTTAAGTTATGGTCACTGTTATTTCCAGTTTTCCGCTGGCCCCCGTGTGGACTGGTGCACTGTATAAATGAATATTAGAACGAGTGGCTCAACATTCGGCTGAATTCAATTCTTTCAGGCATTGAGAAGAGAAGATCATGATCAGCTTTGGGCCTGTGTCTCTATTGTGGAGCTCAAGTTAGGATGTTCTTTATCCAGAAGATCTTCTGTCCGTAAAGATAACATGGAATGATAACATGAGACAAAAACAAAACGTTGAAACCAGCTGCTGTATAAAAGGGAAAACAAGGAAATAAAAGGAACATTTAGACTCGGGTTGCCTAGCTTAAAGGCTGGACTGAAAGTGATAAAAAACCTACCAACACCTACTGAGCTAACTAATTAACATTTAGCAGATTGTTTGTAAAAATTCTTCTCCCCTGCCTCCTCCAGTCTCTAGGCAAACCAAGCTAAACTGTCGCGACTCCTGCTCCGTACTTAGCATACAGACCAATATTGATGTTCTCTCTCGTGTTATAAATTTGGGCTTTGGATAAAGACTCCTGATTGATTTGTGTGAACTTTTCACATTCGTGCTACGGCTATTTTCCCTTTAACCACAAGGAATTCCTAGAGCCTCTGCTTACATTTGTGGTTTTTTCGAGGGACCTGGAGTCCCTCTGGCCCACCAGCACACACAAGCATTCCTTGACACGTCCAACACCAGCCTGGGCCTGATGGACACACTACCCCTCCATGAAAGTCATACCTCCATTTATCATCCCTCTCTCACCTCCTCCTTCTGCACTGGCCCTGCTCTTTTGCCCTCGGTTTGCCCCCTGCCTCTAGCCTGCATCTCCTGTTTTCAGCAATTAAAGCCAGGCTGAGGTTTGAGTTGGCAAACTGGCTGGCACTGCTAATCTACGCATTGTCCCTTTCATTAGACTAGCTCCCTCCAGCTCACAATTATGCACCACTGACCCCGTTCTCTTAAGAGCGCTGCAAGAAAACAATTGTGATTGCACTTAAAGGGGCCGGGACAAACACTTTGATCTATTTTTTACTCTCTTTCTCAAGCTTTTTTCCTTTTTTCCTTTTTTCCCTCTCTCGAGTGCGACCTCAGGGCCACCGTTGGATATTCACATGGACTTTTAAATTTACTTTAAAAAAAATCTCTTGGATATTAGCAACATATGATGTTCTACTACTCACTTTAGGGACCAGTTCATTTTCTGCAGGTGGTTTTCCATTGCATGAAAGTAGCCTAACCATGATAGCACTGCCTCTGTGTATCTATAAGCAGCCAATTATAGCAACTAATGTGTTTCTACTCAGTCTTCAATCAGTTCTTTTTTTGCATATTTTGTTTTTGGATGAAGTAACGTTAGGTCCTTTAACACTCAGTGAAACGTGCCATGTAGGCTGGCAGTGTTTTATTTTTTCCTTCAAACATGTAACTTAATCAACATGCTTGTGTGCAGCACTGTCTCGTCGAGGAGTTGCTGGTAGACTTTCATTTCGGGTGGCCCAAGCTCAGGCGCGATTTTCTTGTCAGCCACCAATGTGTGGAACAGCTGTACCTCGTAAAGCGACCTCGGTGTGGTTGTCCGCAAAAGTAGAAAAAAAACCCAACAACAACAGATAAACAGCAAGCTCTGGTACTGCGTCCGCAACAGTAGCTTGGCTATGTGTTGTATTGGATAGAGGGCTGTCCACTGATGACCTTGACCAATCAGTGGTCTGCAATGTTTAACGTCACCGTTTAGGCCCTGATCCCTGGAACCCTGACAGAGTAGGGACCAAAACGTAGGTACCAAGTATCAGGGACCGGGCACTTTTTCGTAGTGGAAAACCTTTAAAAGAGAGTAGAATAGAGTGAAGAGACGGTACCATGTATTGGAAGAGCGCCAATAGTTAGACAATAAAATGTTGACGAATACAGGGAGAAAGAAAGCACATCAAAGGGACATTTTGGTCCTACTTTCCCCACTTGTCTCTTTCTCTAAGTGTGTCAGTCTGTGTGTGCGTGGCTGGACTGTTGCAAGGCTTAGAACAACGGAAATCAGTTGACCCCTGCTTTCCATCTAGGCTTCTACCCAGAACATTTGGATTAGGTACAAACGAGTAAAGATCCATCCAGGCCCGCTCGATGCTTGATTTAAAAACAATGCTGAAGACGGAAATTCAGAAAAACTCAAGAGACGGGATGACAAACTAGATGAAAGAATGAATGAGAAGTGAGCTGGGCTGGGCTTGGAGGTTGGGGAGGGAAAGTGTTGTGCAAGAATAATGTGAATTCATGTGTCTAGGGTGGAGGCTCCCGGGGTAGGGCTGTATGGCCTTTTCGTTATAGAGAGTTGGAAAAAGATGGACTCTGTTTATGTCAAAGGGCTTTGGAGAAGAAATTGGCTGAGAGCAAGAGAGGGGAGTGAGAAAAGAAAGAAAAAGAGCTTCCTTGTACTTCATGTCATTGTCTCCTTTCACTGGAGCCGATGAAAGAAGAGAAAAGGGAAAAGAAAGTGTCTGAAATGGCTTCTGTGGACTTGACCCTGCATGCTTGTTAATAGCAGCAAAAGGTGTCAGCACCAGCTCTTGGGCCAAACCAAGGGAAGGCAATTTTCTTTATACATTCAACCCGGGCCCAGGCCAAGCAGATGGGACTTGGATTCAGCTGTTCAAATAAAGAGCAGGGTGAGATGGTATTAAGAGCAGGGCAGGATGGATGGATGGAGGGATGGATGACCGGCAAAGAGAGATTTTCCACGCTTAATCCTCATTTAATTGAACATGGTGTTATTTGTTGGTTTTTAATCAGGCTCTCCGTGTCCTCAGCAACACGGCTTGTGTCTCTCACTCAAATCAAGTTGTCTGTCCTCTTTTAGCATGGGAGATGAAAGGAGGTCGCTTCACATGTAATGCTGTCTGATTTGTTAGAGGAGTGGAGTGGGTTGGGGTCTTCTGTCTTTCTTCTTTCGAGTGTTTCTCATCTAAGGCTGCTTTGCTCGTTGACCCCAATCCTCTCTACTCGTTTGTTTGGGGGGTGGAGGATATGGGGGGGGGGGGGCTCTCTCACAGGTTCATACTATGTGGTGCAAGTTGAGAGCTGCTCGCCACTCGTGTGAAAATAGAAAAGTGATTTACTGTGCACCTGTGTCTTTCCAGCCCCCTTTCCCAGGACAAGATTCTTCTCTTGAGGGGCGTTCTTCTTTGTAGTGCAGATCTGAGACCTGCACTGCCTGGCCTGGGCTGAACGAATGAACAAATGAATGGCAAAGTACAGTGGACAAACAAGTAAAATAGTCTAAACATATACCATGGGTTTTGCATTGATCTATGGCTTCACAATTCTGAGAATTATTTTGGTTTTCTAAACGTATACGGAATTTTGTTTATGATAGGTCATTTCTATAATTGGCTAAGTGGGTGAGCTTCAAGTAATATACTTTCTGTAGGATATTTGAAGTTGCCCAGTATGACAGATTTAAATAACACCTTAGGTCCCTGACTCGTGACTCTGCAGTTTTCATTACTGAAAGCGTTGAGCGTGGGATAAGTCCTCATGCCTTTACCACGACCTTTCCCAAGCCCCATGCTGGCGAGGTCAGAGAGACAAGATAGGCTCTATCAAAACTCAGCATGCAGGTTTCAGATTGACACCATGTGCAGTGTCACTTAATGGCTTCAGTGCATGGTATCCAGTTTAAATCAAATGTAGATGAAAAGTGAACTAAAACAAATTCCACTGATTGGCAGAAGTAGCTGGTTAACTTATTGGGTTTCCCACAGTGCCTGACACTTTTTGAAAATATTATCACCAGTTTTTTTAAATCATTTTTTTTAACATCATCACGGTGCGTAGGGATTATTGTGATATACAGCTAGATTTGACTCAGCAGGAAATTGTCCAATATATCACAATGTGTGTTTGAACTAATGCTGGGCTTACACTAGAGGACTTTTAAAATACTTTGAAAAGACTGAAGACTGAAACCCTCTTACATCTAAAGACAATCAACTCACACCTGAAGACAACTAGTCATTAATTTTCAGTCACAGAGTGAGATTTTGAAAAGACAGGGGTCCCATATTGCAAGAGTACAACTAGATTCCTTTTGAGATTAATATTATTTCCGCAAACGCGGTAGTGATTATTTAATTAAAAAAAGGTTAATTCAGTATTCCGAGCGGGGGACTTCCTTTAGTTATTTGACCATCTTTATTTGCTGATCTCGTCCCCCAATAACTTTAACTCCTAACCCTGTATTTGACGGTAAAGTGTTAAGGTTGCGCGGCTGTCAGCCTGGTTTTCTAGCTGAGGCTTCAAAGAAAAAGTGTCTGAAATAAGTGCCTACACAGGCGGACACAGGTCGCGACTAATGCCGCTCCTCCTGCGTTGTGCTTGGTGCATGCGAGAGTGTGACAGTGTTTACGTAATTTCACTTGAGACAACCCCTTAAGACTAACGATAATATCAAATATGTTTGATAATGTCGGAACGTCAAGACGGGAAGAAGACTGACTGAAATCGGGTCGGAAGACCACCTTACACCAAACGACTGAGATTACGGGCGCGCGCCACAACTCCAGCACGACTTCTTTGATTTCAGTCCGACATTGGAAGATTGTCTGCGACTGTCAAATCGCGTGAAAAGTCGTGTAGTGTAAGCCCAGCATTAGTCGTATAGCGGGCCAACTTCGGAATGCAAAATATGAATATGTATATTTACTGTAGTTAATCCGTGTGAGCTATCTGATAATGCAAACACTTTGTAAATATTATTAACTAAACTAGGGTAGGAAATGAACTTGCCCAGGGCATTTTGGATCATGGCTAGGGCATTTTGCTCAAATGTTGGGAAATAGTTCTATCAGGGTACCACCAAGGTTCTCCAAATCAAATGTAAGACTTTTTATGAAACTTAGAATGGAATTTGATGCCAACCGAACTCCTATACTAGTTTAAAGTATATAATGAAGTATGTTGATAGACCCATATTCAAAAATGAATTTCTAGTTTAGATTTAGATTATTATATCATACATTTTTGTTTACCCTCGTTTGGTTTCATTTAGGCTACAGAGTCTGCTTTGGATGCGCGCTGGGAGTTTGCGCCTAATGACCCAAGAAAACCCCGGTCGGCTGTTACAGTTTATAGCTTTATATGTCTGTTTGCGCGCCCATGTGTGAGAGAGAAAACAGTGGAGAAAGTGTCAACACACACCTTCTCCTTTCCTCTCTCCTTCATCTTCTTCACACAGCTCAGATCAAACCTGTCTAATGGCCGTCGTTGACACGGTGCCGGCTGTTGTGGCAACCACCAGTGACCTATACGACCTTTGTCTGTGTCTCCACAAGGTAAAGTGGCTCCCTGTGGTGTGAAAAGGGCTTTTTGCTCTTTTCCCGGGCCTGGTTATTGATGCTGGATGTGCTGTATTATAGCCTCTGGAGACCTTTAGTACACAGCACAATGTGAAAATAAGAGAGGGTTGAGCTCCATTAACTTGTTGGGGGAAAATGTGACTTCTTCTCTTTTGAAAATAGTTGCTGGCATAAAAAGGCTTCTAAGTTCTTTTTTGGTATCATTTTGAAAACAAAATTAATATGTTTTTCAGGGAATAGCTGATGATTTTAAACTCCAAACCTGCTTCATGGGATTTTGAAATTACATTTAAAAAACAACTGAAAAAAGTGTCCGTAAACTACATCTGGAAAATCATTTTTTTCTTTCTTTTCTGGCCAGCAGGCATACATTTAAACACTTGCTTGCTCTGTTTGAATATTTAACATGTGTGTGGATGCTGTAATCCCATTAGACTCCTCAAGGAGCGGAGACAATATATGATTACTCATCCGTAGGGGCTGGGAACGGAGACGGCATATGATGATGATGATGATGTGTGCGTGTATGTCAGTATGGTGCTCCAGTCCAAATCCCTCAGGCATTTGCAAGAGTCAAAATGACACTTGAATGACCGATTTCCAGACCAGGGCTCGGCCCATTTGTACCTGTCTGTTTTATTGTAAAAGGGCAACAAATTGGAACTCCTCTTACAGTGTGCCTCTCTCTGGCTTGGCCATAATTCAGCGGCAGGGCAGGGCAGCAGTGCTGGCTTCTACAAAGGGGAGAGTGGCCCGGAGCCGTTCCCTGGTGGTCTGGTGGCTGACAGTGATGTAGTGCCCACTGTTAAGATGCCAGCAGGAGAGGGGGGACAGCCTCTCAGCATGGGTGTGGGATGCTGTGTGTGTGTGTGTGTGTGTGAGAAAGAGAGAGGAAAAACAGAGAGTATTAAAGTGTGTGTGTGTGTGTGTGTGTGTACGTCCTCTTCTCCTCTGTGCAAGGTCTCTCTCACACAATATTAATGGCTGGTGTTGAAGTCTTCAAGTGGATGCTGCAGCTTCTACAAACAGAGCCCATACATCAAATCTGGTCTACTATTGTCACTACTGCACTGCATTCATGGCTGCTGTGGTTAAACAGTCCAGGCTTAAAGTAAAGCTGGTACTGCCATGGGTTGATAGGGAGTACCAAGCACATTTTTTTTTATTCATGTACTTTCGTGTCTTTTTATGGAGTTTTTGTTGGCTGAAATTTGGCAGTTGAAAATTGGTGTTTTAAATCAAATAGCTGGTGTATAGTGTTGGACACCCTCAGCCCTCATTATCACATTATAGTTGTATCAACATAGTGTACGGTTCAGTTACCGGTTCCTAACTTTTTTAGCCGCGCACCCCCTTCTATGTCCCAACCGGGTTGACGCACCCCCAATCCCCCACACCTTCAAAAAAACAAAATGCAACAAGCTTTTTTTATAGCCATATTAAAGGTGGCATGTTCAATCATGCTCAAATGACCATAACACACATAATGAAATAATCACGATCACAACAAGGGGCAGAAAGCAGATAAAATTGGGAAAATATTATAGCCTAATATTTTGAGTCACGTTGAGCAACAATTGCAGCAAGTTTAAATGACCGTGGAGCAAACAACCCCGTCATCATAACACAGGTTATGGAAATAAAATTAGAACGCCAGTCATTTTAAATAAATTGCGAGAATGAATGTAGAGGCCACAAACTAGGTGCGCTTATGCGTAGAGGAAGATAACTTTGCTTCATTTTGAATAGCCTCCATTTATTTATTAATTAAAATTCAAGTTTTTGATTTTAAATTTTACAAAGGAAATGTTTATTTACACGTCTTTATTGTGTGGAGAATAAACACTGTACCCGTATTGGTCCGAGTGTAAGACAACCCCGATTATAAGACAAACCACCCGTTTTTCAAAACTCAAATTTGGAAAATATATTTGAAGACCAGATCTTGTTTTTATAGATAAATAAATTTTATTTATTTAAATAATATACGAAAATAAAAACGCATTGAATAAAACACTTTTCTTCATTGCAAATAAACAGTAGGATAGTATAAATAGACCGAACTCTGATGGGTTCACCACAGACTATTCCTCACACGCACATCCCTCTGCCCCGCTGTGATCGCTGTCTCTCCTATGCTCTGGTTCGGTCGTGCATAGCGGGTCATCCTCGCTGCTGTCCTCGGCATCTGAGACGCAGCATTTATCTAATGCTCATAGTTAATCACATAGCCTAGTGCTGAAACTAAAGCTATAGTGCCGTGGTTTAAGGCTGGAATGATAACCGGGGCAGAGGGCAAGGCTTCTGCGATCTCCGTTGGTTTCAGTTTACAGCCGACAAAGTGACAATCTCTTATTCTTAAAATCATTAGGGCTTTGATACAAATGATGAAATTGCAGCAGCAGTGCTGGTGCGTAAGGGACAGCGCAGTTGGCATCTCTCCTCAGCACATCGAGCAGCTAAAAAGCCACAGTTAAAGTCGATCGCTCTTCCGATTCATGTCTCTGACACGTTGACTCGCAACATAATGGGTCGAGGCTTTGAATTGGCTTTGTCGATGTCCTGTGCCTCTTTTTCTCTCCACACAAAGCGTTCTCTCTCCTAGCGCACAAACGCCCCGGCCGCTTCTGAGAGCACAGCCAGTGTTCCACCCGATTTAAAAAAAATAAAAAATAAACACAACTTGGAATACACGACCCGACTTTTTACGACCTATTTCCGTGAAAATAAACCCTCTTATACTCGGACCAATATGGATTGTGTAATGATCAGACCGCCATTACATTTTTCATCTTGCGCACCCCCTTGCAGCAGCTCACGCACCCCCAGGGGTGCGCGCACCACACTTTGGGAATCCCTGCTTTAAAGGATAACACATGTTCACTCAGTGGAAACAGCAGCGAACATGGTGTCCTGCTTTGGTTTAAAAGCAGGTATGAACATTTGTAGGGATGTCCCCGACTCTGAATGTTCCTAGTCAAATCGGATCTGCCTGTTCAAAACAGAGGTTCGACTATTCACAACCTTACTTCAGCTATATGTTACTTTGCATTATACAGCAGTTGGTTCTGAGCGAGTGATCTGATTGGACGAGAGACCTTCTGAGCGTTCTGAAAGAGTGCTGATATTAGCGAACAACATCACTCGGACTGTTCACCAAACTGTAGACCAACTGTCAAAATCACTCCGCGGCTCACTGATGAGCCGGAGCTTCACTTGTGTGTTATCTGTGTGTGTGTGTGTGTGTGTGTGTGTGTGTGTGTGTGTGTGTGTGTGTGTGTGTGTGTGACTCCGGTTGACTGTGGCGAGTCTCTCCCCTGTGAGAGGGCATCGCTGCCACACACAGACACAGACGGAGACAGTGTGCGGTAGTCGCTCACACTCACGTTACTGAAGACAGCAATAGTGTGTGGAGATAAACTCAGGCTGCTGAATAATACGAGCGCTGCATAGCTTTAGCCTAGCCTAGCTTTCCCACCTCATTGTATAACGTTACTTCCCCAGGGCCGAAATACACTCATAAACTCTGGGAAATGAAGCGTGGGGGTTTGGATTGGGCAGCGGACCTTATTACCAACTAGATTAAGATCCGCCGTTCCGTTTCTTTGGTGATTTTTACGGGACATCGGGCCGCCGTGGTTAATGTTACCAGAGTAAACAAAGCAAGACGAGCTCACTCGCGTAAAGTTGTTGCATAGCAACGCGCTCCGCTCTGACTGCTGTTGTCGAACTATTTGTGTTGGCTGAAGCAAATACATTCTTAAATGATTAAAGATCACATTTTAAAGTTAACTTGTGAATTTCAGTTGTAAAACTGCTGTATAAAAGCAATAGCACACTCGAGGTCGCATGTTGTCGGTCTATATCAGCACTGCTGTGTTTCTCTCCGGCACTCGGCCTGCGGCCTCGTGCCTACGACCGAATCACAGCAGTGCTGATATAGACCGACAACATGCTCCCTCTCGTGTGCTATTGCTTAAACGTCGCTGATAAACAACCTAAGCGAAAACTTTGATTTAAACAGTGTTGTTATTTTTTATTCACTTGTGGACATCTAAGCCTAGCAATCTTGGCACGACATCCATTTGTTTTGGCACTGAAGAAACTGTGATGCTAGATCTGTACAAGGTAACATGGCTTTACTACAACATCAGTACGCCGAGTGGACGAGAATCATACATTTTGCACACACATATGAATCCGTATTGTTTTTTTTGCTTTTGCCATTTCCAGTTTCGTTTTGCCGCTTGCTCAAGAAGATGGTCAATTTCCATACTCGCAATATTCTTCTATGGTGTTTGATTTGATACATTCGCCACAAACTGGAATGGCATGATTGCGTAAACGTTTTGCTTTTATCCTGTTTTATAAGTGACCCAATATATGAAAAATCAAACTGCTCGACTTGAAAAATCTAAATCAACTGAGGGGGTTTTCCGGCTTATGATTCCAATCACCAGCTTTCAGGGGGCATCCCTAAACACTTGTGTCTGTCTTGTAAGCCAAGGGATTGTTCATTGTGGAATATTGTCTTGATATTCTCTTTTCCGAATGTAAATAGTCCAAGCTTTGTCAGTTCTGCAATTCTGTGAACAATGAGAAGCGCAATTAGTGACTGCATGAATGCATGCCTTTGGATACACCCTTTCATCATCTAGGGATATGATAACCTACATTATAAATAGTTTTCCTTTTTCCACAATTGAATCTTTTACTTCCTTTAAATAAACCTCATTCAGTTCATTCATCTCCTCTGGGTGTGAGGGGCGTGCCAGGCAGATCACTGGAGATACCACACTTCCCATCTCTGTAACTTCCACCTTTCCAGCCCCAGGTGCTATAGTGGGCAAATAGGAAAAGCTACTATCACTTAAATGACACTTACTCAGTAGAATTAAGAACTTTCTAAGTTAATTTGAATTAGACTTTCACTTAATTTGCATCACAGCAGCCTTGTGTGTTTAAGTCAGTAAAAAGTGTTACAGCTCTGTACTTTAACCTAGTTAAAGGGCAATTAACAGCACTTTGAAAGGAGGACATTTCCATTTGCATGGGCCGGTGTGGGAGTAGTCCTCCTGTTCCCTGCCGTGTCTACACGGGGAGAACGAGTGCGACCGTGCCCAAAGGCTCCAAATGACAAAAGAATCATTCAACGCCATCACTTTCTCTGTCTGTGTGTGCCCACCTCTGCTGCTGTGTTACCCAGACTTGCTCAAAGGGTGTCAATAGGTTGTCCAAAGACAATTAGTCTGCACAAACAAGGATACTAAATTCTCTGGGGCTATTGACACAGTGTGATCATAAGGCTAGTTGTCAAAATAACTTTTTGTCAAAATTAGGGAATGTCTCCTCGCAAACTGCTACCTGTCCGTACTGTGTGTTTGCGCTGAAAATAAAAGTTATGTTCATACACAGCCTAGGCTCTATAAGCAGGCATGTTGCTAGCTGGGGGCCCCTTTTGTTATATCCTTTGTTTACATACCCGTTTACAGAGACTAAGCTGTGTATTAACAGCAGATTTGCATGCACACAGTACAGACTTATGTATGATTATTCACTGATTTCGACAACAAGCGTTCTCAAGACTCCACCTTTTAATCGTCCAGACATGAAGAGGGATATCTAGACTATAACATGTGGAGTGGTTGCAAACTGTGTGACTGAGGGTCCACCTCTCCTGATGGTACAGTATTTCTGTGAACGCTACTGTGTGCTCTGCTAAATGCCAAGTCATTTTCAAGTCAAATTTCCAGCCATTGCCATGCCCTGTCATTGCTCGCTCGGCTTGACTTGTCTGCTGTTACCGCCGTCTTTTGATCCCGGATCCAAAACAAACCGTCTCCTCGCCCACCCATTCCATTTCATTTCATTTCATATTCCATTTTTAAAAGGGAACATCATTTGCTCGAGGAAACTGTAATTACTCAGTATGTGATTTCTGTTGAATAAGTTAGATGCCTGGGGGCCCTCTCTCTCTCTCTCTCTCTCCCTCCCTCACCACACACGTGTTCATGTGACTCTCTCTCTCTCTCTCTCTCTCTCTCTCTCTCTCTCTCTCTCTCTCTCTGAGCTGGAGTGCAGATGTGCTTTAGAGCTGGGTAATCACCAGCTTGGGGCTTCTCGCCGCTCGGCACTAGTCTTTAACAGCATGTAAGCACTTACTCATTTGCCTTTATAATATCATGGTAGGAAAACCTTAAAAGAGGCTATGGTTCATACAGAGACAAGCTTTAAGATGCCGCCGCCCCACACTGACATACACTGTTGTGCCTGCCAAAGACACAGAGCTGTTAGTCAGAGTGGCTTTTTTTATTGACCCAAGGGCATTTTCTTAAGGGCGTTTTTTTAACCCCAGTTTTTCTTGTGTAGGAACATTGTGCCAATAGTGCAAATTGGAAATGACCTGGTTCAACCTGTAATCTTGACTCTGTGTGTGTGAGAGTGAGGGAAAATGTGTGAGTCCGCATGTAAACGTGGGGAGGACATATAGGTGGTGTTTAGCGTTTTTGAGTGTCTGGTCCCTTTAATCTTAGCCAAGTGTTAATGTGATGCTAACTAGAGGTCTAATGTATCAATGCTACAGCTGGCATTTCTTTCTCTGGTGTCTGTAAAGCCCTGTGAAACTCTATACAGCTCATCTACCTTTTTCATCCCCCCTCATCAAACGGAGAGGCAAGCCCCTGAGCATTTTCACTAAATGACACGGTGCGAAATGAGTGACAAAACAAGAGTTTGATACTGGGGAATATTGTTGTAAATCTATAATGTACAGTGATGCTTCATATTTCGAAACTTTCCTGCAAAAAAATCTCAATTCATGCAAAATGTGACATCTGACTTTTTTTTCCCTGCAGCTGTTCCAACTTACTATGCAAATGAACATTAATGCAACACTTGACGTGCACTTGTACTATGTTACCCAGCCATGGCTGCTTTCATTTAAATTCTCCTCACTTGAATGTTCTCGCATTGTCTCATATACTTTGCGATATAAGCGATGGTCAGAAGTGCTAATACTAAAAACAAGAGTGTCTCATTCCATTTTCTTACCGACACTGAAATCTCCTAAGAGTAAACCCAAAGTAGCACAAGTTGTTCAATCAGAATTTTTGCAGTTCCCATCCATGTTATAGCTTCGTTACTGCCCGGCGCATAAACAGTTACACTTGTGAGTATAGGCTTCATCAGCTGTAGCTACAGCGGGCGGCCGTGTGCGTAGGTACTATAGTCCCTCAGCACGGAACCATAAATCCCCTTTAACAGCGCTCGTAAATGGTTGAAATGTGGTGTTGATCCATTGATGCAGGTTCTCCTTAGAGCTAGCCAGTGGGGCTATGTTTTACTTTGGTCGGGTCTAGAAGGCAGGTGAATGTTATGTTTTATTAGTTGTTCTTTCTTTGGTATTCGCTAAAGCACACAGTACATGCTGACAGAATAAAATGTAATCCGTACATGCACGCACGCAAACACACGCACGCGCACACACTCAGCAGATGGAATAGATTTCCTGTCATTTTCATCATGGACACTTGCATCTGCGAACAGCTGGGAAGGAAAGTGAGAGAGCGGGCAGATGTGACACAGCAAAAGAGAGAGAGAGAGAGAGAGAGAGAGAGAGAGAGAGAGAGAGAGAGAGAGAGAGAGAGAGAGAGAGAGAGAGAGAGAGAGAGAGAGAGAGAGAGAGAGAGAGAGAGGGAAAGAGAGAGAGAGAGAGAGAGAGAGAGAGAGAGAGAGAGAGAGAGAGAGAGAGAGAGAGAGAGAGAGAGAGAGAGAGAGAGAGGGATGGGCAATGCAATTAATTACGAAGGTCATAGTGTTACTGTTGGAATGCAGCAGGTTGGCTGTTAGTCATTAATTGCACCACCTTTGCATTAAGGCAAATAAGATGATATGTACTTTGAAAATATTGTAACCTCACATTACGGTTATAGGTGCACTATGTAGCTTTTGGGTATGTAGGAGAAGTGAGCATTTACTAAAGTATTGTTATAACTTAATAATCAAACTGTCCTCATAGGAAAATCCCATCCCCTGAACACTATTTGAAGATGGAAAGACCGTAAAAGTAACTCTTTCACTGTTGTAGTCCACAGCAGCAGGGCCCACAGTTTGGTTTACAAACATATTCTAGTGTTATGTTCCCCAGCGGGGCTTGTTGATCCCCAGCGGGGCTTGTTCTGAGCCTGGGACTGGGAGTGGAAGCCGGCTAACTATCCTAGCTCCGCTAAGCTAGGAGCTAGGATAACAGTAGGAGAAAGTTGCCCTAGTCTGCCTTCTCAGAGCGGGAACACTCTTTTACTAAGAGCCCGAACCCTCTTGTCACATCTCGGGCGAGTTTTGCCGTACAGCAAGACTCTATCCCCGGCGTGGCCCGTCTTAAGCTGTGGAGGGAAAGGAACACAGAGCCCTGCCGTTGATTAGCGGCTAGCCGCTACCTAGCCACTAGCTGCTGCTCGGACCTAGGCTAACAACGGAGGATAGCCGCCTGGGGCTGCTTGCCCAGAGCGGGAAAACTCCTTTTAAGAGCCCGAACTCTCTTATCTCTTTATTTCCCCAATATTTCTAGCTGACACAGCTAGCCTTTTCGGCTACGAACGCCAGCGGCTATGCCCCTCAAGGTGGACTACGGGGAACTGAAGAAAGTCATCGATGCTCTGAGAGATGAAGTGGCTGCTGTGCAGGAGGGGCAGATCGAGATTCACAGACTGCTCGAGAAGTTGACAGCCATCGACGCAGAGAACAAGAAAAGAGATGAGAAAATCAGAGAGCTGGACGACAGGATGATGGATCTGGAGCAGTATTCACGGATCAATGGTGTTATCATCTCTGGGCTTCGCATCCGACCCCGGTCATTCGCACGAGCAGTGGCCACTGACAACGGGTCCCTGACAGAGCCAGATGAGGAAGATGTAGCTTCTGCGGAGCAACAGGTGGTAGCCTTTCTACAGGCTGATAACATCCACCTTGACTGCAACCACATAGAGGCTTGTCACCCGCTGCCCATGAGAAAGCGCAAAACGGAGCGCAGCAAGGATAACAGATATCAGCGACCCGACTCCACGAGAGTTAACCTGAGATTCACTAACAGAAAGCACAAAATCGCACTGCTGAAGGAGTGAAAGAAGCTGAAGGGGACGGATGTTTACATGAACAAGCACCTTGTCAAACGCAATGCTGACATAGCCAAAGTAGCACGCGATCTGAGAAAAAACAAGAAGATTCAACAAACCTGGACGAGGAACTGCAAAGTGTTCATCAAACTCAACGGTGATACTCCAGAGGAGGCCAAAGTGATGGTCATCAGGAGCATCGAGGAGTTGGGCAAGTACTGACATGGCATCTGTCTCACATCACGCTAAAGTGTCCATCTTACCACACACTGACACTCTACATTCCAACACACGCACTGTCAATTCACATCAATCCCAGGATGATATTACCCGTTTATCTGACTTGATTAGTGATTACGAGCATGTACATCTGAAAACTTCTGAATACACAGATTACCAAACACAGGATATTGATCATGATATAGACCCAGACAATAACTTTTTCCTCAACCTCAATGAGAACTGTCATTATTACACTAGTGAGCAGTTCAATGCAAAAATTGACTGTACTGGAAAACTGTCAATAGTTCACTTTAACAGCAGGCATTTGAGCAAATATTTCCATGCAATCAAGGAATATTTACGTCAATTTTCACAACCATTTAACATAATTGCAATATCAGAAACCTGGATCAACCCTGAAAAGGGGGTGGACTTTGATCTAGATGGCTATGAACTGAACTACAGAAGCAGAGAGAACAAGACTGGAGGAGGAGTGGCTCTGTATGTGGATATAAACCTTAATTGCAAGGTGGTTGATGAAATGACAACTGCAATCGGAAATGTATTAGAATGTCTAACTGTTGAAATCTGCATGGAAAATAAGAAGAATGTGATTGCTAGTTGTATTTATAGAGCACCGGGTTCTGATATTGACATATTCAAGGAATGGATGGAAAAAATGTACACATTGTCAAAGCAAAAGGTCATATTTATCTGTGGGGATTTTAATATAGATCTTCTTAATCCCAATAATCACAAACCAACTGATGACTTTATCAATACAATGTACAGTCTGTGTCTCTATCCAAAAATCACCAGACCTAGCAGGATCACATCTCACTGTGCCACATTGATAGACAACATATTTACAAACGTTATAGACAATAATACAATACGTGGATTAATGATCAATGACATCAGTGACCATCTGCCAGTATTTATTGTGTACAATAACAACTACAAGAGGGAAAAAAGGGAAAAACGGGAGAGTACATTCAAGTACAGAAGAGTACGGACAGAAGAGGCAATAAACACTTTAAAAAATGAATTATTAAATCAAAATTGGGAACCATTATATAAAGAAGAAAATATTGATAAAGGTTAGGAAATATTTTTGGGGATATTTAAATTGTTGTATGATAAATATTGCCCATTAAAAGAAATTAAAATTAAATTTAAATATTCAGATAGTCCATGGATAACTAAGGGATTACAAAATGCCTGCAAAAAGAAAAATACACTATATAAAGAATTTATAAAGCTTAGAACCAAAGATGCAGAACATAAATATAAGAAATATAAAAATAAACTAACTAACATTATGAGAATTAGTAAGAAAGAATATTATAGAAAATTATTAGATAATAATAAAAACAATATTTAAGGTCTATGGAATATACTGAATAATGTTATTGGAAATGGTTCTAGACAAGTTAATTATCCACATGAGTTTATTGAAAATGATATGACTATTGATAATATGGATGATGCAGTAAATGGCTTCAACCAATATTTTGTAAATGTTGGACCAATACTGGCTGAAAAAATACCTGTTCCTGTGAGATCTGATGACAGGATTAATGATTTCATTGACATTAATCCAAAATCAATGTTTCTAACAGCAGTGGAAGAGAGTGAAATTATAGAGATTGTCAATAAATGCAAAAATAAAAATAGTGACATTGATATGAGAATAGTCAAAGAGGTAATTCACGGAATTTCGAAGCCATTAATGCACATCTGTAATTTATCATTTCAAACTGGTAAATTCCCAAGAAAAATGAAAATTGCAAAAGTCATACCGCTGTACAAAACTGGAGACAAACACCACTTCACAAACTACAGGGCTATGTCACTGCTTCCTCAATTCTCAAAAATCTTAGAAAAAGTATTCGCTGCTAGACTTAACAAATTCATCAATAAACACAATTTACTAACTGACAGCCAATACGGATTCAGACCCAACCGATCCACTTCATTAGCAGTCATTGAGCTAATTGAAAAGATTACAAATTCCCTGGACCAAAATAATTATGCAGCTTGTGTTTTTATTGATCTCAAAAAAGCATTTGATACCATAAATCATGATATATTAATTAATAAATTAGAACGGTATGGTATCAGGGGGGTTGTATTAAACTGGCTGAGGAGCTATCTACAGAACAGGCAACAGTTTGTGAAGATGGGTGAATTTTTTGATATGTCTGAAATAAAATTGAGTCAATCAATCAATCAAACGTTTGGTTCCAGGTGCCTAAAAATAATTATAATTAGGTTTTATTTATGATGATGACATAATCATTACATTCTAAGAATTACATGTAGAGGGAAATATATGTTTTGTAAACTCACTCCAGGCTTTGCAAATGTCAACAAATCGAACCGGAAACTGCATAGTGCACCTTTAATAAAAAGAGCTTGTTTTATGTTATCCTTATAAGGTCTTATATCAATAAAATGTTCCAAAAGTGTTAGATGAGTAGGGGGGAAAAGTTACGAAATTAAATCCCACTTCTGCTGAATAATTATGTTGACATTGTCTGATGAATTTAGCTGTCAAAACAAAGGTAAAAAGAACAGAATATATCGGAACAGTGTTTCATCTCTGAAAGAGGAATATTTAATAATGATGTGTGTGTGTTTTTAATGTGTCAACTCTTTCGCAAAATACCAGACAGAAAAGACAGATGAAACGGTGTGCAAATGAGAGGCGACAGCGGTGTGCGCTGATGGGAGACACCTCCTTTGACCTGCTCATGCTCTGTTATGAATTCCTGTCTATTTTGGGAGGCTGCAGTTTTTTACTAAGGACCTATGCTCACTCTCTTACTATCTTTCTTTCTCTCTCTCTCTCTCTCTCTCTCTTAATTCAAGTCTTTGATTTGATATGTTTTATCCATACGGGGACATTTCTTTACTTTCCACCGCGGTCTCGCAGGTTCAGCCTCTCCGTGCGATGCCTCTGGAACAGGTAGCTGTGAAGTATATGGAGCCCAGGCTTGTATTTTTGGCAGGTATTGATGTGCTGGAGGTTTCAAACCTTTGACACGGCAGAGCACAACTCCCCTTACCGCCCGCACCATGTGAGACCTTCCAATACAGTCAAAATAATGAAGTCTGACAGTCAACTTCCTGTAAAAAAAAAAAACTTCTCCATCGCGGCCATGGAAGATTGAGGGATGATTTATGGACGGATGAAAGATGTGCTGGCAGCTGGACAGTTTACAGAGAGATGGAAGGGTGGATGGATAGAGGATAGAAGGATGGAAGGATGGATGGATGAATGGAGCTGGATGGGGCTGAGGACGGGCAGGCTGCCATGGATCCAGGCCCTGTTTTGACAACAAGAGCCCCGCCATGGCTTCCCCCTTTTGTCCAGCCTCTGTTTATTTTGCCACCTGCTAGTCCGGGGGGAATGGGGTCAGCTCAACAGGAGCACGGGCCTGTCACAGATGCACACACACACACACGAACACACACGCACACACACACACACACACACACACACACACACACACACACACACACACACACACACACACACACACACACACACACACACACACACACACACACACACACACACACACACACACACACGTCTGCACTGGCATAAGATCACACACACCCCGCACTTCACTAGGTTGCTGGGGAAACAGATGACACACATGCAAATACACATAGGTCAGAGGTCACTGGGTCAATGAGTTTAGGCGATGTGTATGTTTTCAATAAATTCTGCAAGAGTATGCTCTTGAGGATGTGTGTGTGTGTTTGTGTGTGTGTGTGTGTGTGTGTGTGTGTGTGTGTGCATGCATGTCTGATTGCACAGCTATTTGGTGTGGATGTGGCGGCCGGTGGAGTGCATTAGGTAGTACTCTCTGGTCAGACGGAATGTTTAAGGTTCAGCAGCTCAGTCAGTCAGTTCAGAGGGCAGCTGAGGCCAGCCAGCTGAAATGGAAAGAAAAAACGCTGGCTATGACAACACGTCAAAGGCCTGTTCATTTATTTTATACTTTGTCTATGGTCAAAACATATGTACAAAGGCAGCATTTCGTCAAATAATGAATCTGTTTTTTGTTTGTTGCAGCAACAGCTTTAAGTCCACTTCGACAGAACATGACAAAACAAGGATGTAGACGTACATGCATGTCCACTGAATGCAATGTTTTCTACTGTTTTAAATTAGCAAATTAATTTTGTGATAAGTGTGAGTGAATAGATAAAGAGGTGAATGAGTAAAAGCCCTTTTCAAATGTTGATTAAGACCCCAGATTAACTTTCACAAGAGTAAAAAATGTTAGAAATGAGTCTAAAATATTATTGCCCTCTGTTTCAACTGTACTATCGATCCAGTAATACACCTTATCTGACTGTTTAACATTGAATAAAAAATATTGAAAAATAACAAATACACGACACGCTTTCTTTTGAGAAGAAACAGCATGCAGTGCACTGTGTTCATATGTGACATTAGAAACATTAATACAATTGAATTGAATATGTCAAGTGCTTCAATGTTGTCTGATTCAAGCAAATTGTGTCATGTACCAAAGCCCTAACCTGGGTTTAAGTCATTCTGGTTGGACACATGATATATTAGAGTTTGTTGAAAGCAATTATAAAACAAATCTCTCAATTAAATTGGTCATTTCACGCTTCTCTGTCGTCCAACTAACCAAGACATCTCCTCCCCTAAACAGCTGTATGCTCTGGCACTGTGCACATCTGCCTAATGTTGGGACACGGTTAGGTAGTGAGTGTACTCTAAGTGGGGCTGATGTGGGGGGTGGGGGGGGGGGGGACTGTGTTTGTTAGCCCTCCGGTTAGAGTGCTAAGGATTGCTGCTTTCACTCAGTAAAGCCCATGTCGTGAAGACTGAACAAGCTGTGTTCTATCAAATACCATTGTAGAGGTGTTGTTTTGTACTGTGCGTGTGTGTGACGTGGAAGCACATTCCTACCTGCAAACAGGCCTGTTTTGCATGTGATGACAGTTATGCTGCTTCTCCAATCCAAGAATTCAAGAAGTCAAGAAGACACCTCTGTATGTCTAAATGCAAGAGAAGTTACAGCCACCTGTCAAACTGATTAAATACGCAATGGAGGATCGTACATACTAAAACACAGATTGAACACAAACATCACATCTGTGGGACATTTCCCATATACATACCTAGATACATTTGAAACTATGTATGTACGGTACATTTTTAAATTCTATGGTCAGTAGTCTGTCATTGGTGTTAAAGCTATAGTGCCTAACTTTGTTCACCAGTGTCAGCCCCCGACAATGTCGCAGCAGCTCAGAGAAATCCTTAAAAGTGCCCAAGAAATGTTTCAGTTGTTGATTAGTGCTAAGAAAAAACTTACGACGTACAGCAAAAGGTACACAGTCCATGCGTGATCACCGAATGCTTACCGACAGTGTTGTTGTAATTACTCAAAAGTCCTAAAAGGGGAAACAGAAGTTGTGCACTATTATAGCTGCACATATTTAGCACTAACTATTGTCATCATGCCAAATTACCTAAAAAGACCGTTTTTTTTGGAGTAATCTACAGTGTATCTTTGACTCATTGTCTGTGCCTTCTATCTGTATGTCTTCCAGTCTGGATTGATCCGTGTGTCTCATGAAGAGTACATGATCGCTCCGCTGCCCCGACATCTGGCTGAGCGACACAACTACAGCGCCCCCTCTGGCCACCACCCGCATGTTGTCTACAAGCGCTCAGCGGAGCACGTGGTCCACAGAGGATCAAACAGTCCGCCTAACAACACCTCTTCAACACCTGACAGCCACCCCTACCTACAGCATCATCATCATCACCATGACTACCAGCACGGCAAGCTGCAGAGGCAACACTTCTGCGGACGCCGCAAGCAATGTATGTAAGGGAACCTTATATTCCTTTCTACCTCACCGTTTTACTTTTGCATTTATATTGAAACGAGAGAAGTTACTGTATATATGGAACTGTCAATGTATTCACTATAGCCTTCATAAACAATTGTACATACCGGCTGGTTGTTGTAAGTCACATGCTTGACGTGTGATATAAAGAAAAGACCAGCGTTTTAATTTTACTTTCATGTCAAGGCTTCAATTTATTGTTTCGTTGTGACACATCATTCAACCATCTCTATTTCAAACACTTATATTCAGATTATATTGTACCAGGGTAGAACAAGCCACTGAACAATAAACATTAGCCCAACCCTAAGACAGAGTTCTGTAATATAAAGCAACGTCACATCAGAAAAAATATCAGCATGCCCTAAGCAGATGCCGTTTCTACTACATATTCATTTTGAGTGTCAATGACTCTATGAACTATTTTCCAGTACGCTGCATTCATTGTAGTAGGCCCACATCAGCCTGATTAGGCTACTCAACCCACAGCCTATTAGTTCACAGTAGTTTTTTTCTTCCCTTCTAGTGGGGAGAGGTGGGAAGCGACGTGGGGAGTGAATTTCCTGTCCTTTCAACACCAGAGCCCGTTGCCCTTATCACCCGGCACGAGCCCGGAAAAATACAGTCTGTTCATTTGACCCTCACTGCCAAGTCTCTCTCTCTCTCTCTCCCTCTCTGTCTCTCTTCCTCTCTCTCTCCTCCCTTCCGTCCTTCCCTCATTCACACTCCTAGACACTCCCCGGCCTCCCGCTGAGGATCCCTTCGTCATGCCCGATGAGTTTGCCCAACCCGAGGCCCAGGGGTCGGGCAGGGCAAAGAGATCGCCCATCAACTCCAACAGAGTGGGGGGTCTGAACGTGGAGACACTGGTGGTGGCAGACAGGAAGATGCTGGAGAAACACGGCAGGGACAACGTCACCACCTACGTCCTCACCGTCATGAATATGGTGAGAAGGGTTAGGGAGGAGGAAGAGGAGGATTGCTCTATATCTCCCATCTGTTTGTCATTTATCTATTCTCTCCACAGACCACTACAGCCTGCAAGGTGTGTCGAGCTAGCCCTACCTCTAGGGAGAAGACTTTTTTAATTTTCCTCATCCCTACGATCTATTTTTTGCATTCCGAATTAGGCTTGTCCCAATTGACTTTTGCTATTCTACCTGTAACCCAGCCCTGATAACAGAAGTGCATACAATGCTACTCAAGGCTAAATATTAATTAGCATTTATCTTAGGACATAGGATAATCCTTACTCAAACGGCGTTCTACTCTTTTTGCAGGTTTCCAGTCTTTTCAAAGACGGCACCATTGGCTCAGACATCAACATTGTGGTGGTTAGCTTGTTGCTACTGGAGCAGGAGCCTGTGAGTGTGGATTCCAGAGTCTGACCACAAATCCCAATCCATAAAATGTGTTCTTTTTTTCTTTTTTTTTGCACTTGGGTCTCTATTAATCACTTGTCGTTTTCAGCTGGGCTTGACCATCAATCACCATGCCGACCAGTCCCTCAACAGCTTCTGTCAGTGGCAATCAAGTCTGGTGGGGAAAGGAGGTAAACGGCACGACCATGCTGTTCTCCTCACAGGACTGGATATATGTTCCTGGAAGAATGAGCCCTGTGACACCCTGGGTAAGACTGGGGCTCGGATAATGTTCAAAAAAGCCAAACTTCTTATTTTTGAGCCAAGTGGGAAGAAGTAGTTGATAGTATAGAAGGCAATGGCAAAGGTGTGGCATGTGTGAGCTGCCTCAGTGGGGACTGCCGATGAAAACTTAGCTTTTTAGCTAACTTGCATTTTTTACCTCTAAATAATGTTAATTAATGTAGGCTACAATGTCCCTTTTTAAAATAAATAATTTTGAATCAGTGACAACACCACTTTCTTGACAAAGATGTTGAGATGAAGCAGAAGAGAGTATAAATGCAGAACTGCACTCATTTTTCACACTTTCACCAAAAAGCCAGATTTCGTTGATGTATTCAAACACTGCCAAACACCAATACATAGCATGTGTGTTTTTTATGACTTTCTTGGAAAGTGTCAGAGTAGGTGCAGACAGGAAACGTGGATTGAAATAGGGTGTTTGACACGCAACAATGGGCCTTGGCCAGAACTGCAAACAGCACCTTGATTAACAGTCACTTTGGGGCAGAGAGCTCATTAAATCCTATCCTGCCGTGGTTATCTGTGTGCAGAACAACACATCTGCAAAACACCCGTTTCTCTGGATGAGTAGGATGAGAAATCCGAAACTAAGCAACACATTTTTGAGCAAGAAAACGTGCTCCACCATGTCCAAATCGGTGAGCGTTTATGAGTGTGTATTTTTGGAAAAGCTTATGTTGCTTACGGCTTGGAGTAACAAAGGGCGGTTGGAACAACATCAACGAAGCCGGCTAATCGCTAATCTTAATCATATTGCTTTCACACCACTAATTGTTAGTAATCTCAGTGCAGCACTTAATCTTATTTAATGCACTAGGCGAAGAAGGGGAAATATCACTCGCCATTAGAATCATTCATTAGCTGCATGAACATACCATGTCTATTAAAATAAAATTAGACATTGATCGAGACAAAATACAACACACAACTGAGTTGAGACGGAGGTGGATAGGTATTGTCTTTGACTGTAATAACACCAACACAGCTCTCTGTGTGACCCACTTCTTTGGCCAGACATTGTTATGGCTGAACATCTGGTTCTTTAAGTCCTAGGCTCATTCATCAACCTCATATAGATGTTTCTACTGTACATGTTTTGGGGTCCTTGGGGAGAAGCCGAGGCCAGAAAATAAGAAAAAAAGACAAAATATTTTCATCGGCTTGTCAGTTACAGTAAATCCCACCTCTTCAAACGCTTATCTGTTTCCTCATGCTGTCAGGTCCACTGTCAGCAGTAGTCGGCTACACTGATTGGCCGTCACAGTTTAGTAGAGGGCTCGTGAGGTTGCAATCCACAACTGGTATACAATCCCCCTCCATGCGTAAAAGTATGCAATATGCAAATATTACAGACTTTTATTGCCGGCCAAGTCTGTCAAAGGTTTAAACATAAATAATGTGCTTGGTTGCACCGCAGACAAAGAGACATTAGGATTTTATTGCTGCAGATTTTGAGGTTCAATTCTGCGTTTTATGCTGTCAGTATATCATAGTTACAGATGTAGTCAGTGATTCTGGACAACGCTTGTTGTCAAAATCACTTTTTGTCAAAACTCGGAGAATATCTCCTTACGATACGCTACCTGTCCGTACTGTGTGTACACTGAACAAAAAAATCTAATGTTAATGAACGGCCTAGGCTTTGTAAACTGGTATGCTGTTAGCTACGGCCGGGTCCCTTTGTTTATACCCTTTGTGTACATGCCAGTTTACAGAGTCTGGGCTGTGTAAGAACACTGGATTTGTTTTCAGTGCACACACAGTAAGGACACGTAGCAGATTTTGAGGAGATATTTACTGATTTTGACAAAAAGCGATTTTGACAACAAGCATTCTCAAGACTGGCTGACTCCACCTTTTTAAATACCATGTATCCTGCTCTCCCTACACCTTATCTCTCTACCTATTCCTTTGCCTATGCAGGTTTTGCCCCGATTAGTGGAATGTGCAGCAAGTACAGGAGTTGCACTATCAACGAGGACACAGGACTGGGCTTGGCTTTCACCATCGCACACGAGTCTGGACACAAGTATGTTTCCAATGCACCACCACGACAAACCTAATTACTCGCACAGTTTCTCTTACGCCACACCACTTTGTGTATTGCACATCTGGAGAGCTGATTTCACGGTCAAAGTTGACAGCAGATGAAAACCGTGTCACACTTATTGGTCATTTTAAGAGCAGCGCAAGAGACCAGCAGACACATTACTGGCTCCGTGCTGGGAGTGGATGTAATTAATCTATATTAAATAAAATAAATGTGGTCTGATTTAGAGAAACAAATACCCTGAAATGTGAGCGTTACGTAAGAGCACTACTTCATCCACCCCTGACACTTTATGAGAGAATAATGGAATCTGCCTCCTGCCGTGTGCTCTTGTGTTTGTGTTTACACAGCGCTGCTTGGTAGCATGTGGACCTCCTGAGCATTTCACATTTTTTTACGATCATTTTGTTATTCATTCCAAAGCATTAGATTTTATATAAAACACCAGGTGTATGTTTGTACTGTTTCAGTTGAGGAAATTGATTATGTAGTCGAAAGAATTAAATCTTTTTTTTTTGTAGTTAGTTAAGTTAGTGAACCTTGAGCTGCATTGCTGAAAACGAGCAAGTTAATGCAATCAGATGGGACAGCTGGTCTTACGGGTTAGTTTGATAAAATATATTTAAAACAAAGAACATTTAAACTATTTTAAATGTCTGGGACACACAAAGAGCCAAGTGTCTCGGACACACAAAGAGTGCAACAAATGGAACAAGGCCTAACTTGAGACAGAGCTGACAAGCCTATTAATGCTGTTGGACACATCCATCGAGTGCAACTAATGTTAGTTGAATAAAATAGATCAAACTATTGTAGTGTCTGGGACACACCTACTTGAAACATTGAATATTGTGTCAACTTGTATTTAATTGCCAACTCTCATCTACACTCAGATTTGCTGAACGAGACTTAAGTCCGAAAGTAATCTAGCTAATCTTTAATCTTTATGTATTTTCTTTGTTTTTACTATTTCTTAAATGCAATTTCTAACATCTAATCTTGATGTTTTTAAAGCACCTTAAATGGCATTGTGTCTGAATGGTGCTATATAAATAAACTTGCCTTACCTTACCCAAGTGAACCAATATAGGAGAAAAAAAAACTCAGAAAGGCGATAGTGACAGAGTATTGGTCTAGGAGGAAAAGATATAAATGTATCCAAACAATTTGAGAGTTCTGCAAAAGGCAACCGTCTAAAATATCTGCAAAAGCTGCGAGGAAAGTGATAATTCAAGTAAAAGCCAAACCAGACTTTACAACTAGGGATTTGCAGACCTCACTTGCTGCATCTGGGACACATACTTTTACAATAAGAAGAAACACAATCATCATGTCCTTCATATGATGGTTGCTATGAAGATGCATCTGCTCTCTAAAGCTGCCCATCTCAAATGTGTTAAAGAGCACCTGAAGGAACATTCTGTGGACAGACAAATCAATGGTTGTTCACAACCAAAACCACCATGTTTGGCTAAGAGTCAGCACTGCATACCACCAAAAGAACCAAAATCCCAATTGTGAAGCATGGTGGTGGAAAAGGTTATTTTCTTACCTCTGGGCCTGGAAAACTCAGCACAGTCCAAAAAATTATGAATTCTGCGGAACATTGTTAAATCCTGGAACATAACCTCAAGCCGTCAGCTGTGAAGTTAAGGCTTGGCCTGAAAATAGGCCGTGCAACATGGTAATGATCCGAAGCATTCCAGCAGAACAACCAAGGGATGGGTGAGAAGAGAAGAAGATTAGTGTTTTGAACTGGGCCCCAGTCAAAGTCCGGACCTGAATCTAATTTAAGATTCTGTGGCATAACCTAAAGCGGGCACTTCATGCCAAACAGCCATCAAACCTCACTTGGTTGACTGGGTTCTGCCAGGAGGAGTGGGCAACACTCCCCCAAAGCAGATGTGACAGACTGACAGACAACGTTGTGTTTAGGTTATTGCTGTGGAAAAGGCTCTATTCCCTATTAATATAAGGGTTTCACATATTTTTTAACCCAAGACATCTGAGTTTTCAATAAATTCAACTCATCTTTTCCATTATAAAGACTCAGGAGACACATTTATTGCTGTGATTTCATTACTTGGAATATCTGTATTTTACATTGAATAAAGTAATTTTAGTATATTTTACAAAAATACTGACTATAAGAAAACTGACTAGAATGGACAGACTTACGAGCAGTCTTGCATCAGCACCCATGTGAATTTATTTTAGAACAAAGCTATTATTTTATTATATTGTTTAGCTTCAAATGTGAGTGAACAATGGCATGAGCTTGAGAACTGTCTTGTTCCTTCTCTTAAAAGCCTCACTCTTAGGCATTACGAACTTACACTCCATGTCAATCAATACCTATGCTATGTGTAATCTTAATCTTTGTTACCTGTTTCTTTTCCTTTTTTTCTCTACAGTTTTGGGATGATCCATGATGGCGAGGGGAATCCTTGCCGCAAAACAGAGGGCAACATAATGTCTCCCACTCTTGCTGGAAACAACGGGGTCTTCTCCTGGTCCACCTGTAGTAGACAGTACCTCAGCCGCTTCCTTGGGTAGGTCTCATCGCCTACACACAAGAGCACACATACACACACACACACACACACACACACACACACACACACACACACACACACACACACACACACACACACACACACACACACACACACACACACACACACACACACACACACACACACACACACACACACACACACACACACTGTTTCATTTGACAGCCATTTTACTGATGTACTTTATTTTGTGACTGACACCGGTGGTTTGATGTGTTCACCAGTACAGCCCAGGCATCCTGTCTGGTGGATGAGCCCAGGCAGATCGGACAGTACAAGTATCCTGAGCAGCTCCCCGGGCAACTGTATGACGCAGACACGCAGTGCAAGTGGCAATTTGGCTCCAAGGCCAAGTTGTGCAGCCTTGATTTTGTCAAGGTAAGACATTCACTTTACACAATTGAAGCATGTTTTAGAGCTGCTACAAATATATATATATATATATATATATATATATATATATATATATATATATATATATATATATATATATATATATATATATATATATATATAGATAGATAGATAGATAGATAGATAGATAGATAGATAGATAGATAGATAGATAGATAGATAGATAGATAGATAGATAGATAGTTGCCCTGCATATACATACACACACACCTCAATTATTACACAGGGGAATACAATGATCTGAAAATAACAAACTAATACAACACCAAACAACAATAACTTCAGGCTCCTGGTAAAGGAGTAGCGTTAACCAACAGCCTTGGTTGCCAACCAGGGCGTGGTTGTTCGGGATGCTATTGGGATCTCCCCTTTAAGAAATGCAGCTTGAAAATGTTCTACGCACCAACAAAGACGTCACAGACTAAAGAAAGAAGGCAAAGCCCATAGCGGTTAAATAGCCTTGGTTTTCCATGGACCCTTACACTCCTTAAGAAATGCCTTCACCCCAGATCACTGGATGGGGCTCCAGTAATGAGACAGAGTACCCATATCATATAGGGGGCTGCAATGGTCTGCTTTACAGCGCTAATGATGCATCGCTTATTTGGCACTTTATTAATTAGCATGATCTTTTACCAAACAACATGGAACCCCCCACATTTGACCCCCCATTAAAAAAGCATTCCACCATTTGAATGGGAGTCCCAAGCCTATACCCCCTGTTGTCCCCCTAAAGCCTTGTAGTCTTGGTACAGGCCTTTATGTGAGGTGCATTCAGTGATCTGGATTCACATGTAAATGCAGTTTAAAATAGGGGGATTTTCCTCTACACGGCTGTAATTGCTGGGAAATCGACATTGCCAAATCTCACATATGTACGTATATGGCGAATTAGCACACATGACATCGCCTTGGCCATTCATGACTTCTTTAAATCGCTGCTTTTTTTTCTCCGTAACAGAAGATCAAATGCTAAAAATCTGCATTTCTTCGAGCTGTGTGCGCAACAGTGGGTGGTAAATGAACCTACACGCTGATTAGCAGTGGATTTGGGGGCTTTGCCTTTCACACTTTCCCCCCCTGTATTTTTTTGTCCCTGATGGGCTTTTGTAAAATGATTTGCTGCATGCCGGTGTGGCTGTCAACCACCTGCTCGGCATCAGAAAAGTGGATCAGCATGTGGACAAAGAGTCAAACACACGCACACACACTCACACACACACACACACACACACACACACACACACACACACACACACACACACACACACACACACACGCCCAATAAATATGTTCTATGTATGGTTTCTCTCTCGTTGCCAGTTGTAGTCGGGCGGGTTGCCAGATTCCGCAGCCCTGTCTTTCGACCCCGGCTTTCCCCCCTCTGTGCTCACTCGCTCGCTCTGTCTCTGGCATTGTTGGGTCAGATGACACATACAATTATAGCCCGTTTCATTAAAGAAGAACAGTGATTAGATTTGACACCCAGGCTTTGTGGAGAAGCTTATCCCCAGGTTAACAGGGACGTGCGGGGCTGAGTGAACAGCGTGATGGTGGTCCTGGTAAGAAGCAGGTGCTGCTGAAGAGGCAGTCTCTACTATATGAATAATAAAACTGATGATGCTTAAAAAACAACATACAAAATATGATAATAGTGTGTGTGTGTGTGTGTGTGTGTGTGTGTTTGACTTTTTAAAACAGGACATCTGCAAGTCCCTGTGGTGTCATCGCACAGGTCACCGGTGTGAGACCAAGTTCATGCCGGCCGCTGAAGGCACCAACTGTGGACCTGACATGGTGAGGAGATGTCTTCTAGTTCTTGTGAAGGTTCACAGCAGTAGGCCGCTTTAGTAATGAAACATTTGAATGGTTCCTATTTCTTATAGCAGGTATATTTGCTGCTTTTCAGATACATTTTCAACTCCCATGCATATAACCAGATTATAACCATAGAACATCAAAACTACTTCTTTTTGCTCTGTCGAGATAAACTGTTGGGATATTAACCACCGCCTGTCTGGACATATGACTGCTAATTTCCTGCTGTATATCAAACATTGTTGTATAGTGACATAATGGTGTTTCAAGATCACAGTCATTACTTCAGTGAGTACAATGTTATAAAAATGTATAATGGTAATGAATATAATAACCCATCATAAACAGGAGAGAAGACAACTGTTAACTGAATTATTCTATTTGGACTATTACTTGATTAAAAGTCAGTCATTTAGATTGATGAAACACACTTGTGTGTATAAATCCTTGCTACTCACAAAGCATTTTTTAAGTTCTTATCAATTCTCCCAGCTGGACACAGGTCGGCCGCACCTATTCACATATCGAAACACGATACTCTGTCAGATAAAGGTGGTGATGTCTGTGAGTTCAGGGTTTGGCACGGATTGGCCCGGGTGGGGTGTTTGTTTGTGTGTGTGTGTGTGTGTGTGTGTGTGTGTGTGTGTGTGTGTGTGTGTGTGTGTGTGTGTGTGTGATTTGGCAGTAGCCAGAGAGTCCAGGTGTCCAGGTGTGGTGCCGGGCATTTGTCCAAACAAGGATACTCACGCAAGAAGCCCTGGCCAAGTCTCAATTACTGATAGGAAAGCTGTTTTGGTGCAACTGTTTCTCCTCTTTTATTTCTTCCTTTCTTCTTTTCTATTCTCCAGTGGTGTCGGAGGGGTCAGTGTGTTAAATATGGGGAGCATGGTCCCAGGGCGGTCCATGGCCAGTGGGCAGCCTGGTCTCAGTGGTCTCACTGCTCCAGAACGTGTGGAGGAGGGGTCATGTACAGGGAGCGCTCCTGCACCAGCCCAAGGTATACTATACATACTTGCACATACTTGGTTATAGTCTTTGAATGTCATGAATCGTCTTATTTATTTATTTATTTTATTTATTATTCTTTCGGACAATTCCACACAATACACAATTTTCTCTTGAAAATATTCATACATCATACTTTGTGTTGTCCGAAGGGAGACGGAGCCAAAGGCTTATCAGGTACCGCCCCATTTTCATCAAATTCGAATTCAGATACACAGTTACTGTTACAGAAAATAAAATAAAACAAAAAACATTTTTTTTTTATATATAGCTATATATATATATATACATACATACATACATACACATATATATATATACACATATATACACATACATACACATACATTTTTTTTTTTTTTTTTTAAGAATCTGCAGTCCAATACACAATCAATTTTAATGTAATTGCTTCAGCTTTTAAGATCAGTTCAGCACAGTTCAGTTTCTCTGTGACAATGCCAAGTGTATAAAGTGTGAAGTGGCCTTGTATTTGGCCTGTTCCATTTCTTAACTGGTAGTCAAAACACTTCTGCAAAAGTATTCAAAAACAAGTCTGACAGCTGGCCTGTATTATTCTTTACAATATTGATATGTAAGTGACATTGACATTGTGCTCAGGTTATTAGTCTGTAATTTTCAATAATTTTTGAAACATAATTTGCTTTGAAATTGCGCAAACTGCAACTCCCTGTGACAACTTCATCAAGTCCATTCCACAGCTTAATACCCTTTATAGAAATCGAAAAGGATTTAAGTGTGGTCCGTATATTTTTCTCAGTGAATTTATCTTCTTTTAAAGCTACAGTTACTTTTTCATATAAATGAATGTCGGTTACAGTCAAGCCAACGCCAACTGAGTTGACACAAAGTTGATTAAGCCTATCAGCTCCACAAAACTCTCTCTGTATTACTCAGTAAGGCAGTGTTTACAACCTGGTGACACCCCCCAACACTGGTGTAGGAGCTCAGAAAAATACCAAGAAGCACCCAAGAAATGTTTCCGTTTTTGAATCTGCTGCACAGAAAAAAAAACCTGGATGTAGACTGCAGCAGAAGATTAAATAATCCATGCACAATCACAGAAGGCTTACCTAATGTAGGTTTTGTAATGACCCAGTATTTTTCAAGGAGGCAACATAAGCTATGCACTATATCTTTAATGCTATTAACTAGCCAAACAGATGACAAAGCCATTAATGTTGTCATGCGGCTTTTTCTACATTGAAAATAGGAGTTGCAGTGCGGGCCAGTAAGCAATTCTTGAAAGCTGCATGTCCCGAAATCCTTCCTGAACACCTGAAATCACTGTCTGCCAGGTAGCTGTCAGCACACACACACAGACAGGCACACACACACACACACACACACACCACGGACACATACTGACAAGGACACACACACACACACGCTTGATAACGGCTCTCATCATCCGTCAGGCTGACAGTCTAGACAGACACAGTATCTCCCCATGCTTCAGAAGAGGAAAACCCTACTAATAGCATGCTTTTCTCTTTCTCTGAGAGCTGTGCCAAGACGGTCCGCAAACGTCCCATTTCGCTGCTCACTCACACAGACATAATTCTCAATATTTCTGCAAGCCCAGATCCCACAGTGCGTATCTCATTGTTGGCAAAGGGCTCCGTGCATGTCGTTATACAAACCTGACAGATCCTCAGTTCTCATATCTTGTTTCTAGACAGTGGTACAATCCTTCAACATAACTCCCCGGGACACTACCCCATGCAACAGCTAACTAGATTTACTGTATTGCAGTTCTGTCACTATGGTGCGATAAGCTAATTGATAGCCATTTCAGCCCCTTGTGTGCCTTCATGGTGTGGTGTGTATGTCAGTCTCGGGTCTTGGTGCACTGACATCACGTTGCCATTGCCTGTAATGCTTGAACAAGGTTTGTTGTTGTTAAAGGCCCTCAAGTCTTCTCTTTGAAGCATGTGTGTTTATACTCGCAATTTCCTCCGTGCTGTAACTCAGGCACAGTCACGACGGGGATGTTGGAACCAGTTAGCAGTGTTTTTATTTCCTAGACAGCACCTCTGATATTTCTCCTAGTTGCGTTTGGAGCCAGCCGTCAAGAGAATTTAGAGCACTCTTGATATTTAGCGAAAACAACAGAAACACGGAAGACGACGTAGATCTAGTTAGACGTCCATTCAGCTAATGTTAAGCATATTTATGCTGTTTGAAGAAAAATTGTTTTACTCAATCCTAATCGATCAACCTTTGGCTCTACAACACATAAAGCAAATTGTCTGGCCACATAAAAATCTATTTATGCATGAGCACACACACACACACACACACACACACACACACACACACACACACACACACACACACACACACACACACACACACACACACACACACACACACACACACACACACACACACACACACACACACACACACACACCACAATACGTTTTTAAGTAGGATAACAACTAATGGCTATCATTCAAAGACATGCTGCACCAATAGTTTGTTGAACTTCATGACAAAGAATCTGCTGTTTGGTTAGGATCTGTAAATAATTACCATCATTGAGGAATAATTTATAGCAGGTTAGAGTCACAGTGACATAAGTATCCTGTATTTTGAGTCTGCAAATTTGACTTTAGGCCGTTACTTTAATATCAAAATGACTTCTTGCCATCATATTTTCATCTCACATTGTCATTCAGACAACCTTTATAGTTGTAGGTCAGATGCATTAGAGCTTTTAGTGAGTCAATGAAAGGCAATGCGCCAGGCACACCTGCACCATTTCATTGACTGCCTCAAGAAAAGAGAAACGAAGCCGTCAGTGCTTTTCGAGTAAATTACTTTATCCTTAACTCCTCAACTGACAATTGAGAATATTCAGTAGCTACTCATGAACTGTCACTGTTATTTTGTATTATTCATTGTTTCTTACTACTATATTAATTCAACTGAATCTGTCCCCTGCACTTTCACATGTTTAACTCCTTTTAATGCTTGATCCTCAACTTAATTGTCACTTCAATGAAACTTCATTCAGTGCTTCACCTGAATGTTTAACTGATTTGAAAGCTTCAATTCTAAGTGTCTTTATTGTTTACATTTACAATTTAACAATGACTGAAACTGTTTTGGCATCTACAGTAATTTTTGTTTAAACACAAATCTTTAGCTGCGAGCGTATGTATACTGCCTGGCCAAAACAAAACTCACCACTTGGACACTGAGAAGATAGGTAGGAGCTATTGGATAACTACTGCAGTGATTAATATTTTTTAGCTTGCAACCAGACATTAAACCCTAACTGATAAAGTGAATAGCTTCTTATTTCCTTTACAACCATTTCAGAAGACATGTCTAGTTGATGTGGAATACATGTTATTCTGTGTCAGAAGGGTCACATTATAGGTCTGCATCAAGCCAAGAAAACAACTAAGTAGATTTCTCAAACCACTAAAATTGGGTTGAAAACTGCCTAACACATTATGTAAACCTAGTTAGATAGTAGATACCATCATTTTCGTGGAAGAAATGTGATTGGATTTTTTTTTGGAATGATCGTTATCTGAGATTACTTTAACGTTTGGTGAAATCAAATTGTACAAATCACAGTAGAACACACGACTACGTTTAAAGTTCAGGCATTTCCACACGCACAATGCAACGAGAACTCAAGGGATTGGGACTAAACAGCTGTGTAGGCTTAAGAAAAACACTTATCACTGAGGCGAATCGGAAGTAAAGGGCTTCAATTTGCTAGGGAGCATAAAGGTTGGACTCTGGAGCAAAGGAAACACGTAATGTGCTCTGACGAGTCCATTTTGACCCTGTTCCAGAGTGATGGGTGCATCAGGGTAAGAAGAGAAATGGATGAAGTGATGCCATCAGTACGAGATCTTGGCGAAAAATTATGCAACTCAGAAATGGACATAAATAGAGGTTGTGATATTGCATATACTTATCAAAATGATGCACCAGTGAATGCGTGCCCTATTAAAAGCTAAAGGCGGTTAAACAAAATATTAGTCTGTATCTTTTTCTTTGGCCAGGCATTGTACATTTTCTTGAGAACATATAGGCTTTTTGTCACCCTATCAAATCCAGAGAAGACCCTGATGAGATATTCAAACATTTAAGCTACTGTTTATCGTCCTCTTTACTCCACTGGTTTCATCGCCAGCTTACTTAACCGTCAAGCGGACTCTGATGTGGCTGTTTTGGCCGTCATAGCCGACTCGTCTCCTAATCCCCGCGAGGGATCAAAGACCAAAAAGTTTTTCAGAGAGCCGACCGGCCCTCATATGATATACATTATACTCCATGACTGGCAGACTATAAAGGGCCACAGAGCCCGTTAAACCAGGTTACTTGTCAGGTTAATTTACCATTCCATTGGCACTAAAGAGCGCTTTGTTGCGGCAGCCGTTGAAAAATGGCTTGATGCTGCTAAATGGTGAGTTATGGGGTCAATGGGACGATGAGGAGGGGATGACAAGTCGCTTGGGTTAAACGGTAAATCCCGTAAGGACATCTCATGATAGCATTTTCAAAACAAATGCAATGTGGTCCGGTGTGAATGTTCAATATGGCATTTCTTAAACTCCCCTCAACCTCAGAATAGTTCACCAGCCCTTCATTTCAACGGCAGCACCACAGCACCAACCCCTGAGTCACGTTTTATTCCCTGACTCATGGCATCCCGAGCACGTTTGCCCCCAGTAATCTCTGCGATTATTTTGGCAGGGCCCCTCTGCTCCTAATCTGAACAGAACAAGAAGGATTAGCCTGAATTTTACAGCCCTTCTCTAATGTCAACTTCACCCCCCAAACTGAGCTGTCTGGACAGTTTGGGCTGTCCTCAAAGATCACTGACAACTCACGCTACCGCTTTGTGTAATTACGCTATAAACTGCACTTCATGGTAAAATCGTTTCTCTGCTTCTTTAAAGTCAAAACTGCTCCACCAATTGAACATCTGATCAAAGATAGAAGGTCAACCACTTCAGAAACTGTATGAATCATCCTACCATAAACACATGCTAAAGATGGCCAACCTTATTTTGTCTGACCCCAACCATGTTCTGTTCATGAGTACAATTTGTTACGCTGAAACCGGAGATATAGGGTCCCAAAATGTAATAAGGTTAGACTGAAGCACTCTTTTGTGCACCAGTCAATCCTCAAATGTAATACGGCGGTTAATCCCAGATCAAATGCACCATGATCAGCCTTAATTGTTATCTTCGGTTCTTGAACGTCTGTATGTTTGGGATCTGTCTTGAGGTCTGGATTCCTGTCTTTTTGAGATGTTCCTAATGGAGCTGCTGCTATCAGACTTGCTCTGACGATAAAGGTGTATCGTATTGTATTGTATATATTCATATTTGCAAGTTGGCCTTACACACATGACATCTTCTACATTTCCACCTCTGCCCTGCTACAAAACCTTCAGTCAACCCTTCTTTTGTTTTTGCACACACTCGTCCATTTTACGAGGCCAGCGTGTATCTTTTGCTCAGTCTCGTAAAAATCTATGGGATTTGGCCAACTCAAGCCCTTCCATCCAGGAGTCGCTCAGAGGCGGAAAATGAATCTTCTCCCCTTCTTTCTATCCCTCCCTACATCCCTCCATCCCTCCACCTCCCCTCCCCTCCCCTACCCTACCCACTCCATTCTCCATAGACCACCTGCCAGATCAAACGCAGTCAACCCTAATCCTCACCAACAAGCCTAGGAGATTAGGTTCATGATCTTGACCTGGTTTTGAGGGGAACACATTTTGTCACACACAATCTAAAAGTGAGCGGGGGGTGCACGACAAGGAGACAATGGTGTTTAGAATGAATCTTGTTTGGTGGAGTCTTTCGTAAGACTAAAATGTGCTTTATGTAGGTGAGGCCAGTAGCAAAGCAGCAGAATGTGGATCTATTGATGCTTTTCCATTACATAGCACCGGCTATCTACTTTTTTGGTTTTCCACTATGTAAAAGTAACTGGTACCCGGTACCTACTTATTTGTTACCTACACCAACTCGAGTTTCCAAAATCGAGTTGGAGGTGGACTGGGCCACACAAAATAAGAGAGTCTACCAGCAAACTTCGGAAGAGATTGCAGTACACATGTTGGTCAACATGACATGTTGTGCCAAAGGACCTAACGTTACTTTTTCCAAAAACAAAATGTCCAAATGGCCGATGAAGGCTGAGTAGAAACGCATTGTACCCGATGCCAAATGCGAATATAGTAGAGAAGAGAGTATAGGAGGCACCGTGTTATGGAAAAAGTTCCATATGTTGGAACTCGTGAGCAGGGCGGGTAGGGAGCAGGTGCCCTAAGAAGTAAACAAGTCATGATGACCTCTGACCTTCAGCAGGCTTCAGTCTCAGCTTCTGTTGCCAGGCAGATTTACCAGACTCTTGGGACATTCAAGAATCCTTAAGGTGTTCCAGAGGGCTGCGTTGGAATAAGGGTGTGTTATGTAGAGAAGAGGAACTGCCTGAAACACTAACTTGAAAACTTGTCATAATCTGGTGTCTGTGTCTCTGTTAGATTTACGGTTGCAATGATAGTGGGTGATATATAGAGAGCACATGAACTGAGGAGTCAAAGAAGGAAAGAGGTATAGAAGAGAAACGTGGAGTGTGGTGAAACTCTGGGCCAGACTGCCATGAATTGGGTTCAACTCCCTTCTCGAGGTTTACTGTCCCTCTTCGGTGCTTTGCCTCTGATCAAGTACACAGTGCAGTACCCCACTGGCCTGCCGTAAGCACTTTACCATATGGGCTGCATTTGTCTGCTGCTATGTCTTAATAGGATCAGGCCTACGGAAAACCTGGGCCAAGTCCCACCCCTCACCAGGGGAAGCGAGATCGGCACAGAGCAGATTTACACACACACACACACACACACACACACACACACACACACACACACACACACACACACACACACACACACACACACACACACACACACACACACACACACACACACACACACACACACACACCTCCATCATTCTTGGCGGATAAATCACTGTTTGATTGAGTCCAGCTCTGAATGGAGGGGATGAACAGTCGGAGTTGGAGGAAAATGCAGTGAAGCAAGCAACATGTACTTTTGATTCTGATCACATCTGACGTTCATCTCATGCAGACTTTGTCATTATTACTGTTGCATCGGTGAAGGGAACCTCAGAAAGCAATATGCTGCTAGTCGCGTTGTCTTCCCGGTGTTTACTGTTTCTATTAGGGTACTCTTTCAGTTCCCCTTCCAGCGTGTTTTATTACATTGTAACACTTAGTGGACTGTTTTTATTGGACATGTTTTGATCAGCATGGTTCCCTTAGTCTGTGTGTGTGTGTGTGTGTGTGTGTGTGTGTGTGTGTGTGTGTGTGTGTGTGTGTGTGTGTGTGTGTGTGTGTGTGTGTGTGTGTATGCCTGTGTGTGTGCAGGCCACTTTGGTAAATAGCTAAACTCAATTAACTCTGCTGGTGGTTGCGTCGGAATGCCTGGGATGAGTTAACAAAAGCCTGGGAAGTCAGACGTGGCATAAATGTCAAGGCTCTGCTTGTCTTTTGCGGTGATAGCTTTTATCATTGTAATGAGATATTGAACATGACGAACATGATGGCACATAGCTTCCAAACATTCTCTTTGATTGTTCTATTTTAAACCAACACAAACTTTACAGCTGTCGATCCAAAACTTTAGAAAGACTGTCATGGCTAATCAGGCACACTGCTTTGTAGATTGATCAATCAATCTTTATTCATTTAGCACAGAAGTACATTACATTTTACATTCACTTTTTTTGAGGTCCCACACATATGTAGAATGCATGCTTTTCTTTATATAAAAAATGTTTTTCTCTGTTGGCGCCTCGAAGTCTTGATGCGTTCTACGTCTGCAAAGTGAAAACGGCAGAAACTGAAAGAATGGGAGGGAGTCGGCAAGGTGACATTTCACTTTAATTACGAGCGGACACAATGTTAACCAACACCATGCATGAGTAGCTACTTCTTTGTATTTTTTTGGCAACTTCCAAATATTTGGGATTCGGTTAATGATATGTTGAACAGCTGTTTACATTTTAAACAGTGAGCAATTGACATACCGTCCAGTTCGTTACACTTCATTCAGTTCCTCACATTCTTCAGACAGGGTTTGGAGCCATTACACCCACCTTGCCCTCAGACTCTTACCATTATGTCAGAGGTGACACAGTTTAAAAGTATTTGTGGGTTCAAGGTCTAGGGCTTATAGTGGGGACATTGACATTGGAGCTGAGCCTCTGTTTACATCCATGTTTGCAGTCTTCTTCTTCCCTGCCTGTGTGGCTCCCATACCAAGTGTCAATCAGTGGAAAAGTGGAAAACTAGAGCTGTAGTGTATGGTGTTGCCTCTGCTTTTCTACATTGGCCTGATACAAACAAAATAGAGTCATACATACAAAATCATGGTTCTATAGCCCCACTGGTGGTCTAAATCAGCACTGGGTTACTTTTAGATGTTTATCTTGATATTAGAGCCGTGAGTGGTTGTAGTAATGAGTACAGGCACAGCTCTGCAAAGTCCCATGTACATTTCTAGAACAGCTGGTTACATTAGAGGACTTGGTTTGGTTTGAAATGAAATGATTTTTAAAGCTATAGTGCGTAACATCTGTCATCCCCCATTATTAATTTCAACATTATCCACGCAACTACATGAGGAAAGCCTTTGGTGATCGCCCACATCGATCGCTTTGGTGATTTATACCTTCTACTGTACGTCCAGGTTTTTTCCAATCATTAGAATCAACAAATGAAACTTTATCTGGTGCTCCTCTGCCAGTGTCAGGGGGGGACACCAGTTTTTAAACACTGCCAAGCTGAGAAATACAGAGAGAGTTTTGTGGAGCTGATCAACTTTGTGTCAACGGATTTGGCAATAGCTCGAATGTATTTGACATTCATTAATATGAAAAAAGTTACACACTACAACTTTAACTGGCTTTTTTTGACACATTTGTAAAAGCACAACAGTAAAACAAGAAATATATTGCAGATTTGTAAATCTTTCTTATCTTTCTCTCCTCTCTGGTCTTGTCCCACCCCCCACCAGGCCACAGAACAATGGAAAATTCTGCCCCGGCTCTAACCGTCTCAACCAGCTATGTAACTCCCGGCCCTGCCCTGCCAACGCAGTAGACTTCCGGGCCCAGCAGTGTGCTGAGTACAACAGCAAGCCCTTCAGGGGCTGGTACTACAAGTGGAAGCCCTACACCAAAGTGGAAGGTAAGGTGATCCAGGAGATATGAGACCCAACATGTACACAGTTTTTTTTCAGTGCTTTGTTTTCATTATGTTTAATGTTTAATTGGCTCAGAAAATGTTAAAGGCAGTATTTTTTTCATGCCTTTCTTGAAGCTCATATCTGTTTTTGTAAACTAAGACATTGTCTATCTTGAAAACCACACAGTGCTTATGAAGGATTATGAAGACATCCCATGATTTACTGTATTCTTGGCACACAATACACAGGAAAGGAAATCTCTTTATTCAGAGAAGCGTCGCGCTGCCAAATACACTGAGAACTGCAGACTCTTGTTTTTGCTTTTCTTAATTCCGTGGATCTTTTACATTCTGCCGCCCACTGCACTGGGCTACTCCAGAGCTCTCCATTATTTGTGTAAACCTCTGTTTACTTCTGCAACGATTAGGGGTTGAAAAAGGCTGGAGGAAGGTATCACTCTGTGTAACGTGTATGGGAAGACATGTAGCCACCTGCACCCTTTAACACAGTGGGGATAGAGTTCAAAAGGGAAGCTTACGGGCCAGGTTTTTTATGCAGAGCGAGGGAGAGAGAGGTAGAGTAAGAGAAAGAGAGAGAGAGATTGCAATGGAGGAGAGCGACATGTTTGGCCATGGTCCCAGGGCTGTTTAAGATGCTGATGAATGGTTAGGTTGATGTATAGAGGAACAGATTCTGAGACCTTGGGCCAAGTCACCCCTCCGCCGTCATTTGTTTTAATCGAAAGGCAGCTGTAGAGACTTGTCTGTGATAACCGATCTGAACTTCAAAATAAACCTGTAGCCCCACGTGAATGTCCCCTGGGTCCATTCAAAGTCACTTTACGTCTTTTCCACTTTAATCCCTGTAGGAGCCGTGCATTCTGTATGTGAAGCAACACAGTAGCCATAGTAACTTTAACCAGAAGGAGTGTGTTTTGTGTGTTGTGTGTGCAGATGAAGACATCTGTAAGCTGTACTGCATCGCAGAAGACTTTGACTTCTTCTTCGCCATGCACAGCAAGGTCAAAGACGGCACCTCCTGCTCCGACCACAAAGGAGATGTCTGCATTGACGGAGTGTGTGAGGTAATAGAATTGTCTGTGTGTATTCACAGTGCTGCGCGGGGTTATAACATGATGGGACGTCCTCAGTTTTTTTTTGTATGTTGACCGTCAAAATGTGTCGTAAACACCTAGCTTGAAATCAAGACAAACAATGGATAAAGTGTATGTGTTTATGAAATCTAATAGAGACAATTTTCTTGACCAACTCTACCGGTTTTACTGCAGTGCAGAGTATGATAACAGTGGACATTTTGGGTGTGTTTACTTTCAGTTTAAATAATACAAATGAGACATTATGATGAAGGAGATTTGTTCAAACTTATAAACTTGTAGTCATAAAGCAGTCATAATGCGTGCCATACTCGCCGTCCTCTGAGGAGTCATTTTTGCCAGTTTGTCATCTAATTGGTTGAATGATTCACAATGGCCTCTCAGCACAAATCAACCTCAGTCTATTAAATCCTGCAGTTTGTACACATGCAAGCTGATCATAAACTTTATCTGTATTGACATCCTCTTAATTCTACCTCTGTCCACATTTGATGTGTGTGTGTGTGTGTGTGTGTGTGTGTGTGTGTGTGTGTGTGTGTGTGTGTGTGTGTGTGTGTGTGTGTGTGTGTGTGTGTGTGTGTGTGTGTGTGTGTGTGTGTGTGTGTGTGTGTGTGTGCAGGCAGTAGGCTGTGACCAGATCCTGGGCTCCAAGGCCTCTCTGGACGCATGTGGGGTCTGTAAGGGAGACAACTCCACATGCAAGTTCTTCAAGGGCCAATATGCCCTTCAACACAGGGCTAATGGTAAGCTTGTCTTTGTCTTTTTGTAGTGTGTCTGTGCATGTTAGCTAGCAAAGGACAAAGGGAGACTTAAGCGGCCAAACAAGGACACCGAGAAGTAAACACGCACAGACACATGCCTTTAATCACTCTTCATAATGGACTGATTTCATTTATGCATGTGCAGTTACACACTTGGACGAGAGACAACGTTGAGTGCATGATGAGGTAAAGCAGCGACGGCAGTGTGTGTGCGTGCATTGGCAGCAGGATTGTTTGATGAAACACGACAGTTGAATTAGTTAACACTAGGTGGGTTCCAGACTAAAAAGGAACATAGTCAAATCTGATATGTTGGATCTTACCTATAGTCGACTTATCGTCAAATCGCGTGTTTTTTCTGCTCGTTGATCCATTTTCTCATTTGTGACAGTGGCTTCCATTTTTCCCACACCAGACATATGGGCTGAAAACCTAGTTACAGTTTGTCCTCTTGATTTTGCTCAACAACTTTTTTTTTTTGATATCGCGACTAAATCTACCATTCACACACACTAAGGGGATTGATTAAAAACTCACAAGTTATTTTCACATTTTTATTAGAGGCATAATAGGCTATCATGTATACAACAAGAGGCGATGTGTCATGATTTATCGGGACAAAACCAAGCAATTCCACGTAAAATCAGACATGCAGCACCCCCATATAGCTGTACTCGCACAATCCTCGTTTCATTATCACATCTTGCGACGATTCAGGGTCACCCCTAGAGAACACATATAAATCAACATTGTTCCATACTTATGCATTGCCTTTCTTTCCAGAGTACTACTCTATGGTGACAGTCCCAGCCGGGGCACGCAGCATCAGTGTTCAGGAGATGGAGGTGTCCACCAGCTACCTGGCTGTGCGCTCTCTCAAGAGGAAGTACTTCCTGACCGGGGACTGGACCGTGGACTGGCCCGGGAAGTTCCACTTTGGCGGGGCCGTGTTCGACTACCAGCGCTCCTTCAACAAGCCCGAGAGCCTCTATGCTGCTGGACCTACTAATGAGACGCTGGTGTTTGAAGTAAGCCGCTGCCCCCACTTGATGTCCGTTTGTGGCAATTGACACTGACAGGGTCTTTGGCAGATCTTGCTGGCCCCTCTCTCTCTGTGTTTTTTTTTTATGTCTGGATATGAATAGGCTAGGATAAAAAAAGAAGTTTGAGTGGTAGGGGGAGAACAGGGGTGTGTGTAGCATGTCCCCAGTGCTCCAGTGGAAGATTAATTGGGATTGGCCATCGCTTATGTCATGGATGATCTGGGAATCGGTTGGTCGTATATCAAAGGCTTTTAATCATGAAAATCTAGAACATTTTAGGGTGGTGGTGGGGGGTTTATGAATCCTGTCCTGTGCAGAGCGGCCCCCTTTGTCAGGGACAGAGGGAAAGACAGAACATGCAATATGAGAGTAAAACGTAGGCAATCTAGGATTAACGGATATAAATGGGTCGGTGACACATATCAAGGATATATAGTAATCAAAGCCAATATCAAAATCAAAGCCTTTATGTAAAAATAGCGTTGATTTGACTGAGGGTCTCATTTGCTGATACACGTCATATAGAATCATCAGATGAGAAATTAGACTGTTTCATATACAGTTAAAAGTTCCTCGTAGGAGGTTTGAATAAAGTTGTTGTACTAGATTTTGGGTTGTAGTACATGTGTACTACATGTACTACATGTTTAAATGCACTTGGATAAAAGCAGCACCTTAATAATTGTAATGTTATGATGTTACGTTACTATAAGTGAGCAAATACGTTTTCTGTCATTTTTGGTGAATCAATGCTTTAAGCATCAATTGAAAGACAAAGGAAATAATGCTGGCAAGAGAAAGAGAGAGATGTAGCACAATTAGTCTAAAAAAAGCCAGTGTGCCACTTTCCCTATTCAGCTCAGTCTCACATGGCACAGAAAGCTTGGCCTCTGGTCTATATGTGGTACCGTTTCATGGTACTGGTGGCTCCAGTGTGAGCACACAGTCACATGTTTGTCCACATACGTACACTTCATATGGACTCAAAGCCATGGACGTGGCCCCTATGGCCACTGATCTGAAGAGTGCTTTGTTGCAGCCATGTGATTCGCGGCTAATAGAGCGATTAAAATCGTGAGAGTCAACTGGCCTTTAGGTGCAGAGATGAAAAGTATAAAATGAGAGAGCTGCTCGGAGTGAGATGTTCCGCGTAGTAAAGGCAATGATTTATGGGCCGCTGGTTCTTTCCCCTACATCTATAATCAGTGTTGTGTCAGAAACCAGAGCTTTGAGAGGAGGGCTGGTCTTTACCCGTCTTGAAGGTGATGCTGGACAGGCGTATCCTCCCGAGAGCTAAACTAATATTCAAACAAGTGGCCGAGCCATTATCCTTATGACTCTGTTAGCTGAAGTGAGCGGTGGTGGGATGTTCTTCCCACATAACTTTGTCAGCGTAAGCATTTATTTTCTCCTGAACTCTGAACCCCCAGTCATGGAAACAGAGTGGAAACCAGGTGAAAGCTAGACATTAATTTTCCGCCCCCTCCCATTATAGGTGAATGGATAGTCATGTAAAAGCCGGTCTCCCCCTCGGTCCCTCGGGCTACTGAAATATAGGGTTAAGGCGTGAATGATTGACTTGTAACACCAGGAGGAATACCAACATGCAATTTCTTTGGTCAAACTGTAACGATGATATATTATTGTCCAGAAGAGGTTTCAGGATATAATTTATGATAATTGTTTAATGATTTTTCTGCAATGGCAAAATTGCTTTCATTGAGTGTGGATATATTTAAGGCATAATTGAGTAAAAACATGAATGTAAATCTAACCCTAAATCAGACATAACAGACCTTTACAGTTCCAAGAACAATTTGGTTCAAGATGAAGCATCTGCTAAACCAATGACATTCCTGTTAACCTCAGCTGTACCTAACCGATATTGCTGATTGGCAGGTATAATCATGCTAGCATGCTGAACTAATATTAAAGAGACAACAGGGAACTTTATAATGTTTATGAAACAGTCTCATTTTTCTCTGATGATTATAAATGGCCTGTAACAGTAAACTAAACCATCAGCAAAAAGAATGCTATTTTTTATATACTGTAGTTATTATTAATACCTTTGCATGGGTCATAATCCCCGCCAACTCAGAGAGCATTATTTACGGCAGGCAGACTGGAAAATTCTGTTTTTCCTGAACGTTACTAAATCAAAGTTTACTTTGCTTCACCATTGCCACATTACCATTATTAATCTTTCATAGTCACATATACATGCATTACCTCATCATTGGGACAGCTAAGCAGTTGTGTCTTAAAAAACACTCCCACCTTTGTCCAAAAGGCTGCTAGGATAAACACAAACTGAAAGCTCCTCGTAACTACTTTAAATATTATACCCGTTTAACATTGCATTAAAGCATAGTCTAGGTGAACATGTTGACATGCTAACTTTGCTAACGTATTTATCTAAAACACCACTTTGTGTGAGTACAGCCTCACAGAGCCACTAGTGTTGCTAAGGCCCTGGAACATGATGACTTTGCTAAACAGTCAAAAGGGGTCAAAGAAGAAGCCACCGGAAGAAAACCAGGAATTGCCCGTGACGGTCACTTATGTATTCTAAATTCTAAATGAAATAAGTAGTAAAAATATAGAGCAAACCATAACGTGGTAAATTAACAAGTCTCAACAAGCCCACAGGAGTGTTCAGTATTGTTGTAAAGTTTATGTTTTGACCTGCTCCCCTTGACTAACAGTGTTTGAGCTAAGCTAACCTGGATGAGCGACCTTTAACCATGTCTACTTCAAAAATGCACACACAGTTACAGGAATGGTTTCTGTCACCTTTTCTTGAGCCAAAGAACGAAACAAAAAGCTAACAATTAAAACATTTTGAACTTTTCCTTTAAAGAAGGGACTCTACTTTGTCTGACAGTGCTCCTTCTGCTTGTCCATATGTCCCCAGCAGTAGCACGCTGCTGATCTGCAGATGACACGAGCAATAATCTCTATAAGTATGTCCTGTAATTACAAAAAAAGAAAGAGGTTGTTAAGAGAGAGTAGAATAGAGAGAGAGAAGGGGGGGGCAGACAGAGTGAGATTAAAAGATTAAGACTTCTCCAATTGAACTCTTTGGATGTGAGAAGTTGAGGTCAGCAGGGCTCGGGGACTTTAACTACAAATGAAACGAGCCAAATGAAAAGGGGTTTCCACTGCTGATTTTCATCTGTTTCACACATTCTACTTAACGGAGTACACGGGGGAGGGTTTACACACACACACACACACACACACACACACACACACACACACACACACACACACACACACACACACACACACACACACACACACACACACACACACACACACACACACACACACACACACACACACACATCAAATGTGGACAGAGGTAGAACACACACACACCCCGGGATCACTCCCATGCCCTTACTCAGCTTGAAGCACTCAAAGAAAAACAAATATTGAGGAGTGTGAACGTAAACTGTGACAAGGTGTTCACATCTGTTCAGCTCGTAGGAGGGTACGGGGGAAATAAGTAGCTAACAAGAGTAGGATGAGGGAACAGACATAACATATGGCTGAGGTCTCAGTGGATATCAAATAGGGCTATTCCCCACCAAAATTGACATTCTTGCGGTATGGCGCGGCGAGGTCACGTTCGTCCAGGGCTGAATCATTGTGGGTTCACCAAGTGGGGATTGATATCTGTGTCGGCCACACATTCTAATCATCATCATCTAAATCTGACTTGATTAGTGGTGCGGTGGTCGGGGATTGTGAAAACCAAGACACTCTGTGGTCTGACGTTGCCCTGTGGGAAGACAAACTGACATCAATCACACGTCACAAATGTAAACTTTGGAATAATCCTCAATCCTGAAGGGGGAAATATATGTTTCTTTCAACATTATGTGATATTGCGTCGAGCCAAAAGAGCACACGTTGATATTTCTGGGAATATTAGAAAAGGGAAAGACATTCAGGAGGTGCAAACAACATGTCGAAAAACATACTTGTTATGCCTATATTACCAATATTAGTAGGATTTTCTTACATGGAAAGTTTGATCACTCAAAAGTCTGCTTTTTGTACCAGTATTGGCATATTTTTAACTGTATTTAGCTTTAACTTAAATCATTTTTGGCAGTGTATTTCATTGATTCATCTTAAAGCTGTCCACCATGAAAATATCTGATGTTGAAATAATTTAATTTAGCTGCCGTAACCTAAATCTGTGAGATTGTAACATCATCAGTTTTATGTCAAACAACAGTGTCGATGTTATTGAAAACAAATCAGCAATTGGCTTATTGTAGATTTGTACTTGAACATTTTCTGAATTTCACGGTAACTAAACAAGTGAGCGACAAGGATTACTGTTGCACTCTACATGCACTTCCTACTGATAGCAGTTGGGGTTGTCAGTCCTGATAAGGCTCATCTATTGGCAGACTCTAGACCTTTGGTAGATTTATGTATGTATGTGTTCCGAAAAATATCAAGGCATACTTTGCTGCTGATGTTTGTTTGCTTTGACTACCACATACTTCAACAAGGGCAGCGTGAGGTCTGGTTGGGAGATATATTTGGTTTGTAGAACTGTTAGGTCCGATAGGCTATATTTCTTTGTTTGAATGGGTTTGGGTGTTAAGTTGTCAGTCAGGGGGTTGAGCTTTGTTCTGCCGTTGTCTCAGACTAAATGACTGCAGAGCTAGACAGGTTTGGATATGTCTGAAATTATTGTTTGAAAATTAGCGTCTCCCAAGGCAGACAATGTTAACGCTGTGGTGGGATGGGTGTATTTAATGGGGTGAATGGCCTAGGAAAAAAAAGTTAAGTTGTTTATTAAGTGTCAAGGCTTCAAGGATAAGTCCTCTTTTAAAGATATTATAACACAATACTGCTGAGTCCGGTTTACATCATTGTGTGGCTGCTTTGGACAAGGAGCCTGGATGTTAGTAAGAGTTTGCTTGGATAGGCACAGACAGTCCCGGTAGTGGCAGTTGTTTGATGGCAGTGGGTTTGGGTTTGGTTGGAGTAGGTAGTGTCAGCAAAGGAAGTGTGGGGGCTGTAAAGTGTCACCAGTTCTCATGTTGTTTGGTACAGGCCAGGACCACAGTTTCAGTCCAGGTGTTCTCATGTTTAGAGATGGCACGGTCCGAGACAGTGAGTGTGTTACTGTGTAGACTTTGGTTTGACTTGTGGTTCAGTGGAAGAGTGGTAGGTCCCTAGCACTCTAAAGGCCAGGACACACCGGCCCAATAATCGCCGTCGGAGAGTCTGAAAGGGGCGGGGACACAAATCTATTTGTTGTGTTGCTCAGGTGGTTAAGCGGGTTGGCCAACGATCCAAGGGTTGGCGGTTCGATCCCCGCCCGGCCACCTGTGTCATGGTTGTTGTGTCCTTGGGCAAGACACTTCACCCACCTTGCCTTGTGTGAATGTGTATGATTGCTGTATGTTTGAGGTGGTGGTCGGAGGGGCCGTTGGCGCTGAATGGCAGCCACGCCTCCGTCAGTCTACCCCAGGGCAGCTGTGGCTACTCTCGTAGTTTACCACCTCCGGTATGACTGTGTGTGTATGAATTGAACCAGGAACCCTGTAAAGCGTATTTGAGTGCCTAGGCAATAAAGCGCTATATAAAACCTATCAATTATTATTATTAGTATTAATTATTATCAATTAATGAAGTGTACCGCTCAGGCACATAAGAGCTACCCTGTTGCATTCAGGCATTTAAATTACCTTTTCATACATTTTTAGAAAGTTGGGACATAGGACCATGTCTTATAAGAACTAAATAAAATGCACACAGGTTGGAACTTGGCACTGCCGAGTTGGAAGTATCTGTGTTATGAGAGAAGCTTCAATGGAACACACTCTTGCTGACAGATGTAAAAGGCATCAGCAAAGACACTTGAATGATATTACCCTGCCAAGCCAAACAATTTAATTATTGGGTCATATGCTTGATCACTATTGTTTTACTTCAGTCTCTGATAGTTAGTATTTCAACAGCAAAGATGAAAGTCTTACGGTTCACATCTTTAAACAGTGAGTAATAGCTATTAAAGTAGGAATTGGGTTGCCAATATTAATTAATAGTGATGTACGATGGTTCGTAAAATGCTCTATTTGCCTGATGTGACATTCAGCAAACCCTTTGGATCCCGTGTCTGTTGTCAGTGTTTGGCAGTCTGACAGTAATCATAGCACAATCTGTTCCTGCACTTGGTTTCAACGTTACATACATTTCTCTTTTATAGGTGCAGAGCAATCTGCACAGCAGGTTTTAGCATGCACGATAAAGATGTTGCTGAGTTTTGAATGGCAACTTATAATGATGACAACAGATAACATGAGCAGACAAGCTTGTATTAGGTCAGGGGGTTTTAAAGTCTGACACAGTCTAGCACTACTCTTTCTATGCTACATTAAAGGATGTAAACAAGCAGTAGAAGACAACTATCGCTGAATTACTGTCACACTAAAAAACAGGCAATTGATGATTCACAAACAGGTTCTGGAGGGAAAGGTGAAGTCAGCGATTCTGGAGAACGCTTGTTGTCAAAATCACTATTTGTAAAAATCGATGATTACCGTATCTCCTCACAACCCACTACCTGTACTGTCCCTACTATGTGCACTGAAAGAAAATCCGGTGTTCATACACAGCCTAGGCTCTGTCAACAGGCAATTTGCTAGCTACGGTCTGTCTTCTGTGTTTACATACCCCTTTCTTACATCCTAGTTTACAGAGCCTATGCTACGTATGTATTAACACCAGATTTATTTTTCAACACACACTCACAGTATGGACAGGTTAGGATTTTTTGACAAAAAGTGATTCTGACAAATAAAAGCGTTTCCCCAGAACTGCTGACTCCACCTTTTTTAGATGGAAGGTATTAGGATTTTCTAAGCTAAGAGTTATGGACGTCAAATCACAATGGACATCTTTCACATCTCAAAGGTTGCAAAAAAAAAAAAAAAACCCCACTGCATCTGCTGGTTTGTTCCTACCAGCTGTTCACAAGTCTGCTCACAGTACAACTGCAGATGTGTTTTGTCTGACATGAGACAGCTCCCCTTGCTCCTCTCCACATAACCTCTCACCTCTTGCCCTCCTCCTCCTGCCTGGAGCTGGGCCCATCCGTAACACATGGAACAGTTAACACGCAGCTCAAGGCGATTGGTTCAAGTCAGTGGAAGGAGAGCGCCCCAGGACTGTTGAATGTGGACCCAACCCAAGGAGATGCTTGGCGTTCTAGAAAAAGTTGGATGGTTGGATTGGTAGATTTTCTTTTGTACTTTAGGATATACCCCAAAGAAAATACACTTGTCAAAGCTCATTATTGATAGATACATAATGGATGCGTTTGTCAAGACATTGGAATGGGCTGTTGACAGTTGGACTTCATACAAAAATGCCAAATGGGTTTAGGGATTCTTACCCAGCCCACCTGAACTTAACCGAACTGGGCTGTAAAAGACAAATAAGTATATACTGAAAATGACATTGCATTTTTTTTTCTTCAAATGGCACTCTATGAGCTGACTATGTAAATGTGTACCTCAAACAAAAAAATCTTCGCCACGGCGGTGAATTCTCATGGGCTTTTCTTAATGATAGCTTGATGCTTCTCCAGTAATGGGTATGTCTGCTCCCATTCATCCGTTATAGTCTCCTGCTTGACTTGAACGTCCAAATAAATCTCCCGTTCAGAAAAAGGTAACTGAGAATCAACCAGCCCATATAAAGGATGTGGGAAGAAGAGAGCTTATACTCTGAAAAGAAATAAAAATGGAAATTGTCACTCATATATGCACTGTGCTGTCCAAATAAGAAGGCCTTATAATAGTGTGGTCAGCCAGTTTGGACTAGAGAGGGAACAAAGCTCTCTTTTTAATGTTTGGAGAGCCTTCTGGTTAGTGGGAAACAGATCTAAATAGCTAAGTTAGGCTGCCACGTTGTCAGTGGGTTTACCTTTAGTGTCTTGAAGTAGCATGTTCTTTTCACTGTACTCATGCTATGCTCCGTATTTAATACATCTAGGGACAGACTGCATTGACCATATACAAAACAATATTGTTATATAGCATTACAGTTTGGCTTGAAGAATGGGTTTACATTATGCTGTATTTAATTGTTGTTTATTGGACCTGGTTTGTTTGACATTACAGTGCACACATTAGTCCAGGAATAAGGGGAATGCATGGTTAAGAGCTGAAACCACCAAGTGATGATAAATTGCCAGACATCTGCTGTTTCCAGCCTCTCAAATATAATATTTAGCTGTTTCTTTACTCTGAGTAATATAATTGTGAAATAACACATCAGGCAAAACGGTGACCTTGAGGTCTAGACATTTTATAATTAAACCATAAATTGTAACATTAAAAATGACAGTTTTATCAATGATGAAAGTAATTATCGGTTGCTGCTGGCTGCGAACATGAGTTCTGTGGAAAACACCAAGATGTGCTCTCTAGAAGATGAAGCCTTTAAGGCATATTTAGGATCACAATTACAGCCAAACAAGGTCTTTGCTAAGATGAGATAGAACCCAGTGACCCTAATCTTAAAAAGACCTCTATTGTGTACTGTGAGTCATGTTTGAATGCAATGCTGTTCCCTTTAGTATATACTGGGAAGCTGGAGATTTAGGAGAGGAACGTTGCTGATTTTAACCCATAGAGAAGCCGAGAAAAACCTGCTTGTATTAAAGGTGGAGTCAGTGATTCTGAAGAATGCTTGTTGTCAAAGTCAGTTTTCGTCAAAATCAGTGAGTTTCTTCTTATGATACTTGTCCGTACTGTGTGAGCGCTGATAAAGAAATCCATTGTTATCATTACCCACCCTAGGCTCTGTTAACGGGCATGTTGCTAGCTACGGAGGGCCCCTTTTTTCACATACCTTTTGTACACATGCCAGTTTACAGAGCCTACACTGTGTATCAACACTGTTTTTTTTTCCCCCCAGCGCACACACAGTATGGACCGGTAGGGGATCGTAAGGAGATTTTCAATGATTTTGACAAATAGTGATTTTGATGACAAGTGTTCTCCAGAATCTCTGACTCCACCTTTAAATGACTTATGTTTTAATGTGAAAATTTGAAAACTGATGTTTGCTAGATCTATTTTCCTTACATGTATAAAGGTTCAAATCCAACCTATATGTACACATGACACCCAACTAACTGTGTTCCCTCCTGACAGATCCTTCTCCAGGGGAGGAACCCTGGCGTGGTGTGGGAGTACACGCTGCCTCGCACAGAGAGGAAACCAGACTACAGCTGGGGTGTGGTGCGCTCTGACTGCTCTGCTCCCTGTGCTGGAGGTGAGGCTGTGTGTGTGTGTGTTTGCTGGACACATGTGTTATTCCTTATCATTAAAACTATTTCTTTTGAAACAAGGAAAGCCTACAACAAGTGTGTAAGCTGAAGCGCTCATTTACACTGAGCGGTGTGGTTTGGTTCGGTGTGGCTCTGCACTCACGTCAAAACATTTTTTTTGTCACCCTTTTGTTGGGCCACCAAGCGGTCCCAAAGTGTCCCAAAAGGGTGTAGTTACAGAATGCAATCGTTGATTGGTCGAGAGAATAGTCATTTCCGTGAGAGGGTGTGTGTGTGTGTGTGTGTGTGTTCATGTGTTTGTAGAAGTATTTTTGCATTGTGTAGCATGCTAACATAAATCAACTTCATCAACTGAGGAGTTCAGTGTCTGTTGGCCCAAAAACAATCCCAGCAACCCACTGCTCACTTGTCCATGGATGGCTTTGTGTGTGTGTGTGTGTTTGACTAGGGTCATTGTAGTGTCTCAAGCTCTGTGTCTTCCTTTTCTTCCATCAGGTCGTATCTCCACCAAGGCGATCTGTCTGCAGGACCAGAAGGTTCAGGTCAACTCCACCATGTGTAACCCCCTCACCAGACCAGCACTGGGCTCCCATCTCTGCAACACCCAGCCCTGCCCTGCATAGTAAGTGCTGTGTGTGTGTGTGTGTGTGTGTGTGTGTGTGTGTGTGTGTGTGTGTGTGTGTGTGTGTGTGTGTGTGTGGGTGTGTGTGTGTGTGTGCGTGTGTGTCTGTGTGTCTGTGTCTGTGTCTGTGTGAGTCAGGGAATTTTTCATGTACAGATGGCAGTGGGATATGTGGCATGTGTCTTTATGTTGCCAAATTTTCAGGAAAGTTAAGGACTGTATTTATTACAGACACACACACACACACACACACACACACACACACACACACACACACACACACACACACACACACACACACACACACACACACACACACACACACACACACACACACACACAATACACTGTGGTTGAGCAGTCTAGAGTTTGCCTGCGGTCCATTTGCTGTGGCCAGCCACTACTCTGCTCAGCCCGTGTTCCTCTCTTCTCTTCTCTGCCCACTCTCTAATTTCTCACTCGTTTTAACATTTTCCTCTCTGAGAAAATACATGGCGGCCCTCCCTATCAGTTGTCTGTTTGCACCAGTCCATTCACGTATTTCCATTGCAGCATTTTCCCCAGCTGCAGTGGCTGTGTCTCAAGTGGGTTTTAATTAATCAGGCCGAAATGACAGAATCATATAATGTCTGATTTTCCGTCTTAATGTCAGTGGTTTTTGGCCTTCTCCTGGTGAGAACAGACTCCAAATTAATGACCAGTACAACACTTAATCTGAGCTGCATTAGCCTGGCAAGTAAACAGTGGGAAGGACCCAACTCTCATTTAACCTTAATGCATAGGTTAAACCCATTGAGTTCGGAAAACATGGCTGTTGACCATTAAGGTCACTACGATCATATCCACGTAATGTCATGTCATTTTCAAGGCCCGATATTTGATATGTTACCCAAACTGGTGAATGTAGGGAGGCTTTTACAGAGTTAAATTGGTGGCTAGTCCAATATTTCATATGTGGGTGGAGGGGGGTTATGCGTTTGGAATTTGGACTTTGGACTTTGGACATCAGTATTTTCAAAAATCCTGTCCATCCATTCTAACCCCCTGGCATACAGTTCAACCAAGTGTTTAATTGTTTTTCTCATGAATTAAATACAAGATGATTTTTTCCAAGTCTGGAGTAGACATTTTACAATAGCGAACACTGGAGAATAAGAATGGTCATCCCTCACAAAAATGTTTTTTTTTTGCAGTAATACTGTATCATGCCCTTTTTTCTTGTCCTTTGTCTAGACATTGTGCTTAGTGGCATGCATTTTTAAAGGAGAGAAAAGTGCATTCGGGGAGCTAGGGCAGCAAGCAAAGGAGGAAACCAGGCCAAAGTGCAGTGGAGTAACAAGTTGAAACAGCACTGAATAAATGGCCTCTCTCCTATGTAGGCCTGTGGCTCAGGGAACTGGAGCTAGCTTGATTTACAGCACTGCTCCGCCAAACAGGCAGGGAACCGTGTCTTGGGTTCAGATGGAGTATACACACACACACACACACACACACACAGACACACACACACACACACACACACACACACACACACACACACACACACACACACACACACACACACACACACATACCGTACATTTACAAGGAGGCATGCACACACACATTATCCAAATGCACAATGCCGAAATAATGTATATGGGATCCGAACAATGAGGTTAAAAATAGAAACACAAGCTGCTTCTGTCTTGTGTTGATGATGTTGTCACTTGGTCCACCATTAGCCACAACAAGTCCAGACTGAACTTTCTCCCGTGTCAGAGGGTTGAACAAGCCAGTTCAGCTATCGGTTTCACCTCCAACATACAGCCTCTGTTTCTCACTCCGTTTCCCACCATCCGAGAGGGCATTTCCTGTCCCTAATCTTGGGCCATGCCAGTTCTCTTATCTTGGCGAAAGGTACTAAACAGCCCCGTTTTGTGTCCCAACCTCCAACCCCCCCCCCCTTTTTGTTTCAGTGGAGAGTATGGTACAGCCTGGATAAATAACATCAGTGTGTCAGTCCATTCAAGGAAACTAATGCAGTGTTTATAGTGTGTGACTTTGAAATATTAATGAATGTCGGTTACTTTCAAGACATCGTCAAATGAGTTGACAAAATTTGATAAAGCCTATCAGCTCCACAAAACTCTCTCTGTATTTCTCGGTATGGCAGCGTTTACAAACTGGTGTTGCCCCCCTGCCACTGGTGCAGGAGCTCAGAAAAATCCCAAGAAGAACCCAAGAAATGTTTAAGTTGGTGATTATACTGCTTCGAAAACACCTGGATGTACAGCAGAAGGAATACAATCCATACGCTATCCCCCAAAGACTTATCCTATGTAGATGCACTGTGTTTTCGTGATTACTCAGAATTACTCATGGGGGCAACATAATTTATACACTGTAGCTTTAACACCCGTGGATCTTATTATACAGTCACTGACACCATATCCCAGCTGGTTGTGTATTTTGGGGCCAATTCATGTACGCCGCACCGGAAGAAAGTTGAGTTGAGTGAGCAGCATGAAAGCTTTAATGACTGCATTAAGACCTCCAGGATGTACGGGCACACATTCAAGAGCCCGTCAAGAGAGGGAGAGAAACAGAGAGAGCGATAGAGAGAGAAAGAGAAGGACAGAGAGAGAGAGAAAAAATAAGAAAAATCACAATGAGGTGGGATGCATGTGCGCTAGTGTGTATAAGTGTGTGTGTGTGTGTGTGTCTGACAGGAGAGGGGGAACCACGTTAAAAGTGTCTTCTTATCTGCGCGGCGCGTATCTCGGGTGCTTACAGGCCTATCCATGTTTTATTGTGCAGAGACAGCGGGATTCCCTCGGGGCCCGGCCAGTCTAGCCATGCAGGGCCAGTCAAACTCCTCCACTCCCTCCCTGCCTCCCTCCCTTTTTCCTTTAGACATGCTTTAAAACTTCACTCTCCATGTTGCTATTAGCCTGTCAGGGAAAAGCTGGGGGATGCTCCACTGTGAAAGGCGTACAGCAGCAGTTTCTGACACACAAGAGCAGGAGATGCTAGGAGAAATTTAATTGAAGCCAGTTCAATCTTCCCAGCCCATTGTGTGCAGTTATGGAAAAAGATACGCTTCTTCCATCTGATAGATTCTCTTGAAAGGCAATGTCTTTTTTATTTTTTTGCTTTCACCAAAGCTTAGCCGAATCCCCACGTCCTTCTAGCTTTCCATTTCCTTCTTCCTCTATGATTCCATCTCTGCCGTTTGAAGTTGTTTAGGCCTCTCCTCTCGGAGGAGGCCATCTGTAAAGTCACTTTACCTGCAGCTCAGGAATTTTTCTCTGTGCATCAGGCAGCAGGATATGTACACAGATCAAAGTCTTGGGTGTCTGTGCCAAAGGAGATGTACAGAAATATAGAGACGTAGTGTACATGAGTGCAATGCATAAGGCACTGGCTGACAGGGTTTTTGGAAGGTCACTGTTGATGAAATGCCCAAAATGTTTGAGTAAATATTTTATTCATCACACATGGTAAACCTGTGTTAAAGGTTCATTGTTGTTTGTGTGAAACTAATATCTCAAGTCACGATTAACCGTTGAAATGTACAACCATTTAACATATTTGATATGTGTGTAAATATGTAGTGACTTAATCAAATAACAATTGGGACATACCTGTACATGTAGTCCAGACTGGAGTTTTGATGCTGGCGGACGAGGTCAGAGAAAACATGTAATAAAGATAATTTAGTATCACGTTGACATTTGCAGAAATGATGTCTGGAATGAGTGCCAGCTTTTTTGTCGTGTAAACATAACATAATCTTGAATTATTGATTATAATAAATCCTGCCATGTTTGAGTAGGAGTAGAAATGATCTTTCGCTTGAGGTCAGAATGTCCATTCAGCAGATGTGTCACGTGAAAACGCTCAGATGTGTAAAAGTCACTTTTCACAGCAGGCATTTTGACTTGTATGGATGGAAGCGTGCAGGTCTCACCGTGACCCTTAAACTAAAGTGGCTCAATGGAATTCAAACATAACTCATTGTATTATTAAACATGTGCCCTTTCCTACTGTCACATGTAAAACTGTGTCTTTTGCAAAATAACTTGGACTTCCATTTTTTTTCTTCAGAAATCCTGTGTGTGTGTGACCGAATACAAATACCAAGAGTTAATAAGAGCATAACGAACTGTTTTGCAGAGATTTTGGCATGTTAACTATACTAGAAAGCTGCTGGCCTCCAATCAAACTCAATATTAGGTTAAGACTAAATGTCCATTCATTTGCAGGAACTGATGTGATGCCTTTTCGAGCACTAACAATGCATATGTGAGCTTCTCAGCCTTGCACTCTCTTACCTCAAAGTATGTGTTATGTTATTGAAACATTTCAGAGATACAAATTACAGCTAGGTCAGTGGTGGTTTGCGACCAAGCAGAGTGGCACTTTAGCCACTTTCCCTCCAATGATATATTGTTATTTATAAGCCAGGCAAAACACAGGGAGGAAAAAAGGAGAAAAGGAGAAATCCAAAACCCTAGGTTTTTCGGGTCTCAATGGTCCACATCTTTACCGTTTTTTTTTCTTTTCAAAATTGCAGTTTAGCCCTGCTGCTTCATGTGTCTGTGGCGTTTTGAAAGAGTATGAAAGCATTTTTCTTTCAGTCAGCGGCTGCGTTTAGGAACAGTCTTTTTGCGGTATTCTAGCAGCATGCCTTTTCTCAGAGCCTGGACTGAGCCATCTGCCCATCTCTCCATGTCCCTCTTCTTAAAGCCTGCGGTTGTCAGACCACTCATTTGCTTTAATCTCCCCCTTCGGCCCACCATGCCAAGGCACAAGCTATTTTAGAAAGCAGCAGTTTAGGGCTTTCATCAGCGGCAAAGCCGGGTTTCAAATACACTAAAAGGAGAAGAGAGGCAAAAATCACCAGACAGAAAAAAATTGAAGATTGGAAAATGAATGATAGAAGGAGAGAGGACAGCTGAGAAAAGTGAAAAACGTAGAAAGACCAATGTGGTAAAATAGAGGAGCGAGATTTTGTAGTTTTCGTCCGACTGTAGCCTTATTGTACGGTGGTAAATGGCGGTTGGCCTTGGTAGCCCTGTAAAAGCTGTTATGGAGAGAGTTGTATATAGAATATGGTTTCGGTGTTTACTTTCAGATACGAATAGCACAGAGAGAGATGGATAGATATACGGATACATATTCCGCCGTGTGTATTTTTCTTTGTCCTTGACGGCCATTTGGTGCCATGGCAAAGATCAATGTGTTTTGTCAGTATACTTTCAAAGCTGCAGGTCTAGGTTTGAATGAATCACAACCCATTCTAGGTCACCAGTCTGAGTGTAACCGCCTAATAATAAGTGGGTTGTCTGGAGTTTTTGGGGTGATGGTACTCAATGGTAATTTAGGGGGGGGAAATTATTACTTGTGTGTGTGTATGTTTGGGCCCAAAATAAGTACTGCAGATTAGAGTTGGGACCTGTGGTTGGCTGTCCTAAATAGGAGCTCAGTCATGTGGTTTGTGTCCTGATGAGAGAAGTCCTTATAATGTGTGTGCGTGTCTATGTTCAAATATATGCATTTACAATCAGGCATATTCCCAATCACCACTTATACATACAGGCTGTTGAAGGTGGAGTCGGCGGTTCTGGAGAACTTGCTTGCTGTCAAAATCACTTTTTGTCAAAATCAGTGATTATCTCCTTACCATCTGCTACCTGACTGTATAACTGTACTGTAATCTTGAGTGTAAACAGGAGTGTATGTTAACAAAGGAGGCCCACCGTGGCTAGCAACATACCTGTTTACAGAGCCTAGGCTGTCTAACACTGGATTTGCTTTCAGCGCACACACAGCACTTACAGGTAGCGGATCGTGAAGAGATATTCATTGATTTGAACAAATAGTGAATTTGACAATAAGCATTCTCCAGAATAGCTGACTGCACCTTTAATCAATACTATCATACAGTGACAACAGTTGCACTCTCTGTTCCATTTTGACTGACCGTCTCCCTCTTGGTTGCCTCTCCACAGTTGGACTACAGGAGACTGGGGCTCATGCAGTCGATCGTGTGGTGGCGGGCAGCAGAGTCGGACACTGCGTTGCCTGAGGAAGGTGACCTACCAGAGGGAGGAGGTGGTGGCTCACAACCTCTGCCCTATCATCTCTCCGGCCCAGGTGCAACCCTGCCACACCCAGGCCTGCCCGCCAGAGTGGAGCACCGGATCCTGGTCACAGGTAGGGGGACCCATAATTCCATAATGTTTGTGGAATATCCATCTTAGAACTAACTTTACTCGGGGGGGCTCCGGTGGTGTAGTGGATAGAGCGCGTACCATATTGGCTCTGGTCTTTGTTGCAGTGGTCACGAAAATATAATTGGGCTATCGTCATGATGTTTGGTCTGTGAGGCTACAGTAACCCATGGCTACACTCCTATTAACTTATTAGCACTCTACCCAAAGTCTGAAGTTTGATCCTAGCTTGACGCAGTGCAGATGACCTTGTGGGCAATTTCACATCTGAGCGGACACATATTGAATGCGGGGTCCCCCAAGGTTCCATTCTTGGGCCTCTTCTGTTTAACATCTACATGCTCCCACTAGCTCAGATTATGAATAAGAACAAATTATGCTACCATAATTATGCAAAAGACACACAAATTTACATAACCATATCACCAGGAGACTACAGTCCAATACAAGCACTGAGTAAGTGCATTGAACAAATCAATGATTGGATGTGCCAAAATTTCCTTCAATCAAACAACGACAAAACTGAAGTAATTGTCTTTGGTGCCAAAGATGGACAATTAAAAGTCAGCGCACAGCTTACATCTGTTATGCTAGAAACCACACACCAAGCCAGAAATATTGGTGTTGTCATAGACTCCGACTTGAATTTCAAGAAACACATTAAATCAATTAATAAGTCAGCATACTACCACCTTAAAAACATATCAATAATTAAATGACTTATGTCACAGCAAGATTTAGAAAAACTTGTCCATGCATTTATCTTTAGTAGACTTGACTACTGTAACAGTGTCCTTGCAGGCCTTCCAAAAAAATCTATCAGACAGCTTCAGCTAATTCAGAACGCTGCTGCTCGAGTCCTCACTAGGACCAAAAAAGTGGATCACATTACCCCAGTTCTGAGGTCTTTACACTGGCTTCCTGTCACTCAAAGAATTGATTTCAAAATACTGATGTTGGTTTATAAAGCACTAAATGGTTTAGCGCCAAAATACATTACTGATCTGCTGATACGTTATGAACCGTCCAGAGCCCTTAGGTCGTCTGGGACAGGTCTACTTACAGTCCCTAGAGTTAGGACTATACGAGGAGAAGCAGCTTTTACACTCACTTCTTTTAAATCGAGTCTGAAGACTTTTCTGTTTCCATTTTAACCTGTACTTTTTATTTAATTTAAATGTTTTACTTCTTTTCATTCGCTTTTAAATGTCTTCTAATGTGTTTTATGTATTTTAATCTTGCCCCTGTAAAGCACTTTGAGTGGCCTTGTGTTTGAATTGTGCTATATAAATAAACTGGCCTTGTGTGCGTCATCTACAAATCAATGCTAATGAGAGAGAAAAAAACCTTGTCATGCTAGTGTGAAGGAACAGGTGTTACTAATAACACGAGTGAAGGCTGTGTTCTAGTGTCTTGTGTAACCATGACAGTGTGACAGCGAGCAAGCATGCACAATACCAGGATCCCTTAAAATGAAGCACTTCTAAATGGAATGCAGCCATCATTAGTTGTGTCATTCGTTCCTGGGTTTTTGCTGCATGGCAAATTTGAGAAGAAGCCCCAGCTGTTAGCTTAAGAGACTAACAGGTTTCGGTTTGGATGATGAAACTCTACCTCTAGTTTACATGTTGTGTGTGTGTGTGTGTGCCATGTCATTATCAATGTGTTGTCAGAAAATCACACACACACACACACACACACACACACACACACACACACACACACACACACACACACACACACACACACACACACACACACACACACACACACACACACTTTTCTCTGAAAGCAGTCAAGCTAAAACAAACACTCTGCTGCCCTCTGTTGGACATGTGCAAAACAAAGACATGTATGACATTTAAATGTGCCACTATAATACAAATGAGCCATATTCAACTTTAGTCTTGCGACATATGCATTTGAATTTACTGCTTGATTTTTGTATTGTTCTTTACCCCTTTCTTCCTTTTTTAGGAAATGTAGTTTAAATTCAACACTCAGAGTGACCTCATGTTTTAACCAAATACACGCATGGCTATAAAAACATCCTCCCAAAAGTGATCACTGTCTGGTTCGCAAAATAAACCCCCTCTTTGGTGGTTGCTACTTTTACAAGGTTAATTTGCAGGGTTGTATTCATGGAAATGGGATTTGTTTTGTACAAAGCCAACATTCGATTGGGACATCTAATCCTATGGCTGTTAACCAAGTATGACTGAGACAGGTTTTGGGCGGTTCCTCTTTAACCACAGTGCATCACAGAACTAGACAGGGCTTTTAATCGGCTCATTTTCCCCATATACAATATTAATAGCCTGGCTGCGCACATCTAGTAGTCTGTCAAACTTGCTGCCATAATTAGCTTCTGTGACCTGCTGAGCAAAGACTTTTAGCTGTCAATCAACTGTCATTCTTTAGGACACTGGTGTGTGTGTGTGTGTGTGTGTGTGTGTGTGTGTGTGTGTGTGTGTGTGTGTGTGTGTGTTTGTTCTATGACTATTTTGTTCAGTCGACTATTTTTGTTCAGTCGGCGGTCATTGCACACACAAGGCCAGTCTCCCTGAAAAGATCAATTGGACCAAAAGGACAACTGGGATGTGTGTGTGTGTTCGTGGTTGTGTATGTCGATGGCCACACACAGATGTGCGCTAGTCCTCTGTCTAATAAATTGATGCGTTGTTGTGGCATTAACTGCCCCTGACGGCTGTTGTCTGCAGTCCCCACGGGGCCAGTTCGACTCTATTGTCCATCCTTCGGTTCTAGTTGTATTTTACACAGCAGCACACTCAGCTGTTGGTGGATAAATTGATTGGTTGGGGGGGGGGGTCACCTTCATCCCAGAGTTATTGGTTTATTGTATTTAATGTTAGGCCATAATGGGCTGCCATCAAAGCAGTGACCTTCTGTTTGCTAGTACACCATGTGGCGAATTGCAAAACACAGCCACAGTGTCCGTGCCAAGGATTTAACCTCTGTGGATAAGGCCTATAGTGCTTAAAGCTGATGAAAGCTGAAGGTTGAAAGATTCACATGTTTAAAGTTACAGTGTGAAAGCATGTATGTTAGATCTTACATATGTGTCACTTAAAGGTGTAGTCAGCGATTCTGGATAACGCTTGTTGCCAAAATCCCTTTTTGTGAAAAACTAAATTAAGTGTTAATACACAGCTTAGACTCTGTAAATGGGCATGTTGCTAGCAAAGGGCAGGCCCCTTTGTTTATATACCCTTTGTTTACATACCCGTTTACAGAACCTAGGCTGTGTATTAGGACCAGATTAAAGTACAGTACGGACAAGTAGTGGACTGCGAGGAGATATTTCAGTGATTTTGATTTTTAAAAAAAGGGATTGTGACAAACAGCGTTCTGCAGAATAGCTGACTCCGTCTTTAACCCATGCTTATTGATCCACTTATCTCATGAGGATACAATCACCCTGTGTTCCAAATTGCATACCCTTTCTTTTTTCTACCCTACATACTACATCTGACTATACAAACAATCTAGTTAGGATGCAGTAGGCATACACCAGGGACATTATTTATTTCATCATAACATTGCTCCTCTTGCCTCTTGCATCCCCATTTGTTTTCATATGGAGGCTCTGTCGATGTGACGTCACTTCCAGTGCGCACTGGATTGTGGGTCAGAATCTCCCAAATAGGATGCTGTTTTCAACACTAAAAATCTTGGCCGGTCGTAGTAGACATCTGGGTATATCTAACTATACTAAATCTGGCCACAAGAATTGGGACATCCTGAATTTTTTCTCTACCATACTAATTAGTAGATGTAGCATGGGTATTGGAACACAGCCTCAGACTTTTGTTCCACATTGACTTATCTTCCCGTCCTCTTTATCCTCTCTCAGTGCTCAAAGTCGTGTGGCCGAGGCCTGAGGAAGCGCAGTGTGTTCTGTGGCAGCACTGACCCGGGGGCCAAGGCGGTAGTGGTGCCTGACAGCATGTGCAGACAGCACCACAGACCCAAAGCCCAGGAGACCTGCGTCCTGCGCCGCTGCCCCAAGAACGAGAGGCTACAGTGGAACCCTGCTGCCTGGGGAGAGGTAGGAAGAGAGACAGACACAGAGAGAGAGAGACAGGTCTTCTAGGTGCATGTGGTGAGAGTAAATGTGAGGTGTTCTTTTCAGTTCAATATTTGAAGATATTATTTTCAAATCTGTTCTAGGAAAAAGCTTTTGATCATGCCGCCTTATTTGTTGGTCCGTTCCTTGGCTGTGTGTGTGTGTGTGTGTGTGTGTGTGTGTGTGTGTGTGTGTGTGTGTGTGTGCGCAACAGCTGTTAAATAGGTTTATTTGGGATGGGAATTGCATGATTTTCCGGGTGTAACATTTGACCTGATGGTCTTCACCTGGACTGGAAAAACTATGAGTTCTGCTCAATTTTAAACCTTTATATTAGCTTTCTAAAATCCACTCTGGGACAATAAGAAGGTCAGAGGATAATTTTAAAATACAATTAGAAATTGAATAATTAAAGAAATATATATATATGCATATATTTCAACGAGTAAAGAGACAGGGAATACACAATATTAAATGCGTATTTAATGAGATTCTTTAATGAGGTTCTTATGTTCAAGATGTTCTTAGTGTTGCACTAAATTGTTCACATTAAAGCTGACGGAAATAGTGTATAATTACACATTAAAAAAAGGGCCTGACAGAAAGGTTCAAACCCTGACACCTTTCTCACTTCCACACATGTGAAGTGGGAATGACTGTCAGATTGTCTAAGTTACCAGGATTGATTAAAAACATTTAATTTAACATTGGAAGGTGCTGGGGAATGGGGCTTTGAAGCTATAGTATCATCCAACTAAGACTAGTATACTTAAGAAACAACATGTCTGTAGTCTGTCCAATCTCAGTCAATGTTATAATTAGGCGGTATCTGCAGATGAAAGGCAGTCCAACCCGATTTTCAGAAGTGGGAAGTAAAAGAGGTGACACATTCACACATACACATACTCTGTTTAATCATCAATAATAATGGCTGAAAAAAGCTCTGTAGGGGTTTGTCTTTTGGCTCCATTACTACAATGATAAGCAATTCCTCGTGGAGTCTGCTACTATGGGAACACGCTGAATCACAGAGATTTCAGTTTTTCAAATTGTGCCCCCTGCCTGCTCTTTGTTTCAGTGCTCCAGGTCTTGTGGCTCAGGTATCCAGAAAAGAGAGCTACGCTGTGGGGAGGGAAACTCACACGGAGGGTATGTACCTTCAATCACACACCAAGACTTCCCTCACATTATAATAGATCTGCACAGATACTTAAAGGTGGAGTCAGTGATTCTAGCGAACGTTTCTTGTCAAAAGCACTCCTCATCAAAATCAGTGAATATCTCCTCAAGATCTGCTACCCGCCCGCAATGTGTGTGCCCAGACAGAAAAACTGAAATACAGAGCCTAGTTATGTAAAAGGGAACGGTGGACCCCCTCTGTTTACATACCAGATTACAAAGCCTAAGCTGTGTATTTGACCACACACACAGTTATCACAGAAACTCACTGGTTTTGACAACGGGCATTCACCAGAATCACTCAGTGCGGTTACATGGCACAACTAGATTGGATTATCACATATATCGAACAAGACACTCGAACGGACCGTGTCACTTGTCTGAGTATACATGGCCTTTCAGAAATCGGATAAATGTCCGATGCATGGCTGTCTCCACTATGCTAGGTGGCGCTGTAGCCCTTTCAACCATGCTTTCAACAAGTGGTTTTAGAGCCACGTCCGGTTCCTTTCCGTCAATAACCCATGGTGTAGCCTATCACGCGCAGGCACACAAGCACAGAACGAGAAGTCCGATATGTGATATCCGATCCCTGTATACATGCAGAGAGAAAGCCGACAATGAACGAATTATCTAGGTGTTCTTATCCGACTTCTCTTGTCCGTTATTGTGCCGATTTGTGTCCAAAGTAGATCGGATAAAGGTGTTTACATGCAGTTTAAAAGTCCTGTTGAGGTCTTATTCGTTTAGTTATCCGATTATGAGTCTGCATGTAAACGCACTGACTGACTCCACCTTTAAAACTTCCCTGTATTAGCTGTTTACTTTTCACAAAGTCATAGACTCAGTTTTTTCGAAATCATGGGATCTTTAGTAACAGTACTTTGCTTTGTTATTTTTCACCCGCAGGTTTGTGGAGTTCCCCATGCGGCGGTGCAGGAACATGGCCAAACCTTTGGTGGATCTCACTCAGGGCTGTAACAGAGGCGCGTGCCCAGAGCTCCCCCGGGTCCTGCCTGGCAGAGCCACCTCCACTGCTGTGGTCTCCGGCTGGTACTCCTCTCCCTGGCAACAGGTGCATTAGCTCATGCTTTGATCTAAAAACGGTCCACATTAGAGACTTTTAGTGCTATACATGTGCTTTTCCAGCTGTCAGTCCTCCAGTTTAGGAGCTTTTCTCCCGTGTGACACAATTGTCGATGACAACTAGTGGATTTTTGGTAAAAGAATTGCATCCTGGGACTTGATGTAACGCCATGTCTGGATGTTCAAACTAGAATTAGTCATCAGAAGCCTTGATGATACTTGTCACATCAGTTACCTGGATTTGGCCAGAAAGTAGAATACGTGATTGTGTCTGTGTTTGGGAGGAAGTGAAAACTTGAAAAGAAATAAGCAAATACGAAGATATTTCTGAAATATAAATGTATGTGAATATGTTGGTCGACTTGCTACCTTTTTCAGTAAGAAGTGTATTAATATGTTGCTAATGCTATCTTATTAGCCAGCTAGCTACATATCTGCCAGTTGTCATTTAGATCAATACAGTCAGTATCAACAGTCACTGGCTAGAAATGAGGTGGCTATTTTTGGCTACCTCATTCTGATATCAAGAACACATTGTTTCATGAAATACTAGGCATTTTGAGTAGTCCTTATGTCACCTGCAAGAATGAAGAGTTTGACATGTGGAAAATAAGTGACATACAGTCAGACTGAAGGTAAGGAAGTGTAGTGTTGAGCCAGTTTTATGCCCTGCTGTTCTTAAATGGTAGCTACTGGCAAAATCAACCACAGCATCAACCACAGTTGCCTCTAAACTAACACACTACTACTGCTGAAAAGAGTCAGATTCAAAGCACATCTCTCACTTCAATCAGACTATACAGACTGCTGGTTCACATAGCTCTGAGCTAACAGTGGCTGGCTATGTTAAATGGGTTCTCAGATTCAACCCATCAGCTCCCCTCTGGTACACAGCCTCTGTTGTGAGGCAGAGGCTGTGTCAATCTGTTGTGCAGGTTGTGTAGTAGCGGGCTATGTGTTAAATCATCTATTATGCAAAAAGGTCTTAGGGGCAGCCCTATTATAAGCTCTGTGTGTTATTCCACTTGATCTGGAGCTTGTGTGATCCTTGTATGTTTCCACCAGAGAAGACATCTCCTGACAGCTAGCTGCAGGGCCAGAGCACACAGGATGGGCTGTTTGTTTTCTTCATCTCTTCTTTGTCTCCGCATAGACTTTTTTTCCTTTTTCAAACTCCCTCCTCTGCTCCATTTCTAAATCCTTCTCCTTTATCCGCTTCGACTTTGATCTCCTGCTCCGATCTATACACTGTATGTGTGTGTGTGTGTGTGTTGCACTGTTCTCTCCATCTCACTTGGCCCTACTTTCTTATTTTCTAACTTTCTTTTTTCTTTTTCTCTCCTTCCTTGGTTTAGTGCTCTGTGTCGTGCGGTGGAGGGGTCCAGACTCGGTCCACTCAGTGTCTGCGTCAGGGCCGCCTCACATCGGGCTGCCTGCCCCACCAGAGGCCTGTCACCTCCAGGGCCTGCAACACACACTTCTGCCCCCCTGCTCCCCCGGCTCAGCCAGCTCAACGCCCTGTACGGGTCACAACTACAGGACCGACAAAAAAAGGTAAATTCCCCCCCGAAGGAAACAAATAAGTTCATCCAATTTAGTTTCCTTAACCATGTAATTTGAGTAAAAGAGTAGTGGATCAACTTTACATTTCCTGGTTAAGGGTGGTTTTCTGCTCATCTGATGGCTTCTTTAGAACTTCCCAAAGTCCAATGTAATGTCGCTCAAATGGATTTTTAGCCGTCAATATTGTTGTAAAAGCAGATAACTTAATAACTGCCGGTAACATTTCATTACATTAAAAACTAGAAAATTATAATGTTTGTGTACTGTTCTAATATTATTGGCTACTACAGAATGTAAGATTAAACTGTTTCTATATATGTCCATGCACAGCCCATTTATTGACTTGTTGAACAGCCACCTCTTTTTCTAGCCCCTTATTTTTCTATTGTATGACTGATAGCCCCACTAACGGCAAGTCAGTCCACCGATTTGGTCCAGGCTGAAATATTGGGTGGATTGCCGTGCCATTTTGTACAGACATTCATGGACCTCAGAGGATGAATCATAACGAATGTTCCTCTAGCACCATTATGAGGCTGACATTTATGATCATTTGTTGTCATAAAATTTGATATAGACATTAATGTTTCTCTCAGGAGGAAAGCTCTTTGGAAGCCCCTTAACTTTAAACCTACCGTATCACGTCCCTTTTAATGTTTGATATTACCTGCAAAACTAATGAGTTGTACGAGGTGGAGCTTCTTGCATTTGCTACTTTTTTCATTATAGTCTAAAAGAAACAGCATATTCTCAATAAACAGGCATGTTGCTAGCTATTGTGGGCCAACTTTGTCTACATACCCTTTGCCTACATATCCTTTTACAGAGTCTAGGCTGTGCATTTTTTTCAGCACACAAAACAGTACAGCCATATTGTGGATTATGAGGTGATATTCACTGATTTTAACAAAAAGGGATTTAGTGAACAAGGGCTCTCCATATTCACTGACTTAAAGTCGGAAAAAAAAACAACCAATTAAAAGATTTCATCTTGGTTTTCTGGAAAACTTGATGGATGAATCGAAAAATCATTTGAAACGTTACATTTTTTTGTGTGTGTTTTCTCTCTAGACGAAGCCTGCGTGGATCATTTCAGCTGGTGTCACTTGGTTCCCCAACACGGAGTTTGTAACCACAAGTTCTATGGACAGCAGTGCTGCAAGTCCTGCTCTGGCAAGAGACCGTAGAGCTCTGGTTCACCTCTGTGTCTGAAGGAAATGTAAAAACACAACAGAGGCCGTTTGGAGGTCGAATAGTCACAACACACAAAAACTGAACTTATCACATTGTGTGTGTTTTCTTCCTGGAGACTAAATGAAGTTTGTAAAGAAAAAAAAAATGGCAAAGAGACAAACTGTAGACTCTTTTTTAAAAGGAAGGCAAAACATGGCTGCTGGTGCTCATCTTCCAAAGCTATCATGTTGAGGATCACATTGGAACTGGAAAAGACAACACAAATGAAACAACACCTGAAGACTACGTTGATGTAATATATATATACTGTATATGTGTTGTCATATTGTTGAGTGTCTTCCTTTTGGGAACCTCTAAAGCTACAAGCCATCAACAGAACAGGTCAGGACAATAGTGTTTTTAGCTTGCTTATACTGTATGTTGTATTATTTTTTTCAAAGCGCGTTTGGTTTCATACTCCTTTTATTTAAGTTATTACGGTTGGTAATATATTAAGTTTACATTTTGTGTCAGGTGTACAGTGGATCTGTGACATGTTATTTCTACATTTGGGTTTTACCATAGGATCGTGCCAGTCACCCCCTGTTGGATGCATCCGCGTTATGAGATTTTTTTTATATGATGAGGCATTAGTAATCAATGGTCAAATGTCTTCTGCACTTTTTCCTTCAACACACTCTCCGCTTGTTACAGTATGTTTTCATGCCCATCTCATTCATGTTAACGCTACGGAAATACATGCCTGTCTGTGTACGTAAAAACATTTTATTCGGACATGTTGTAAATGTTTTTTGTTGTTGTTATTTTTAAATCTCTCCTGTACCTTCATGGTAAAAACAACTCGATCCCTCGTCTGTCTTTTTTTGCTGTATTCTCTTTTTAAAGATGTTTTGGGGGGATTTTCAAGCTTTAATGGATAGTACAGAGTTGAGGTGGGGAGACAGAGAGAGAGGGGGGGATGACGGGTCGGATTTGAACCCGCAACCACTGCAACGAAGGCCAGCGCTGATATGGTATGCGCTCTATCCACTATGCCATCGGAGTGCCCCTCTGTTCGTCTTTATTTCTGTTCCCACATTGTGTGCGGGCCCTGGGGGAGAGAAGAGGATGACTGTTGGGTGAGTGTGGGTGCAGTCTGGATAGAAAAGAGGGTGTTTTGCTTGTGTGGAGAGAACAGTGTAGGTGTGCTCACTGTGCTCTCTACAGAAGTTGGGTTTAAATTCAATACAGAAGTAAGAGGGATTGGGCTGGTGGACTTAAGATGAGTGATACTGGCTGTATCTCGATTCAGGGGTTGTGGTCTACGAAGGCTGCATTTGAAGACCGATTGCGTCATAGTGGCGCGCAAAGGTTGTTCCATTTGCAAGGCTCCTTGCAAGGCTCCTCACATGCAGCCGTGAAATGCAGCCTTCGTTTCATGGTTTTGAAGGCTGCATCAGATGTATCCTTCGCAGCACAACATATCCCATGATTCAATGCGTTTTTTCAGAGATGGCATACAATAAAATAAAAAATAACAAAACAGCAACGTGTTGCTCCATCTTCTTAACTTTTATCTTCCTTTCTTTTTTTCTTGTACTTTTTTTTCTTTTCGTCTGGTAGGCAACTTCTTTTTCTTTTTTCCTCTGTTGACAAGGCTGTTTCCGTTGGCAGCTATCAGGGTTGCTAGGCAGCACAGGAGCGGCGAGTCCTCACGCAAGGTAACGGCTTGTTACGCAAACCGGAAATGCTCGTAAACAGAGACCTGCGGAGACCGTCCCGTTTAACAACGCTCGTTCGGCCCTGGTTCGGCCTTCGAATCGGCCTTCTTAGGCTATAGCCTTCATAGACCGCGAGACTGCATCCTACCAAGGAGGCGGTCTCTGTAATGGGATACAGCAGATGTCTTAGATCACATTTAGTATGGGTTCCATCAGCCACCATTTTATTGTATTATTTTATCTGTTCTGAGTCACAGAACAGATAAAAGAAAATGCTTGAAGGTAATTCTTCTGACTCAGACACACAAATACATTGTTAGCACACTAGTCATAGAAACAAGCAAGAGATCATTTAAAGTGATTCTGCATGTTCCACTGCATCTGTGGGCATTTTCCTTTTTATATGACTATAACACACCAAGTCAAAGCTGTCAAGGCAGTTCAGATTCATTCAAACTGTTTTCAAACAGATTGAAACTGTCAAATGCTTAAAAAAAGAATGGTGGTTTGGTTGAGGTGAGCTGTGACAGTTTCAAATTCACGAAGAAGAAAATGGGGCAAAAGAAGGAGTGTTTAAACGGAATGAGTTTTTTTTAAAGCTCCCATATTATACACTTTTCGGTTCTATTATACACCATATTATATGGTCTTAGTGGTCCCTAATACGTTTTTCTTTAATTCTTTGCTGAAAAAAACTTTCAGATAATTTATTGTACTATGCTGATGTTCAGCTAATCTCACAATGGCCTATTTTTTAAAGAGAGCTGCAGCTCCCCTCGTAAATATACAATCTTTGAGCTCCCCCCGCCGTGGACCAATAAGATATAGGGGTGTGGGCTGCACAGTGGAAGCTTCTGGCTTTCCAGTTTGTGAGGTCAGAAACGAGGAGAATTCTGACTGGAGTATATTGGGGGGGAGGGGTGGGGGTTTCAGAAAGGGGGAGAGTGAGAAAAGGAGAGATGGTTATTTTTTTAAATATTTTGGCAGTCTCTAGGCACACCATGGACCCATGGATATGTTAGAACACATTCAAAAAGTGCATCTAGCATAATATGGGACCTTTTAAAGGACAGACTTGGTAGAAATGGAACTTACTATATGATGCTTGACAAAAAAGTTGTTGTTTCTTGCTATTACCTAAGAATGAGCCTTTTATATCAGCATAGAAGCGGGGAGCGACACCATGTTGCACCGCCATGTTTCTACAGTAGCACAGAAAGGACAAACTTAACAGCCTTACACATTTTTATAGGTAGTGTGTGTAACCTGAATATTCCCCTGTTGGAAGAAGGAGAAGACACAGAACTATAGAATAAATAACTAAATATCCATCTTCAACTCATCACTTGATATTGTGGAAAGACTTGAGGCAGTGGCGGATGATGCCATCTTTAGTAAATAGGCCACCGTAGCTTCTGTAAATTCTCAGAAAAAGAGGGTTCAGCAAGGGAGTGTTGCAATCAAGAACATTCACCAATAGATGACGTGCCAAAATGCACATTATTACACACGGCACCTTTAAGTAACACAGAATTTATACAAAGAGAAAAACAGGAGTGTGTTTTGTATAAAGTGACACATTGTTTCAGACATAATCTTTGAGTGAGTTGCAGACAAATTATAAGTACAAAAACATATTTTGAAACCAATTCACAAATGTTTTTGTATACAATATAGACAATTTTTTTTTGACTCATACACATTTATTCGGCTTGGTCCCCTGATCCAAAACGTACAACCTTAATACACAAATACATATTTAAAATTGTAAAATGATGGATCTAGAATATATGAAAGCTTCTTTTTCTCAGTGGACTTTTCCATGGATTCTCATTTTTGATGTAGCCTCCTCACTGTCAACTTGTTTATCATTGATTAATACAGGGGCATAGAGATTAGATTGAAGAGAATGCCGCCACTCTGATAAAATGAACAGCCCTCTCACTTACGGTTTAAACTAGCAAGGCATTGTGGGGAAAATGGGCTGTCTTAACCAATTCTGTATCAGTAAATCTGTGATCGATTCTAGGGTCTACTTCTGAAAGCTGTGGGCTGGCACTTGACATAATTACTTGCCCCTCGCTTGACAAACAATTGAACAAACCAAGGTGTCTGTCTCTAGAAGAAGGAAAACAAATTGAGAAAAGGAAAGGAAAGGAAGGGAAGGGTGTACTTTTCAATGCAGGAAACTGTAAGCAAAGACAAGTGCACTTTTAGGTGTTCTATGAAAGACGCTGTAGTAATTTCAAGACTGAGGCTTGGACACTGTGGGTTGGCTCTGATTGGTAAACATCCTGATGGCAAATGTGAGTGTGGAGATAGTGGGACTGTCAAATATGCAGGCCTGCTACTCCAGTGCAAACTATAGTCCAGTCAAAGAAGAACTCTCTTCAGGAAACTTGGAGCAGATGGGGAAACAGTTTTGAATTGCGATTCTTTGGTTAAAACAAAGAAATTGGTGGAGTATCTTCACAACTGGACCGTACAAAATGATCTAAATAACAAACAGTGGGGGGCAACAATAAGTCTAGTCTGCTCAATTTAAGAATAATTCAAGGTGCCCACTAGACTTGGTCAATGCTGGCTTTATCAATCATCCTGGATATCTGAATTCCAATTCCACTTCCACTGGGGCCACGTGCAATAGGCCCCTGGTTGTGTTCGGCTCCGGAGGATATTATGAAGCCAAACATGGCGGCCAAGTCTGTGTGGACTTTCACAAGAAGAAGGCCTAGAGCGAAGCAACAGTGTTCATCTCCGCCTGCCCCAGTACACTGTCACCTAAAGGTAGGGGAAGGCTTGCCTTTAGTTTGTGCCGCTGCGCACACAATGCTGGTTTAAATGTGTTTGGTATGTGGCTTCCTTGCTGTTAATTGTGTGTATTTCCGAGCGGCTTGGATCCATGCAATGCTGTTTTAATGCAAGGCTATGCGTGCTGTTCTGTTGCTGTTTATTTGTGTTTTGGCACAGGTGTTGCCATTTTGTTGTTGTTTTTGTGCCGTCATGCGCGCTGTTGTACCGGGTCTGATCTCAGCGATGGTTGGTTAGGCCAAAACAAAAAATAGCAGGAGTGAATCTAGGCAATAGACAGAGGCGATGGGCGCGATTTACCAAAATATGATCAAGCAGTGCGTTAGGGGGATTAGGAGCGATACACACTGCACGCACCTTTAACGTACGCCGCAAGATTACATACAAAGTCAATCTACCAGCGCATCTACACCTGATTCGGCGTCAAGCGGGCATCAAGCGTTTGGCGCGGCGTGTTGAGGCGCCCAACACGGCACGTCATCGCAGCCAATGCTTGAGGCTGAAAATATTGAACTTTTCATGCGTTGTCGGGCCGCGATAGCCAATCAGCGTTGAGATTTCCCAGTGTTCTACAAGACGGAGCAGGCATGGGCAGAGTGAGAGAAGAGATTGGGCTTCCTTCCTGATACATTCTGTAAATATGTGTCTGTGCTGTTGGTTGTACTTTATCCAAGTTAGCACAGGTTAACATAGTGAAACACACCCAGCTGTTCCGGAGGATAATATGGCATACATTTGGAGTTGTGTTTGTGTCCACTTGCCACATATTCCCCCCATGGTTTAGGCAATTATGACAAATGTTTCATTCATTTGTGGCTAAACACACTGAACTCACTGTAAGTGTAGACCTTTTTTTCACAACATACACATGGCATAGCAGAAAAATGACCTTTGTTCCATGTGTGTGTGTGTGTGTGTGTGTGTGTGTGTGTGTGTGTGTGTGTGTGTGTGTGTGTGTGTGTGTGTGTGTGTGTGATTTGTTCATGCTGGTGCCCTGACATTGCTTACTGGGGGTACCTGAATGCAACAGGCCCCTCGTTAATGATATTATCGCACCTGTGACTGTTGTGAAGAAGCTAATGCTCAATCTTACAGTAGGGTAAGCCTACAGGTGATTGTGTTTGTTTACCTTCTGTGCAAGGGGGAATTTTTTTTGTCTTGTATCAAAACTCGACAAGATAGTGTTATGTGGAGCCAGTCAAAACACTCAACAAACATTCAAGTGACACAAGTATGTTTTCCAGTGTTGCTGGAAAACGCACTTACTTAAAATCATCGCAGACTTTGAGGGCATTTTGCAACTACTTCCCTAATACTAGTCACACACAGATCTTCTTTCTTCTAATTCAACACTATACAGCGCTTCTCATTGGTCAACGAGAAGCACATTCCAGACAGATGAAGAGAGCCAGAAGCAACAGTCAGATCTGCACAGTTTCATCATAGGCTAATAAAAATTGCCCCGGCATTGATTTATTTTTTTGATCAAAGATAAAACATGTCCTTTATCAGTTCAGTAAATAATGGGATTCTGTATTTTAAGAAGTGGTTGGCAATCTTAGTCACAGTTGCATGGTTTAAAACCAAGACGATGAACTCAAAGAGGCTAAAATGCTCCGTAAAAGGGAGGAAAACCATGTTTCTAATGGGGATTAATCACTACTAGTAACCCCCTCTGTATACTTATCTTATCCATTGTTGTAATGAAAAATGGTACGGATAGAGCAGCTTTAACGTTCTGTATGGCATTAGCGTTTCTTCTATGCTAACCGTGTTTTGCTCTCCCCATGAACACAGATACTAGGTTTAATATTTTTTTTTGCCTGGCGACTCATGGGGAAACTCCTCGCACTATTGTAGGGTTCTTTAGACATTCGATAACTTTTTGCACCCTGCAAAACTTACTTTCATAACTTGGATCGTGCTGGGATTTATGCTGAACCAAACAGCGTTTTTGTTACGGTGATTATGCCATCACCCATTCTGGCACTGCGGGGGCTGCGATTGCTCTTTAATCAAGCCGTCTGCGTGAATCATTGAGCCTGGAGTCCCCACATCGTCTGGTACGCATGTTGTTTACCGGCACGCTGGGATCCAGACACCACAAGCTGAGGCCCACGCACAGACATACATACACATGACGGCTCGGATAACATACACAAATAGAACATGTTCATTGAGCAGCAGGCTGGCTGTCAAGGTGTGTATTTACTATGCCTGGATGCGTGTGTGTGTGTGTGTGTGTGTGTGTGTGTGTGTGTGTGTGTGTGTGTGTGTGTGTGTGTGAGAGAGAGCATGCAATTTGGGTGTATGTTTTGCACGCTTTCCCGAACGTACGCCAGAGTTTCCTGGTTGAATTCACACATTTATTGTGTGTGTGTGTGTGTGTGTGTGTGTGTGTGTGTACTTGTACTTGTACTTGTACTTGTACAGGCGTCTTTGTGAGGACATTTTTAGCTTTAAACCAGCAAGTATGAGGACTTTTTTGGAAAGGGAGGACATTTTTCCTGGTCCTCGCTACTTTAATAGCCTGTTTGAGGGTTAAGGTTAGGTTAGGTTTAGTGTAAGGGTTGGGGTAAGGCCAGGGCTGCCTTTACCTGCCACTAGGCCCTGGGGCTGAGAGGTTTCGTAGGCCCCCCCCCCCGGGCGGCGGTCTTACAATACAGAAGCCATGTTTGTCTACACCACAATATATCTATTGATGAAATACAAAATCACAGGGCCAAAAAAAAACATGTACTTAAACCCCCTCCTGGTAGGGGAGAGTGGCCTAAGTTGTGCATTTTGGAAGTTGTGCCACCCCTTGTTTCTAGAAAACCGTGGAAGAAATTGGAAATGTGACCACATATTTAAGAAGAGCCATCCATTTGACTCATCCTGTAAAGAAGGGAGACACAAGGAATAAGATATAAGCACATTTAAGCTCAAAAAACTGTGTTTTGCCTTTCAAAGTAAAATTTCCATGATCAAGGTTTTTTGATTATTGTGTCTGAACAATTATAGACAAGTTTGAAAACATTTGACACATGTTTTAGTGCTTTGGTATGCTACACGTTTAGTCTATATAGTTAGCACAATGTCAGCCCTAAATTGCTGCATCATGCCTATTATCCAAAATTCTGGGGATGGGGTGATTTGTGCCAAAGGGCCTGGGTGAGTTATAAGTAAGTAAGTAAGTAAAATGTATTTATGAAAGCACATTTATGACAGTTTGCACTGTCCAAAGTGCTGTACATAGTGCATTCAGTAGATAAACAATGAAGGTAAAATAACAATAACCAAAATAAAAGACGTAAAGCCTATACATCCACATAAACACAGATAGTAGTGCAGAGGTAAGATAGTTAATGGGGAGGAAACACCAGGGTGTACATATGGGTTTTGAGCCTTGATTTAAAGGCAGAAATGGAGGGGGAATCACATTTGTCAGGTGGCAGTTGGTTCCACAAGCATGGAGCAACTAGTGCAAAGTTCTGAGAGTTGTACCAGTGGCATGGCTGTATACGCTGGTCACCAAAAGAAAGTGATCGTCTACAGTAGCTCAGAAGAGAGTGACATCTCAATTCCACATGACAACACCACTGATGAGAGTTCAGATGGCCAGAAAGATGATGATGGTGACTTTGTCATTGTGAGCTTTGCAGGCAAAACCACCTAGATCTGCTAGGCCTTGATTAAGAAAATTGTCCTTCAATCTTTGTCAACTATTTACTTTATTTACTTTAAATACACCTTAAATAAGTGATTGTCTAATGGATTTGTCTTGCATTACAGTTTATGAGATATATATCAATGGCACAATTCACCCCATGGTATTCTCTCCAACCGCACAACTTACACCATGCCGGGGGCAAGTTGTGCAACAAGACAACTTTTTTTCTAAAAGCTATATTTCTTCTACAGTTTATTCCAGATCCAAAGTTTTTATTGCCAGGGATGCACAACACCCTGAAATATATGTATTTGAGTTGGAGACTTTACTGTCAAGGCCTTACTTTAAAGTCACTTTGAGTGAAAAGTTACACAACTTAGGCCACTGTCCCCTATAATGACTTTTAATAACCAAACACACATGGTTGGTCAAAATGTTTTTCCAAGTTATTGAAGAGACAGCGGTGGGGACCCTGGACCTTCTAGGGGGGTCCGGGGGCATGCCCCCCCGGAAGAAAAATTTGAACCTTTTCAAGTAAAATGCATCAATCTGGTAGCCTGGTACTACCAAACCATCGTACTTCATTTCATTTGTACAGAAGGTCTGGCAGTGCTGTAATTGGCAAACGTTCACTCATGGAGGCGGGTGTCTGTTAAAGTTTAAAACTATTGGATCTGCCCAGTGCCACTCTGGATTAGCCAACCAATCGCATAACGTTTGGTCGTCACGTGTGTCATGAGCCGGCTTCTGGCAACTGAAACTGGAGCGCGACTTCGACGTCATCGTTCTCAGCCACTCGCTCTGTTCGCTGATTGGACCGGCTGTCGAATCTCCGGCAAAACTGGGAAATGGGCTGTACACCCAGACTGACTACTGAAGGGAAAATAAAATTTAGCCGGAAGTAGGCGGGCGGGCGGAGCCAGGCTATCAATCTGGTGCACTTTGAGAAGAAAACTAAGGCTAAATCAACTATGCCCTATGTGAGCTATTTTCTGAAATCATTTGGAGACAGAGAAATACCAAAAAGCAGAAACAAAAATATACAGGTTTAAAAAATCCAGTCAGTCAGCATTCCATTTTTTTTTAAATAATCCCTTATCCCAAAGCTACTTCTCTCTTTGAACTCTTTGTTTTGTTTTTAATGGCTCAAATAGGCCCATGATCTGCGTTGCCCCAAACAATGTTATTTAAACAAAAATAACAAAAATTTACTGGTTAATGATAGGCCCCTTGATCTTCGTAGGCCAAAAATAATTTGATTTTTTTTACTTTTTCTTTACTGGTTCATGATGGGCCCCTGATCTCTCTACGCCCCCCTAAGATCAGGGGCCTATGAGCCAGTCAATAATGTATTTAAATGACAATGTGCGGGGCCTTCTTAGATCAGGGGCCTATATTGAGACAGTAAAAAAAAAATAATAATTTTTTTTTTTTTTGAGAAGCCCCTGATCCTTGTAGGCCCTGGGGCTTCAGCCCAGGTAAGCCCGTGCATAAAGGTGGCCCTGGGTGAGGCATGTAGTTATGATTTGTTAAGGTAAAGGGCAAGGGAATGCATTTTGTCAATAATACTCTTTTATTGTCCTCACACAGATAGAATTAGAAAAGTGTGTGTAAATGTGTGTCTTAACGGAGCAAAGAGTGTGTTTGTACAATACATATGCATGTCCCTATGGCCCGGCTTATGAGGCCCACCTCTTGGTAGGGAAGCAATTTTACTGCTGAGCTGATGTGAATTTTTATTCTTCCATCCTGCGTTGGTTTTCCAGATGGAACCCAATTTTGCAGGTCCATATTGGTTCATAATGATATATTTTGATTATCTTAGCACGGGGCGCCTCATCTAAACAAAATTGCTGCCCGGAAATAAAGAGATACAAATAAAAAATCTGCATCTGGCGGGTGTTTGTATTTGGCGTCATAGCTGGAATCTGGATTGTCTACCTAATGTGTAATGGCCAGGCTATACACCTACATACTTTCTATGTACCTACAGAAATGTGGTGGTAGCTTCTAGTGAACAAAACTGGCCAAAAGTGGGAAGCAGATGCTTGTTCAGATAATTGCTTGCTCCTTCATTGAACAATTAATTCCTGATTTTTAAATAATATAATATAATAACCAATTATTTTCAAGGCTGTTGTTTGTCTGAAGTGCTTAAGAAAAGTCAAATAATTAATAAATCACACATCAGTTGATTATATGCAAGTTAACACCAATAATGAGTTAATTTGTACTTCAGTGTAGTACCTAATTCCTGCAAGGGTAATTGTATTCAAGCTGTACCTCAAGGTTTGCTTTGTCAATATGAGAATGTTGCCATAGTGTAATTAAACAATCAGTTCTTTGAACCACTTTTGTTTTCATGAGCAATGTAGCAACCTTCCTTTTTTTAAAAAGAGAAACACAAATAATTTCACAGAATCAGCCCTTTTGGAAAGAGGGAACACAATGGCCCTCATTTATCAAACTTGTGTGGAAACTGGTGCAGATTCTGGCGCAAATACCTCCCTACGCCAGGTATCGCGTGGGATTTATCAAACAGTCGTATCTCGCCAATCTCAGCGTACGCCAGGCCATTATTGATAAATGCGGCGGCTGAAAACAATCGTATCACGCCCCTATATTTTCTCAGTTTAGAGGCCTCGCCCAGAGGTTTTACGACATGGATATGCGCATTACGGCACAGAAGAGGAACTTCTCTGAAGTAGAAATTGACAGAATAACAGCGAAAGTAGAAAAAAAAGAGTTTAATTTCGGAGCATTACAAGCGGCATCAAAGAACGACAGAAGGCAGCAGCGTTGGTGTTGACAACAAACGATCTCCAGCTGAGGATTTTGCATTTTAGGTTTACATCAGTAGGCTACTATCGCTCAAATGCTATAAAACAGCATATACAATTATATGTCGCCATTTCTTTACATAGATGCAGAAAAAGTTGTCTGACTCAAAAATCGCCACTAAAAAAAGCGTGTTGCTGTTCTGAGATGCAACCAACTGAGGGTGCGGGCATAATATAAGTGGTAGAGGAGAAACAGACGCACCAACTGTCCCATAATGGTCCCCATAAAATAAATACAGGTCTGCAGAGATTTGAATGATTAGAATGTATTGGCCTTTTTAGATAGCACTACTCAAAAGGGTTGTAAAAACTAAAAATAACACATTTTGCGTTTTACTGTATGACAGCATGAGTGGTCAGCCCGGCCATCAGCTGCACAAGCCGACTCGGCAACGATCAGCTGTGAGAGCGCCCACTGTCCTGCTCCACCAGCAGATCGGAAAAACGCGCCGGTTAACGGTGGAAATAAATCGCTCGCTTAAGCGATCAATGACACATTAAAAGAGGAACTAACATCTAAAAAGTGCGTCAAATAAATAAAATGTTAAGCTGAATGTTGTGCCGTGTATTTTTTATCACAAAGAGCAGTGTAGGCCTACTACATATTTAATACTGTGGCTAACATTTAGAATGAATGCAGCCCCCTTTCCTCAGTGTCCCCCCAGCTGCTCCAGACGGAGACAACTGCCCTTACGCAGTCCCATGCAGCGCTCCTAAGTGGCCGGTGTGTGCACTCTTGAATCAGTGCTCCTACTCAGTTTCACACCATAAGCTGCACAATTTTAAGTGATTAATATCTTTATTTCGGTCTGAGCAAACACTGCATTTGTATTATCTTCTAATAATTGTCCAACAAAGTCATCGGCTACCCGGCACAGCCTGCACTGCGAGTCCATGCTGTTTACAAACTTGCGTACACGAGCTGAGAGCTGGCGTGGGATTTGAGAGTATCCTACGCTCACGTCCATATTGATAAATGCCGAGGTTTGCGTGGAAATGTGCGTACAACCACATTTCTGGTCTAGGCAAGGCAAGGCAAGTTTATTTATATAGCACAATTCAAACACAAGGCCACTCAAAGTGCTTTACAGGGGCAAGATTAAAATACATAAAACACATTAGAAGACATTTAAAAGCGAATGAAAAGAAGTAAAACCTTTAAATAAAATAAAAAGTACAGGTTAAAATGGAAACAGAAAAGTCTTCAGACTCGATTTAAAAGAACTGAGGGTTGCAGCAGACTTCAAGTTTTCTGGGAGTTTGTTCCAGATATTTGGTGCATAGAAACTAAAAGCTGCTTCTCCTCGTTTACTCCTAACTCTTGGGACTGTAAGTAAACCTGTCCCAGACGACCTAAGGGCTCTGGACGGTTCTTAACGTATCAGCAGATCAGTAATGTATTTTGGCGCTAAACCATTTACTGCTTTATAAACCAACATCAGTATTTTGAAATCAATTATTTGAGTGACAGGAAGCCAGTGTAAAGACCTCAGAACTGGGGCAATGTGATCCACTTTTTTGGTCCTAGTGAGGACTCGAGCAGCAGCGTTCTGAATTAGCTGAAGCTGTCTGATAGATTTTTTTGGAAGGCCTGCAAGGACACTGTTACAGTAGTCAAGTCTACTAAAGATAAATGCATGGACAAGTTTTTCTAAATCTTGCTGAGACATGAGTCCTTTAATTCTTGATATGTTTTTAAGGTGGTAGTATGCTGACTTATTAATTGATTTAATGTGTTTCTTGAAATTCAAGTCGGAGTCTATGACAACACCAAGATTTCTGGCTTGGTGTGTGGTTTCTAGCATAACAGATGTAAGCTGTGCGCTGACTTTTAATTGTTCATCTTTGGCACCAAAGACAATTACTTCAGTTTTGTCATTGCTTAATTGAAGGAAATTTTGGCACATCCAATCATTGATTTGTTCAATGCACTTACTCAGTGCTTGTATCAGACTGTAGTCTCCTGGTGATATGGTTATGTAAATTTGTGTGTTGTCTGCATAATTATGGTAGCATAATTTGTTCTTATTCAGATGTTAAACAGAAGAGGCCCAAGAATGGAACCTTGGGGGACCCTGCATTCAATATGTGTCCGCTCAGATGTGAAATTGCCTATTGACACATAGTAGTCTCTGTTCTTTAAGTAGGATTCAAACCAGTTTAGTACAGCTCCAGAGAGTCCAACCCAGTTTGCTAGTCGATCTAGTAATATGCTGTGGTCAACTGTGTCAAAAGCGGCACTGAGATCCAGTAAAACTAAAACAGAGTTTTTACGCAAGGTTGATAAATGAGGGGCAATGTGTGCACACTGAATGGATGTAGATGCCCTGTTCTGTCAACTCCAAAATGGGGCTGTCTCTCTTAATGCCTTCACTAGCCAGGCTGATCGATGCAGGTATTTCTTTCCCTGTTTTCAACATGCTCTCAAGGTCCATCTTTTTTCTTTCTCTCTAGTTGGCAAAGCACCAGTGGTTGTCTGTCTAGCTGTAAGTCAGGGTCGGCTGTTATTTCCAGCTCAGACATATCCCCCACTAGCTGACTGTCAGGCAGCCCGGGCTAAGACGGCCGTTTGTGCGCGCTTGGCAGGCAGTGAACCTTGATAGGACCCCTCACAACTGACAGTCCAGCCTAATCACATCTTAACAGAGTTCCATCTTCGTGTGTGTGTGTGTGTGTGTGTGTGTGTGTGTGTGTGTGTGTGTGTGTGTGTGTGTGTGTGTGTGTGTGTGTTGAGAGAGAAAGTGAGAGTGATCTCTCTATTCCTGGCTGGGCTTATACTCGGAGGGCAGGCTTCAGTACAAGCGAGAGCTGTCATATTTCAACGCCACCTCTCCCCATCAGTATACCTCTGTATCAAGCAGAGTTCACTGAGCGTGTGGCCACATACACACACAAAAAGATAACAAACACACACTCTTACCCTTTTTTCTTCATTTTTTACCCCCAGGCTTTCTTTCATTCCTCTTCCTATATTTTTCTCTCCATCTCTCTCACACACACAGACAATCCCTGCGTTCCAAATGGCATACTCTTTATTTTTTTAATATTCTACATACTACAACTGGTCATAAAACATATCTAGTTAGTATGCCGTGGGCATACAATTGGGAAACACATTTACTTATTTGTTTCATCATAACATTGCACCTTGAACATGCCTCTTGCTTATACTGTATATCTGTCACATTGCTGGTTGTTTTCACTTGGAGGCTCCGTCGATGTGACGTAACTTCCGGCTTGCAGTGCATTGTGGGTCAGAATCACCCAAAAACATGCCACACTAAAAATCAGGACCGCATGTAGTAGGGCATCCGGGTATTTTTTTTAGCATGCAGCATCTGACCTCATCATAATAATAATACTAATAATAATATCTTTATTTATATAGCACCTTTTAAAAACAATGGTTTACAAAGTGAAAGTGCTTTAACAAAATACATGTGAGCAAGTATACAATCAAATAAATACATTCCAATAAAATATACTGGGCCATCATAAATATTATTCTTCCATACTAAGTAGCAGTCGACGTCATTGTAAATGAGGGTCACCCCTCAATTGGTCTCTCGAGGATAAATAAAAGTTAAATAAATAAAATAGGGAAGTATGGATATTGGAACTCGGCCAGTGTGTCTGCCAGGTATTTTCTACACACTGATTGTAGGTGTATCACTGGTGGCATTGTCAGTGCCTTTTTATAAGGTGTGCGGGCGTCGCACTGTGAGGGGGGCTCTTTCAAGAGATCTGGCTCTCGCAGATCTCCTTGTGATTAACAGCTCAAAAAGAGGACCGACAGCTCTGTGTGTAAGCCAGGCCATGTCTCCTCTGTGTCTGTGTCACGCTGGATGATTCAAGATTTGAGGTAAAGACCCAGGGATATGTGGCTCCAGCCTAAATAAACCTCTCCTGAACCCCTCGGCCCGATCCCTGCCCGTCACCAGCTCTGTGTGTGTGTGTGTGTTTGTCTCTTTATTAACCTCCCCTTCTATATATCTCCATTATTTTTTTTCTATATTTTCTCCAAGCTTGGTACTGCATGATATTGCCCGGTCTATAAATAAGTGTGGTCCCTGGGGCAAGAAATCCCGTCATTCACTCGTATACTAACAGGGAAGGGGACTTTGTCTCTGGATATGTTTTCTTCTGGACATAGATAAAAGGCTTATACTATATATTAGATCATTTTTTTAAAACAGCATCAAAAGCATTTTACTCGCACAAGGAGGAGACAGTGGGCCGCTAAAACAGCCGTATTGAAACATATTTCCGGTGGTTTAGGGGCCCAGTGAACGGCTCTGTCCGTGAAACAGGTCTTACTTTAAGTGAATCGATGCTTCGACTTTTTTTGTGCTGTGTCAAAACAAAATGCACGTGATATATATACACTGTGCACGCTCTATAGGTCATACAGTATAACCAGGAAGTACTGTGTATATGCTTCAAATCCAGGCCCCCAGGACTGCGCTTTCTCCGAGCAGCCAGCATGGACATGTGGCCAACCCATTGGTATTGCATGGTTGGGGGAGGAGCTTATTTTCATGCGGTCCGTAGGCATGTTTTTATTGGATGACAAATACAGCCTAAACAACAGGGAAGCCTGGCTTCCCTTGGCCTCCGGGAGAAAACGCCACTGGCTACTTCATGCTTCCGGGCCACATGGAATTTCCGGATTATGCTTCCTTGTTGCTTCTCTGCGCCAATGAGCAGCTTTCATAGGAATGAATGGGCGCCGTGTTTCAATCCGGTGTCCATTTCTTTATATGTCCATGTTCAAATCGCACCTTTCACTAGAAATTAATAGGACGCCATATTTCAATTCTGTGACTTTTATTAAATCCATGCTGCAGCGATGACACCATCCGCCTCAATCTTGTTTCCTTAAACCCCTGTTGCTTTCATCACCTCTCTTTATCTCTCTCTCTCTTTCTTTCTCTTTCTCTCACTCCCTTCATCTCTTTACCTTTGCATAGGCGTTTGCAAACTCTGGAAAGTTTGTAGTGTTTGACTTTTTGTTGGCCCCACCTGCTTGTGTGTGTGTGTGTGTGTGTGTGTGTGTGTGTGTGTGTGTGTGTGTGTGTGTGTGTGTGTGTGTGTGTGTGTGTGTGTGTGTGTGTGTGTGTGTGTGTGTGTGTTTGCTGCCGGCAGTGGGAATCATTTGGGAGTAAACCACACAGCTGGTGTCTTGACAAACCTTCACATCCAATTTTAAAAGCAAAGCACTTTCGGAAATACTCTGGAGCTTATCAATGCTAAAGCATTGTGGAAACAATGACCTCTTGACCCTGCTAATTTCACCCCTTGATGAAGAATGTGTTTGCATTGATCACTTGAACATTTTGCTGTAGGAACTGTGGAACTGTGGTTAATTGACAAGCACTTTTTACAAAATAAATTCACAGTTTTATTTATTTATTTCCTAACAAACAAATGCACAAACCTAATAACCAACATTAAAGATCTTTGGGTTTTTCGTCCTCCCTCAGCACGGATCCTTGACAGCCTTGACTATTGTTTTCTTTTTCCCTACACAAGCTCATTCCCTCTCTCTCTCTCTCTCTCTCTCTCTCTCTCTCTCTCTCTCTCTCTCTCTCTCTCTCTGTCTCTCTCTGTCTCTGTCTCTGTCTCTCTCTGTCTCTGTCTCTCGTAAACGGTGGACATGCCTATCTGCTTTCCTGAGCGTGTCCGTCCGCTCAGATCCATTGAGTAAAAAAGCTTTTACTTAACATATTTTCTCCTTGAGGCTATGAATATTATCGATCCGTGTGTGTGTGTGTGTGTGTGTGTGTGTGTGTGTGTGTTTTGCTGCAACTCTCATCTATCTTCCTTTTTGTGCAAGCGGTTTCTCATCATTTTTTTGCCCCCCTCTCCTGAAATGTAAGAATTGATTGGGATCCTCGGGGCCCTGTGGACACCAGCTGTAGCCGGGCCCACCTGCCTGTTAACCCATCTGACCTTGAGGAAAACAGCATCCCAGTAGCTGTTATAGCATCCGTGTGTGTGTGTGTCTGTCCTTTTTGACTTTGTCTTTGGCTCAGATTTGCTCTTGCCATGTTTGTTCAGTGTGTGTGTGTGTGTGTGTGTGTGTGTGTGAATGAATCAATGTAAAGCAGGAGGCTAATCCATTTCACTCGTCAGAGGAAGGCGATGTTTGTCCCACCTTCACCCCCCTCGAGACTCATTGCTTTGCTTGACATCAATGTATTTACAAAGAGGCGTACACAAGACATGTACACACAGCTGTATGGGCACGTGTATGAATGTGCACACACATGACATGAAATGACATCCGCCGGTGTTTGACAGTGGATCCAGCGAGGCGAGACACTGCAGGTGAACTGGATAAACGCATTTCCGCGTAAAGATCTCACCTTGAAACTTTGCCAGTTGATTACTGACATTATTGTATTTAAATGTGTTAATTCATGTTAATTGTTAACTGCTAATTTAGTGTCTCACTACTGTGTGAATTTGCATCTCTTTAATAAAAACTAAAATGTAGATTGTTGGATACAGTATAAGCATTTACATCAACTACACTTTTCATAATCATTAAGAAGTTGAGATTCTTGGTTCAGACTAGTACTGAACATAAATTATGTTGAGATAATGGCCGTAAAAGACGGTTGCATTAGAGAAATATACATTATGCATTACTTATACTAAAAATCTCAAAATTTACCAGACTTCTTTTGCCACACACACACACAGACAGAGCCTTCAAAAGCAATGAGACACTCCACTGAGCAGTCCCTTGCCTGAGCACCAGAGGGCAATGCATACTCAGAAATTCCACACATGATGTCCTTTTTCATCTCCTTTGCTCCCCTCATTTTAAACCACATTTTAGTAGCAAATTGCAAACAACAACAACAGCAAAACAGAAAACAACAAGAAAAACAACATAATACATCACGCTATCTAACACCTTAGATGAGATGGATGAAAATAGCTTTCCCCTTTAATGTCTCTCATTCGCCCCAAACTCAAGCATTGACTTCTCTGACCTCTGTCGCCTAGTGAAACACGATCACACAACTGCCACTACCAACATGCCAACACTTCCTCCAGACTTCATTTTGAATATTTGTCGCTCCGTCATATATTATTGATGAACTGGGTCCTCCTCACGCTGGCCAAAGGGAATACACTTTCGCACAACAAATATGTAAATTCCAAATACATTTTTCAGAGACTTATTTTGGTCAGGAATGCCAGCAGAATCTGGCATTTTTTTTGCCCCTTGCGGATTAAAAAGATGAATAGGTGAAAAAAAAAGCTATTTTATTTTTATTTTTAGACCACCAGTGATTTCCTATATAAGTAAATGAACTTCTCTCTAAGCACGTTAAGGGCAAAGCTGAATTACAAATAATCAGGAGGGGGGGTGGGGGGTGGGGGGGGACATCATCAGACGGAAGTGAAACAAGGTCGGAACTACAAATGAACTATTACTTATTTTTTTTTGTTTCTGCAACGCAAGCAACACAAACTGTAAAGGGGACTGCAAGTGGTCCCCTTCACTTTGGGAGAACAGCTAGGGGAGTACGTTTGGAGGTAATTGGCCAAGGTTACAAACCTCGATAAATGAAAGCCATGCTGGTGCTTCACAATGAAAAGGACACAGCAGTGGTCACATTACAGCAGCTACATTAGTTTCAGACACATTTTCCCCATTGTGTGAGTTTCATTTTATACTTGTTGTTTCCGGGTCGAAAATGACCGCGCATTTATAGCTGATTATAAGTCCACAATGCATTGACATGCTGCTTTTTTGCTATTAATGTCCTGTAGGTTTCTTTGACCTGAGCTCCTCAAACTAACTTTTGAGTAAAAGAAAAAGCACTATGTATGGATTATTATGACTTTTAACAAATACTCCGATGGAACATATTATGCTTCTTATCACAGACTACATTGTGTCAAAGTTTGACAAGGACATTTTGTTTTTTAAACCATTCCACTTTTTAAATAGTGGCACTTTAAAGAACATCAGTTGTGAGCCCAGTCAAAAGTCACGGTACTGATTTGATTAGGAAAGAAAGCACTTATGCCCCAAAACCACAAGGCAAAATGAATGGCTAAACACATCAGGAAACAACAGGAACAATAATAGTATTACTTACACTTACAAGAACATACACATATTTAGAATCGGTCAGTCATGTCTTCAGCTTCTGACGATGTATGATATAATGTACTGTATTTTTACCAGCGTCATGATCAAACCTATAGATATATGGATGGATTGATTGATTGATTTATGGACACTTCAACATATTGACAGTAGGAGCAGGGGATATAACCACCTACTCTGCTAGTAGTGAATGACCTGCTCTACCCCCTGATGCTCCTGCACAGTGAGTCAATGCTTTAGGAAGTAACACAAAGTATGTGAAGCCTCATATCCACTCAAAGCTTGAACCACTGCTATTCCTGACTTATATTCTTCTGACCCTCATACTAAATCGGTATCCAATCAGTTAGTATTTCTTTGTGTGAGCACTCCTTCTCTATACAGCCACCATCAAAACACTCATTTACGCCATGTCGCCATCACAGAAATGCAAACCTTTTTAGCCTGCTGGTTGCTTTTAGTGGGGAATGGTGTTCTTTCTATTGCAATGTATGGTGAACTAGCTAGGGACTAATGTGACGCATATAGCTTGGCACTGCATTAGTGGCACAAAACCCAGCAGTGAGCCTTTTACCTGGAGATGGAAGGCCATGTGCATCAACACCCTTTATTTCAATAATTGCAGTCATACCCATTTATTTCTAATGGCTGTTCAATTTTGACCGGGAACACCATGGGTGTACAAAGTTAAATTAAACACCTTACGTTTTGTGAAAAATATCAAAAATGAATTGTGTGCGTGATCAGAAGCCCTGTGTGAACACCTCCTGACGATCAGATTTAATGAACTACATTGTTCCAAAGAGAGAGGTTTTCGATTGGTCAAATTTGCCCAGGAACTCTACAGAATGGGTTAAATTGCAGACGTGGCTGTACTTCCCAACAGTGCCCCAAACAGCACTTTCCATTTCTTGACCTCCCACTGTATTTTATGTTGTATTGAGTGGCGCACACAGTGGATAAGGAGCCTTCACATCAGGCCTTCAACAAGCCTTTTCATCTCATTGAGGCCTTTATAAGACTGAACTGATTGTGTATTTAAAGTGAAAAAGGGCCCCATGCTTGAACAAAATATCTCTGAAGTCATTTCAGAGGGAGAATTGCTTCAGTCGGGGCTATTCAAACTCAATGAAGAGTATTTTGTAATGTTAACATTTTTCCAAAAGGACACATTATTCACTGTTATCAGTTAAATGGATGGATGAATAACTTTCTCAGTCATCTTGTGAGCCCAGAAAGTCAAAATGGTGCCGTGTTTCATCCTCCCTCAGCCTCACAAATACACTGTGTGTAGGGGACGTTGTGCGAAATATACAATTCATAGGAAATTGGTATAATAAGGAGCCAGGAGAGTCCATCTGTGTGTATCATGGTGTACTGTTAAACTTGCATCAGAAGAAAAGCATCAATGGAGGTGTTTTGTGACGTCTCAAACAGCCGATTGTAGTTGGCACTGTGTGTGTGCGTAGGCCGAGTTGCGTGGGGAATAAATCAAAACCTTTCTGAGAAAATGGTGACAGTTGAAGGTAGATTTCAGTCGCTGAAGTGTCTGTCTGTGGCTGCCAGAAACAACTCTGAAATAGAAATATATTTATCAGTTATACACACACACACACACACACACACACACACAGACACACACACACACACACACACACACACACACACACACACACACACACACACACACACACACACACACACAGACGGAGTGATAGAGAAAAGTCGCACAGATTTCAGTGACAATGTGCCTTATAGCCACTTCCTCTGTGCTTTTACCCAGTGCCTCTCGTGAAGTAGTGCACACATGAAAGTGAAAGAAGTATTGCAAGCAGCCAATGGCACCATTACAGATACAAAACAACTTACACTTGAAGGAAGAGTCAGGGAAAACCACAGCTTCCCTCACCTTAGTGTTCAGCAGCTTGTTTGCAGTGAACTTAAAGGAATACTTCACCCATACGGAACCAGCGTTCTATCATTATAAAATAACTATTATAATATAATGAATGAGGTTTTTCTTCCCTTAGTCTTCCCTTGGCCCAGCTGTCCTGTTAATCCTAACCCTTACTGTGATGTCACAAGAAGGAAACTGTAGGGTTAGACAGTGAGACCATAAAACACTCTTTCTGCCTTTTCTCAGGCTAAGATGATCCGATTATTTATTTTTTTGCACATTTATACTAAATAGGATCTCCGAGTTCAATACACCTTCATTTTCCAACCGGTGAAGTAGGCCTTTAAAGCTACAGTGTGTAACTTTTTCATATAAATGAATGCCGGTTACATTCATGCGATCGGCAAATCAGTTTACAAATGTTGATTTAAGCCTTTCCACTCCAAAACACTCTCTGTATTTTTAAGTATGACAGCGTGTACAAATTGGTGTCGCTCCCCAACACTGGCACAGGAGCTCAGAAAAATCCCAAAAAGTGTGCAAGAAATGTTTCAGTTGTTGACTCTACTGCTAAGAAAAATCAAATCCATGCGCAATCACCAAAGGCATAACGCATGGAGCTGCCCCGACAGTGTTGTTGTTATTACTCTGAATTCCTCATGGGAGCGACATAAGTTACACACTATAACTTTAAACTGTGAAAATATGACAATGATCGACCAAAAGGAACAAAAAATAGACTCTCTGATACACGTCCAACCATGCAACTCTTATATCAACACAATCAATAAATCCCAGTTTGTAAATGATTCTCTTTATTAGACGTAGCACTTGTGGCAGCTATTCTCCTAAATATAGCCCCGCCTCTATTGTGCTCTCTCTGGAGTTGTATGAACGCTTGTCGAACGCAGTATAATCTGTAATAGATACAAATCCAAATGGAGCAAATCAATCAAACCCGCCCGCATGTTTTTGCTTCTGTCAACCTCCCCCCCCCCCAGCCTGCTTCCAAAACAGCAGGGCAAACAGCTGCCATTAAACTGAAACTAAATCCAAGAAAAGTTTCACTTCCAATCGGGGGTCTTGTTTCCTTGAGAGAGCACTCTAGTGGGGTCAGAGTAGGAGTCGGTAAGCGAGGGGAGAGAGGTGGGCAGGTGTCTCTGGCTGTGCTGGAGAGGTTGAGTTTCCTATAGTTCCACCTTTGCTTACACACCTCAGCTAATCATCTAACTCAGTGGTCGGTCGGCGCGGCATGGAGCCTCCAAATACCTGGTTTCCCTCCCTCTTCCCAGCGTTGGCCTCAATTAGCGGGGAATTAAAGTCCATGCTTGGCGGATGGGGGATTCATGGGGGACACTGCTCCTTTAATTACAGCGGCTCTCCACGTGCTGCTGTGGGACTGATTGCAAGGCAAGACGTCCCCCCTAACCCATCCGTATTTGGGGGTGGGGGGGAGGAGAAGAGGTTGTCTGTCTGGAATAGTGTTGTTGAAATCAGCATGCAGATGGAAATGAGTCATTCAGCTGATACAATGGCGCACAGCTACACGTGTCACTGTTTTTTTTCCTTCTATTTTTCTTATCCTGCTGCCAACAACAAGTCTGCTGTGAAGGGACGTTTTGTTTTGTAGACCTTGTTGTTGTCACAGTTTTTGACTAGGGTTGAAAACATAATGAACAGACTTTTGGAAAGGGGAATTTTCTATCCAACTTCACTTGGAATAATTGTCCAGGATTTTGATAGGAATTCATTCAGTTTATAAAATATGCTAAATGACTGTGGTCTTCTACAGGCCTTGTACTTTACTTGATATGTCAATATTCTTATTATGCTCCTGGTCTTTATCATATCGGAACACATTTCTGGAGTATACACTTTATATAAAGTTGAGGGGATCATCATGATCAGGATCAGGAACCACATTTTAGGTCTGAACCTTGTAGCAACCCTATAGCTACATAAAATACTTTTCAATGACAGACAGCCATTTTATTGAAGAATTATGGCAGAACATTTTTAGTCTACAGCCGTCACTACACTTGTCAACAATCATTAAGACACTATACGGAAGAGGCCAAAAGCACATTGGCTTGACACCGATGTTCATCCCGACGCGCCGTGTCAAATGAGATGTTGTTTCATGCTCCAGTCTGAAGTGCACAAACCATCTCGGCTGACACATCCTGCCATCTCGGCTGTCACATCCTGTGTCACCTTTGACAGCATCTGGTTCCAAACCAAAACACCGTAGTTCCATCAAAGTTCTTACTACTGCAAAAGCCTGGTGCTTATCAGGATAAGATGTTCTTCCTTAAAGGTTGAGTATGCAAAATTATCGTTGAAAATTAAATCATAGTCACACAAAGTAATCCTAATCAATTATCACCTTTGCCTCACTACAATGCGTGATGATGTATTTACCTGCACCCAACCTCCCCCGCCCCCCACCCCCACACAAACACACACTCTGTTTTTGCTTTGTTTTGGTTTCTAGGCGTCAATCCATTGAGCAGTGCACGTGGGGAGTGTTGAACCTCCACCAATAACATCTGGGGTGTTGAACTCTCAACCAGCTCTCTCTCTCCCTCCTGCTCTCCTGCTCGCCTGTTCGCACGGCGAGCCTCCCCGCCCCAAGCTATTCTCGGAAAAACAGTTGATACAAATGGATTATGTCCATTCATGTATGTGTATGTACATAGTAATAAATGTACACGTGCCAATAGCTGCTCTTTAATTTTTCATTGGATGTACATTACACTGACTCATAACATAATCAAAGAATAATACAAGTCATTCTCTTAAACACACCAATCCAAAACAGTGCATTGTATCCGGGGGTGAGGCATCGGCTGAACCTATACACTGGTGTCCTCAAAAGGCCTTGAACTTCTGAGGGTTTGATATACATTTGTTATTTGGGAGGACTGAACATCACACAGTCTGTTTCCACTACCCACATCTAAATATTCCTTTTTGTGAAAAGGTTGGAATAAGTGCGCTTTGTCCCTGCACCTGTGTGATACTGAAAAGCCAGAGAAGCCCTTCTTGAATTTCTATGAAAAATCCCATAAGAGCCACTTGTGACATGGGCGCTGAAGTGGCTGCAATATTCTGGCATTACCAATGATAGCTGCATACTCAGGGAGGCAAGTGGGTACACAACTCCTCGTGTTATTTTTACATTTTCAGTTTTGAAAGTCAGGGGAGAGGAGTGTTAGAGAGAGGCATCCATTGGCTGGCACTGTCAGAATACATCTCACTTCAAGTCTCAATGTACAAAATGTGAGCAAGATATGAAGCTACATATTGAATACAATAATGTGTTTAATCTTTAAGCAACCTTCAGGGTTACACACTTGTATTCTGAGGTTTTATATTTCCTCTCACAGCACGTGTTCCCTTTTGAATAGATTTAGAATAGCCTTTGGTCAATTAACTTAACGCTTTCAAAGGAGATGCTCAGCCATGGCCTCAGGAACAGTGGACATGGCTTATTTCTCTTTCACAGGAAAAAAGCACATGCAGACACCGCATGGCTCTGACGAATGTCACCAGGCCTACCTTTCACATTGTATCACACACTTGTGTCAATAGCTTTGGGGAGGTTTCATAAATCAGCCGAGACAAGCTTTTCCCAATCATATTTTTTAAAAGCTTAGATTTACAATGCTGTCAATGGATGACATGAAAAATGAGGACCGTTGTCACTTTTGAAGAAAAAGGGAAACCAAAAGATAGATATTGAATCAAATAGGAGGTAGGAGGAGGAGAGAGCATTCACAAGGGAAAGTGAGGGAGGTCAGCTCCACTTTGATTGGTGTCAGATAACATAATGTTGGGTGGACATGCCTCTGTCAGTCAGGTGTATGTCTACAGTCCTGGACAAAAGTCTTGTCGCTTATCCATTTTGTAGAAACAACAGCTTATATCCTGACTTTTAATTAATCCATTTTAGAAATGGCTCATACGAAAGCTAAAACCCTCCCAAATTATGTTTAATAAACTAAAATAAATTTGCTTCACTGAAGAAATATTGATCATTTAATGAACACAGTAAGGTCAGATGTTGGCAGGACACAAGTCTTGTCGCCTACAGAGAGTAATGTGAAAATTTAACAAATAATTTACTTCAAATACAGAAATATGTTGCATAACATCAGTGAATTAAGTAGTGGTGCTGTGAGATCCATATTTAATATTTTGTATGACTTCCATGAGCTTGAAGGACTGCATCCATGCGGTTTGACAATGATTCATAAATGTTATTAATGAAGTCAACAGGAATAGCAAAGAAAGCAGTCTTACATGCCTCCCAGAGTTCATCAAGATTCTTTGGTTTGGTCTTCCATCCTTCCCCTTTCATTCTACCCCAGACATGCTCAATGATGTTCATATCTGGTGACTGGGCTGGCCAGTCCTGGACAGTGTTGGGAATAACGCCGTTCTTTTTTCAGTAACGGGGTAATCTAACTAATTACTTTTTCCGTCGTTACAACGCCGTTATCGTTACTGAACGTTAAATGCGGTGCGTTACTATGAATTGATTGAATAAACTGTGTAATCCGAACGCACCCCTGGCTCCATACTGCTAGTGAGGAGACCGGTGTGTTTTAAGTTGTGTTTTATTCAGTGTGGATGACATTATAACTGTCAGTTAGCGCCGTCACGTCAGTCAGCCGGAGCGCCTGTTTAGTGAAGTTTCTTTTTCTTTTTCTCTCTGTTGCGTGAGCCTGCACTTTGCCGCAGTAATTACCTATCAATCCACGGTCGAAACGTGCCCTCCCTGAGTTTGTTTGCATCGCCCTTGTGAGTAAGTGCATGGAGTTTTCCCATCTCTGTAAGTTATAATTTATGCACGTTATTAAACGGCCGCGATTCGCCGGTTGAAACAGCTGTTTAGCGTGTCATCACAAGCCGAATATTGCTACTGTTCTTTTCCTGGGATCTGTATGCTGCTGTGCATGTTAAAGAAGGAAATAAACATAGGATAAATCCTTACTCCTCCTCTCATCGTCTCATGCTTCATAGTTTGACGTTTTTGGCCTTAAGTAGCCTAGTGTTTTATTATTTAGGCTACTATAGTGGTTTTAGCCGACACCCCTGAAGTGAATCCAGTGATATAGCAGATCAGCACGGTACATTCAGCAGTTTCCTCTACTACTTTTGTTGAGAACAAAATACTTGAAGTGCAGGATAAACCTCTTGCTGTCTATTGATGTGCAATACACATTGAAGGTTATGTAGCCTACAAGTAGGCCTGCCTGTTTGTTCTACTCATTTCAACTGACTTGTGAAGACTGCTCAGAAAAATCAATTTTTTTGACATATAGCAACTTTTTTTTTTACAGTAGGCTAACGCAAATAGTTACTTTCCCTGGTAACTAATTACTTCTATTATAAAGTAATTCAGTTACTAACTCAGTTACTTTTTGGAAAAAGTAGTGAGTAACTATAACTAATTACTTTTTTAAAGTAACGTTCCCAACACTGGTCCTGGAGCACCTTGATCTTCTTTACCTTGAGGAACTTTGCTGTAGAGATGGAAGTATGCGGTGGAGCAACCATGTGATGTAATTCAACCGAAGATTAATCTGAGAAATCCACCTTCCTGGTCGAATCAGTGACCAGAAACCAGAACTAAACAAAAGGCAATTAAAACTAGAACTGCAAGCAGTTATTCGGGGGCCAAGCCTTCCGATGTGACTCGGGACCCGGGCGTCGCAGACCGTGCCGCCGGCCGCTCACATCACCGAATCCGGGGATGTAAAGTTTCTGAGTGTGGGATGTTCGGTTTGGGAGTTATAGACCAAAAAGCAAAGAAATAGCATAGAAATAGGCTATAGTGGATGAGGAGATGTATACTTTTTGTGTTTTTGGCGCCCCCTTGTGGCAAACTTTTCCGATTCTTTTTTTGAACTTCACTAAGGGTAGCATCAACATATGTCTACAATTTGGACTTGATACGATGTATAGTTTTGGATTTATGCTAATCAACTAATCAGCAAATGGGCGTGGCCTATGCCAAAAGATGCAGCTGACTCCAGTGAATCTGTGGATATAATGTTTTTGACTGTGGGATGTTTGGTTGGGGAGTAATGAGCAATTCTGAATAAGTCCCACCCACATTACTATTTATTGGCCATATTTTTTATATAGACTCGGGTATGCCCCTTGATGGTTTCCCTGGAGTTTTAAGAACATTCCTTTGGGAGTTGTATAGGTATTGCTGTTTACAAGCTGATATACATTTAGTGTGCTTTTGGCGCCCCCTTATGGATGAATTTCGCAAAACTGCCACGGTGGAACGATGCAGCTCAATTCACAGAACAAATGGATGTCAAGTCTTTTAATGTGCGATGTTTGGTTGGCGAGTTATGAGCAAAAGCAGATTAAAATGGCGGCTGGAGCTAATTGCACAATGTAATGTCAATGGACATGCTAGCTGAGATTAGCAATTGCGCCTAAACTCTTTGATGGAAAAAAAAAATCAAATTTTATTAAAAACTCCCTTACACATTACTATTTCTTGGCCATATTTTTTTATATAGACTCGGGTATGCCCCTTGTATCAAAATTGTCGTATCAAAATTCTTTCGAACAAGTTTTTTCCGTGTGGGTCGGTAGATGTTCTGTGCAAACTTTGGGTCAATTGTCCAAAAATTCTGGGAGGAGTAGCGAAAAGTCAGTTTTGCAGTTTTCGCGATTTTGCGAAAAAATCTATAATATCGCAAATGGGCGTGGCCTATGCCAAATGATGCAGCTGACTCCAGTGCATCTGTGGATATAAAGTTTTTGACTGTGGGACGTTCGGTGTGGGAGTTATGACCCCAAACGCGTTTTCCTTCGTTGTAGCGCCACCTAGTGGCCGGCATGTCTAATTTTTTTTTGTATGCTGAATGACCTCGGACCTGGATCTAGTCATGCAATTGGCATGTCTGCACCCTTTACGGTTTGGACTGTGCACAGTTTTGCGCGCGACAAATAATAATAATACTAATACTAATACTAATACTAATACTAATAATAATAATAATAATAATAATAATAATAATAATAATCATCCTTACTAAAACAATAGGGTTCCCTGCCCAGCAGGGCTTGGGAACCGCGTTGCTCTGCATAACGCGGTACCAGCTCCTGCTCGGGCTTGGCCCCCTAAAAACGTGTGGCATTTTCTAAGGCCCACAGCCAGCTAAAAGGATGGACGCTGGAAAAGTGGCAGAAGGTGGATTTCTCAGATGAATCTTCGGTTGAATTCCATCACAGCTGACGTAAATATTGCAGGAGACCTACTGGAGCCTGCATGGATCCGAGATTCACCCAGAAAACAGTTATGTTTGGTGGCGGAAAAATCTTGGTCTGGGGTTACATCCAGAATGGGGGTGTGCAAGAGATTTGCAGGGTAGAAGGCAATATCAATAGCCTACAATATCAAGAAGAATAAGCTACCTCTTACATTCCCAACCATAAAAGGGGTCAAATTTTGCAGCTCCATCCCATACTTCCATCTCTACATCAAAGTTCCTCAAGGTAAAGAAGACCAAGGTGCTCCAGGACTGGGCAGCCCAGTCACCAGATATGAACATCATTGAGCATGTCTGGGGTAGAATGAAAGAGGAAGGATGGAAGACCAAACCAAAGAATCTTGATGAACTCTGGGAGGCATGTAAGACTGCTTTCTTTGCTATTCCTGTTGACTTCATAAATAACATTTATGAATCATTGTCAAACCGCATGGATGCAGTCCTTCAAGCTCATGGAAGTCATCCAAAATATTAAATATGGAGCACAGCACCACTACTTAATTCACTGATGTTATGCAACATATTTCTGTATTTGAAGTAAATTATTTGTTAAATTTTCACATTACTCTCTGTAGGCGACAAGACTTGTGTCCTGCCAACATCTGACCTTACTGTGTTCATTTAATGATCAATATTTCTTCAGTGAAGCAAATTTATTTTAGTTTATTAAACATAATTTGGGAGGGTTTTAGCTTTCATATGAGCCATTTCTAAAACCAATGGATTAATTAAAAGTCAGGATATAAGCTGTTGTTTCTGCAAAATGGATAAGTGACAAGACTTTTGTCCAGGACTGTATACTGAACATGTGATGTGTGAATCATCATCACAGCCATTTACAGATGGGTCAAAAAGCAGGAAAATCAACAGCTGCTGAGTGACGGTAAGCACAGAAATACATCAAAGGTAGAAATAAATTGAATAACTAGTTGTGGCTTTGAATGCAGCATCTTGTCACGTATACCAACTTTGGTTTAAGGCCAATCAGGAAATAATTCAACACAAGTATGAAGGAAAAGTGAGGATATGGAAGTAAAGTCTGATACAGAATCAGAGTTATTCATGACAGTCCATGTCCATGTTGAACGCTAATGAACGAGAGATGGCAGGATAGATCACGCATTTGTCCGGGTTGGACTGGGTGACCGACCTGGACAAATGCATTAATGAAAATTATATTAAAACAGCTTTCTTTGCACTGATGCTATTATTCGCTCGTTTTAAAAAAATACTTAAAAAGTTCCTCGTTGGGACGCTAATGTTAAGTTACTGTAAATAATCTCAGGTTTCATAATGCATTTTCTATACATGTAACACAATCTTGGACATTCTATTTTACAATTACATTTTCTCATAGATACTATTGAAAATTAATATATACATACAATTGCACAATGCATCATGTTCTAATGCCATACTGGTTCCAACAAGTTATATCATTGTGTACAATTCAATATACAGTACAAAAGGTCATAGTGTTATTTGTGTGGCAACATTAATTTTTAACATTAATTTCCCTTGGTTCTGTCAAGCTCAGATTTAATTTTAATAATCATATTTAGTTCAGGGGTTAAACAACTGAACTTGAATAATCGCAATCGACAGTGCAGCTCTGGTTTCTAATCTTCAGTAACCTTCAGTGGGTTGAATGTCTGCATTTCACACAGTTGCATGTGTACTTTTCATTTAGAGGTGTCAGTTGACAGCCAAATGTGAGACCATTAGCAAGCCTGATGTGTTAAAAGCTCTATGACGATGACAGGGGGAAAAAAAACAGCTGATGTAGGTTCGCGCTATCTTAATGTAACATACAAACATATAGCATCACGATTTTTATTTTGTATTTACAAGCAATAATAGTTCTGTAATATGCGAGTGAGCCGTTGTTAGATGCACAACCAATTATTCAACCAGCTGATGCTTTATACAACATACCAAACTAAAAACTTCCCCCATATAGCACCATATGCAGAAACTCACTCCTCAACAGTAGACAGCTCGGGGACATACTGTGGGGTCACAGCAAGGGCCGCTGTTTGATTGAAGGTGATCATCACACCACAACAAGTGAATCCAACAGATAATGCCACAATAAAACATGGACACATGGACAATATTGTCTAACTCCTAATGACAGAGCAACACTGGGTGCTATGCCGTAATTCCAACACCTCATTATTCTGACGTCTTAAGAACGTCCAACATATTTCCCATTAAATCAGCATGCCACTATGCCAACGTGTGTGTGTGTGTGTGTTTGTGTGTGTGTGTGTGTGTTGACATCCACTCTCTGTCCATGGTGCTGAAACACTGTTTTGATTCCCGCTTACACAAGATACGAGACCATGAGAATGGTGAGAGGGATTTAAACCAGTAAAGTTGCTGGCAAAACCAAAACATTCCTGAGAGACACTAGAATGTTCTCTAGAACTGTTGGGGAACTGCAGAGCCGGTCGATAATTGACAAACACACAGCAAGATACCGACAAATGAAGTACTACCACTTCTTCACCATAATGGAATGCTGACATGAGCATCAGCCTCCAAACAGGCAAACGGTGGCTCGTGTCACTGTGTTTGTCAGAGTAACGCCACTCTTCGGTTTTGCCATTTGACACCCTCTGTTTAATTCTGAAAGCAGCCACGTCGAGGAAGGCAAGCAGCAGGGTTTGTTAGCAGCACAGAATTAAAATGTCATTAAGTGTCTCTATTCTGGGCTCAGACTGCTGCGGGGATGCTCCTCATCTCTGGCTTTGTTCAGAGAAGACGGAGGGTGGTCTCACAGAAGTTCACAGTTTACATGCAAATCCCCCAAAAAGGACTAATGAATGTGCCATTGTTACGTGACATCAGTTCCAACAGGAGTTCAACATTGTGTTCACGGGAACATAATTCTCACAGGAATGCACACAGGCAACTCCCTCTAATGATAGTAAGAGCTGTAAAAAGGATTATCTAGACAAGATAACAGCTAGGTATGGAGGTGGGAGTGAGTGAATGTGCTTTAATTACATTAAAGTTATAACTTTTACTCTTCAAGTGCTCTGGTGACTGGTGATGGAAAGATTGCATAAATGCCATGGACTGTCTTGTAGAAGTGACTTCATTTCACGATTACTAGATTGTCCATGTCCATATGGCTTGATTAGCTATTGAACACTTGTGCCCAATGCAGTGCAAATTATTTAGAATGGGCGGAAAGGACAAGACTTTCAAGTTAGACACATTTGCTAGTTTTGTAATGCACTTATCCAGTGTAAATCAATTCAAATCACACAATTAAAATTTGTGTTCAGAAGTAAGGGGACGAAGGTCTTTGCGGGGTGCCGAGGACCACAAACAAGCTCAAGTCATTTTGACTGTATGATTTGTGTATTTCTTAGAATGGCCACTTACCATAATTGGACTGACTTTTGCAAACATGTCATGCAATTACATTTCCTTACAAAGGAACGTTGAGCATGTACTTTGAAAGCGCTCATATAGATCCCCATGTGAGCAAACTCTATTCTCCGATAATGACAGTAAGATGCAGTTGAACACTCTGGTCAAATATAAGTACTGATTTATTAATAATTTGATGAAATTTGGACAAATAAAGTTTTTAAAACTCTAAACCAAAGTTTCCCATCCTGTATAACAAAGTCCATGTCAAACTGATTGTAGTCAAAACATTTCACCCACAATCACAAATGTGAACCTACTGCTGATACTCCTGGGGCCATATTCACAAAACATTTTATCTTAGCGCTAAGAGTACTCCTAAGGAGCACTAAAACTTCTTAGTAAGGAGTCATTTCTTAAAACCTATTCACAAAGCTGATAAGACCAACTTTTACTAAGGAATGGGAGGGACTACTTAGCTAAGACTAGAGGGTGGTGTTGACCCTGTTGCTATGGATGATGTCATGTTCATACCTTCTCTGCCCACAGTGATTGGCTGAGAGGGAATGAGAGCTAAGAGTGAATTTATGATGGAAACACTGTGGGACATATCCATATTGTGTCGCTGTATTAAAGTAAAGAGTTTTTATATACAATTAATGACAAGTGACACTGATTTAACATGAAACCAAGATACTGCAGGGTTTCCCACACATTTGTTCACAATTAACCTACAATAGCGCCACATAGGTCTATTCATTTAAAATTTTACAATGATTTGAATCGGAAAAATATCCACATTGAACAGCTGCACGCCATGCACTCTCACTGTATTTCCCTCAACGGCGGACTATGCAGCAATAGTCAGACAGCGACAAACCAGGAAATTCACAATTCAGAAACAACAGCCGGCGAAATCGTAAAGTACATGCGGAAGGAAAAAGGCGAGACACGCAACTATACAGTAGCGGATCTGTGGAACGGAGGAGATGCTGCGAAGCGCCACATATAGGCCTACTCTAGTAGGAAATTAAACCCAAACGTGACACCAACAGTAACTTTCAGTGCATCGTAAACCCAAAGCAACTGGAGGAAAATTAACTTAATACATTTTTTTTATAACAATATAATAAATATAAATGTGTCTATACTTTCTAAATATAGCTTTACTAAGATCATTAAACCCTTACAGCTATTAAAGGTACCTTTTATAAAGCTCACAAGCATTAAATCTCTCCAAAACACCATCAAATGGTTGTCTGTGATTTACTCTTAGTGACTTAGGAGTCATCTCGAGGACTCCTAGCTTTTTATAGATTTAGGAGCTAGTTTTAGTGCTAAAATGCTTTTTGAATTACACTTATCTTAAAAAGTTAGGAGCCCTAAAATTAGGAGTGAAATGCCCCTTATTTTTGAGAGTTATTCCTAAATCAGCACGTTAGGTCCTACTCTTAGCCTTAAAATGTTTTGTGAATACGGCCCCTGATGCTAATGGAAAAGTCAGATGATTCCTCATGAAATCCTTAACGTATGTGGCAAATTTCAGGCCAATCCATCCAACAGTTGTTGAGATGTTCTTAACCATATTGGTGCACCATCAGTCCACAGAGATATAGCCTGGTGAGACCAGCCTGATCTTGCAATCTTCAAATTAGCCCCTGATTAGTTCATGTAGTCATCAATCTAGAACCCAGTCAGACCGGGCCCTCCCTACTTTCTGTCAGTTAGTGGAAGCAGCCCATGATTGGTTCATGTTGTCGTTGACATCAACATGGATCACCAAAATAGCTTGAGAGATATGGCTGGTCTAAAGAGGCTATTGACTTACTTACTCCTCTTCGTCCCCTATGGGACATAATTCAATGAGCACTCTACATTACAAGAGGCTATTGACACCTTCATGAACCAACCAATCAGAAGCTGCCTTCCACTATAAGGAACAAACGTCGGGGCTCCTCCCCTCTGTTCTGCGGGAGAGAAAGAAAAGTGAAGCTAGTAGTCTTACCAGGCTACAGAGATACGGCGCTAGCAGGTAAACAAGTCATTTTTGACATGCAAACAGGATTAGAGGTAATTGTTTTCTTGTTAAAAACACATCTGTGTTGGGTTCTTATTTTTGGGGTTGATTTACACCCATACTTCTTTTGGAGAACAATAAAGACCCAGCTTGCTACTTGCCTGGGGCCAGTCAATCTCACGTCATTCTCTGCTCACACTGCAGATACGTCTTGTGCTATTCTCTGTCTATTTCCATAAAATGAGGCTGTCAGTTTTCGGCGTGTTTACTTTCAGCCCCCCACCCCCTCCTCCCTATCTCCCTTCATCCCCTAGGCAGTGTGTGTCGCGGGCGTTAAAAGCAGCCTGTTGAGCAGCCATCAGTCTACTGGCATTTGATCAATGCCCGGGTTCCCTTTGTGCTGCTAAGCGGCAGATAAAAGAGACTGTTATCAGCTTGGCGGCATCGGGCTGCAGATAGCATGCGTTGCCGTGGCAGAGCTGAGGGTGTGTGTGTGTGTGTGTGTGTGTGGAGGGGTGGGGGGGTGGGGGGGGGGGTTACACTTCAGCAAAGTGTTGAAAGGGGGAGAATCAGGGAGGGAGATGGGTGAGGGATGTTGCAGCACACCGTAGGTCAATGCCTCGATACAAGCTTTTACAGCTGTCACAAGGCCTCTGGAGAGCAGAACACAAGGGGGAGGGGGGGAGGAGATGGATGGAGAGTCAGAGAATGAAAGGCAAAGGAGGCAACGATTACAGGGGAGAAATGGTGTAAAAAGCCCCCATGAACCCGCAAGTTGCAACTCCAATTTTTCCTTTTCCAAAGACTGTTTTCCCCTTTCAAAAGACTGTCTCATTTGCTCTTTATCCATATCTGCATTTGTCTGCAAAAGCAACAGCTCCCTTTGCTGCTCAAATGTTAGACCTACAGTAGGAGAAACCACAGCATTACTTTGCACTGTGACTGGCAGCACACCACTTCCAATTAAAGCAGCCCTCAGTGCCCCTTTAAGTTCCTTCTTTAACTTTTTATCCCCAATGTCAACCTCATAATGCTCCAAGAGTTTCAAAAGTTGGTCTTTAGTGCAACCATTCATCATTGCCTCAGAGGGAGATTGAACAAAACTACCGACAGAAGCCATGACAAAACAGCTTTGATCACTGGTATGCAAATAGAATTAGAACTTCCCCACTAACTGCCTATCCAAACCTGAATAATCTCGACCCTAGTGTTCATGCAGCTTGCGGTGGGTATTTATGCACTGTAAACCAGCCGGTTTGAAAGGCGACCTGCAAGCAGACAACCCCCAAGATCCTTCGGATGTGCTCCCGAGACAATTGACATTGAACAATTGACACTAACCACGCCCCACAGCACTACCAAAAGAGAAAAAGAACAAAAGAAAAAAAATTCACGCAACCCAAAGGAGAAACGCAACTGAAGCCTAACAGGGAAAGTTCAAATTCAGACATGTGCTCACCAGACAATCAACTCTGTTAGCCTAGCCTCAGCTGATTACCCACTCCATACACAAATCTCAATCCCCAACCATACACTCCTGATTTAGAATACTAAATACTAGTGCACAAATTAACTGATTACCAACGACTAACTGACCTCCCCAAAAACCAGTACTGAGCACCTTTAATCCTAAGACTAATAAGTCCCCTGAATTATTGCCCAGACTGATTTCCTCCACTATGCAAGGCTAAACCCTACTCCTTCACCATAATGCCTATAGTAAGCTAGATGAAGCAAGTACCAGTTTAACTACCAAAAGTTTTACACATCACTGAAAAACTTACCAAATTAGTTTGACCAGCCCCCACTTGTCACAACCTGGCTCAATGGTTGTAGCAAACAAAGGGGAGGCCACACGTAGTCTATATAAACATAATAGGTTTAATAAAGAATAAGGTGAACAACCAAATATAACAGAAACAAAAGTGCAGGCTGCAGGCCAGGGAAGAGAAGAGTCAATCTGGCAGGGCTGCTTTATAGGCTCCTCATCAAGCCTGCACAGGTGAGCTGCATCCCATTAACGATGGTGTTGCTCCGCCCACCAGCTCCCTGCAAAACACAGCACACCAGCAGCAACCACACCTCAAGGCACACCCTGTGGCCGTCACAGAGAAGGAAAGGGAACACTGTTGTTCGCTGGAACTGTAAGCTGCGACTGTTGCGAGTAACATCCACCACCACCCTATATACTGAATTTAGGTTTTGGTTATTTATCTAATTGTTCTTACCGTCAAATTTATCTGTGAATGGATGCTTATGTAGCCTGGAAATCCATACCCTGATATCTTGAACGATAGAGGGTCTGGCCACGATCAATAGTAATTTCCAACTCAAGGGGCGGCTCCTACTCGTGCATTTCAAATGCCACTGCACGCAGTTGGATAGCACTACAACCAATCAAAGCGATGGACAAGGTGACGTAAGCCCCGTTCGTTTAGCGAACAGCTGTTAAACTGTTAAATTAAACGTTTGCCGTTGTCGGTCGGCAAAACAGAACATTCCACTTACTTGCTAATGAAAGATTTGAGTGTCGTCTTCCAAATCGTCAAGGGTCGAGGCCAAAGCAGTCTCAAACTCACACAACATATCCTCAGCCATCTTTGATGTTTACTATCACGGCTTCGACGTCGCATGCACGTCACTGTCGTCATCCGGTTACGTCCTCCCCAGAGTACCATATAAAGGGCTCTGGCGCGCCCATATTAGAACCAATTGAAATGTGAGACCCAGATTTCTGGTCTTCTTGATGAAGCTTCAACAGTGCGTGGCCAGACCAACAGGCGCAGCACATTTAATTTGACAGCGCCTAGTGGCAGGTCTGGGAATGCCAGGCTAATGCTTATGTGCTTATGGAAAGAAATTAAGACAGAATCGCTGCAGAATTGTCAGGAGTTATGAGGATGCCACACACACACAAGCAGGTATAGGTCCAGACCCAGAATCCAGTGCACACCTGAAGTGACGCCACATCGACAGAGCCTCCGTATGAAAACTGTGGATGAGACAGATATAATAGCAAGAGGCAAGATCAAAAGGCAATGTTACGATGAAGTAAATATATGTCTCAATGGTATGCTTATTGCATGCTTTCTACATGTGCTCAGATGAAGTACGTAGACTAGAAAAAAGAGAGTATGCGATTTGGAACACAGCCTAAGTTTAACTAGATCTGCATAAAAAATAGTGTGGTTATCCCATTGGTTGTTAATGTGTTACAGACCAATGTCAATAAATATAGTAAAGTCACCCTAAATAGCCGGTTAATCCACTCATGTGTGCTAAACACATCTGAAAGATCAAACTATATTTATGGGTCAATAGATACACACCCACTTAAGTTATAAAACTTTTATTCATCCAAATGATGTGCGTGCCTTGTTATTACTAAATGAATGCAATCCGAGTGACTCACAGTTATCCCATCAAATCTCATTTTCTGCCAACGTTCACTGTCTCCTAGCACCATCAAACGTTGCCCCCCATTTCTTTGTAGAGTCAATAAAGAGCATTGATTGGGAATGTGGACAAGATCTCGTCACAATGGTTCTGTTGACAATTTTGTCAACACCCTATTCCGTTTGAAGGAGACAAATATATTCAATTTATGGCACCACTTTGACTATTGCAAACATGAAAAAACAGTATACTTGTAAGCAGCCTAATGGATTGAAGTGTCCAATTCTGCAAAGCGACGGATAGTACAAATGAGCGACATTGAAGACTAAAATGGATTCTGAAGCAGTGCATGACAAGCAGAGTAATGGCACGACGCTTGTAGGCCTTTCTTTTTTTTTGTCTTGATGTGGATTACTCACAGCGACAAAGAAAACAATGGCATGACAAAAGCCTGACAAGACGGCACATATCAGCGGTTATTAAAGACCCCGGAGCCATAGACGGAAATAGTTTCTCACTCCCCTAATTTATTCAGGATGGGGAGGCACAGAGAAAGTTTTTAGAAAAATCATCATCACAAGATGTCTGTGTATTTAAACAGCAGTGGGAGAAAACATATAGTCAGAGAAACACTATAAAGCATAGAAAAAATCTACCATGAGCTGACTTTAACGCTAGGCAAAGACAGCAAGTGGAATATTTGTGATGAACGATAGCTTTCAGTCCTAACTCTGGTGACAAAGGCTTTTTATTGTCATGTAGCTACGGTGTGTGTATATATATATATATATATATATATATATTTAATGTAAAACAACATTAAAAGTTATAATTCTGAGATCATGAAATCTAACCCCACTTTCGGTTCTGTTTTTGGTTGACATTTTTTTTAACCAAATTAGCATATTCACTTTCTGTAAAAACTTCCCCGAAGGAGCTGTTTCCTTATTTAGTGTCGGAGTGCTTGATTTTCCTTCCTATGTATGTACGAGGGGTTCTCATGTATTGTTGCATGTGTTACACCCATTATTTTGCTCTCGTAATATCAGCCTAGTTGGTTTATCCGTCCTTCCTCGGCGGGGCTATATTGAGTTGAAACTGAACATTTGAATTAAAAGAGTGGTACAATTACCTCACTCAGAATACATATATTAAGCTACATTTCTCTGGCTGTTCCAGAGAGAGAAAGGGATGAAAAGGAAAGCCAAGGTTAACCACTGTATTCATGACAGCCAGCAATTTCTTGATTGCAACCATTGTCATGTTATGACATAGCTGACAGCTGGTGACGGTAACTTCAAGTATTTTGCAAATAAAAATATATAAATATTTTGTAAGATTTTCAAGGAAATTGTTCCACAATGTATAACGTATTTAATGAAACCTCCACCTTTTCATACATTAAAGGTCCCACCCCTCCCCCCAATGCACTCTGTTCAGAATTCTTCCCGATATGTCGTCACAGCGAGAAGAAGCCCCTTCCCCATATTTTCTTTATATGTCACAGAAACACAGAAGCATTCTGCTCATAATCCACTAACTTATCTTAATCATAGAAGTCTTAATAATGCCGCGTTCATAACGAGACAAAGTTTAGGGAGCTACTTGTGTAGTAATTACATCAGTGAAACTAAAGGCCAGGACACACCAGTCCGACTACCAGAAAATGGTGACTGCCGATTCAGGGAGCTCCAGTCTTCTCGTCGCGGCCGAAAAAGTGCAAAGAACACACCAAACCAACTGTTGCCTTTTCGTACGCTCTGCGCTTGCGCGGGACGTAATGTCTCCATAACAGCAGGCGGCGCTAATCTGTATTGTGGCCCGAAAAAATACGGAAGCCGGAAATGATGGGACGGCTCTCTAGACCATCAACATAGATAGAAATACGTATTTATATTTATGGACCATAAAGAGCACCATTTTTAGCAAAGAGTGTCGAGCATGGTGTCGAGCAGTCAACAAGGGTTGATGCATGCGAGTACTCGCTGAACGAAACAAACAAACACATTAAAACGATGGCTAACTGTTGTTAGCTGTTTGTGCTACCCGCCTCACTTCCGGGCTTCACTGATTCGCCAGCCCTCCACAAATCAAATTGCTCAAACTGAAAGACTGTCCGCCACCAATTGAACATGTTCAATCGGCTCAAAAGAAGCCCGACGACATCAACTACGACCGATTTCACGGCACACACCAAACAGATTTGTGCGATTATCGGGCCGGTGTGTCCTGGCCTAACAAGGAATCTCCTCAATGCTTGTTTGCCTGTTATTTACCTAGTGTAGCATGTAGCTTCGGGAGTAGCACCCAACGTTTGCTTCTATTACACTAACTTAGCTTTCCTATTGCAGTTTAATAATGCCTCGTTTTTAACACCACACAGGGTGGGAAGTTATTCCTGTAGAAGCCACTGTTTTCACTGGTTTTAATCATGTCAGGTCATGTCAAACTGTTCAATGTATGGCTTCGCCATAAACACTGTGTTCGCAGTCACGCAGTGTCTCTCTAGTATCACGAGAGCACGGCAGAGACGGTGGGAGGGGCCAGCCAGATCGCAGGCTGGAGACACCAATATAGGTCATCCGGAGACCAGAGGAACATCAGGGTATAGAGGCTTGCTACAATAAATGATCTGAACGGGTTTTTCAGCAAACATTTAAAAAAATAAGTATTAGGGACTACTTGGATCATATAAAATTGACAGCAAAGTGCATAATATGTGAGCTTTAAATAAATGTATTTATGTGTATTGTGCTGATCCTGAATACATTCTGGATGAAGTATACACATGTTTATTTTGTATTTGTTTTTATGTTAAAGATCAGAGTACTTCTATCAAGTTGTTAATAAGGCGAGTATGAACATAAGGCGCAACAGGAACCTTGGTTTGCTTAGGGCCCCTAAACTGTGCAAGAAGAAGAAGTAAACATAATAACATGCCAACGCTATCACTGAGAAATAATAATCTTTCCCCAATTCCTAACTATGATATTGCCAAGTCATTATCACCCATTTAGGCAGCTTTTCTCACTCCACAACGGGTGCCATGTGATAGTTTAGGAGAAAGTCCCCTCCTTTTTTTAAGAGCTTCCATGATTGACTCTGCAGGAAAGGGGGGGGGGGTGGGGGGTGAGGATGTGTGTGTGTATTCATTGGGAAGGAGGGCTTCTAAATAACATATGTCTTACTGCTGGAGGGGAGACTGCCATAAAGCAAAAAGTGTCTGCCTTTCAGGGACGCAACTACCCACTTTCTGGGGGGTATGCAGACACTTAGCAGGCGCCCCCCTCCCCGGATTACAGACTTCCATTTTAAGTTACATATTAGAGCAGGAGATCGGCTCTCAACCATGTCATGTCTGCCTGCACTGATTCTCCCAAAAGTAAAGGATACAGTGAAGAACAGGTTGGTCAGCAAAAATTAAACCATTGGGCATTTAGGTCTTTGTGGCCTCACTAGTGTCAGGCATGCAAACGCATAAGCCATGAAAAAGGTGACATGTCCAAAAACAAACCCCTGTAGGGGTGATTTTAACATGTAAAATAAGCAATTTGGTGTACTCTGGTGAAGAGAATTAAAGACAAAGAGAACTTTTATTTCAGTTCAAATAAATAGTAAAATGAGCCAAACAAGCCAACCTTCTTGACTATTCTCATACAAAGGCATAAACTAAGAAAAACGTTAAATAAAGCTTAGAAAAACGGTAAAATGGGAAAAACCAGCTTGTTGATAAAACTTTTTTCAAGTGAATGAGAGAGACAAGGCATTAAATAAGATTTTCATTATCATTGCTACACAACCATCAGACACATACATCTCTAGCTGTCTCTCTCTCCCTCTCGCTGTCTCTGTCTCTCTCTCTCACACACACACACACACACACACAACTCAGTTGTGCGCTGGAACGGTGCAAAATATGATAATAGTGGGAAACAGGTGTGTGCTGTTTGGGCGCTGACCTGCTATAAAATTAATCACTACACTAACATTCAAAAACTGTGAAAACGGCAATAGTCAAAAACGTGAGGTGACACTGACACGTAGTGACAATCCGTGAGTCGCGGCCGATAATCAGCATTAATCAAGACAATCGGCTATATAAAACAAAGGTTGTCAAACTCCGTGTACGGTGTATTTATTCATTCAACCACTTTGAAAAGCTGTTTTTCATCGAGCAATTTTTCTCCTTATCAATCTTCCCGTTTTCTGTTTTGTGCCCCAGAGAGCTTTCTTTTCTGCCTCTCCATCTGTAGGTCCCTGTCATCAGATGTCAACACGATTCAAATGAAAGCTCTCACGCCCCCGCACAAGCTCGAGGGGGCGCGCACTAGAGCGCCTATGGTGTGGGGAGGAGGAGGCGAAGGAGCGGGGGGCGCCTAATCAGTGACGTGCCTCTGTTATTGGTCATATCATTTACACAAACACTGTTAAAGCGGCTACGAGTAACATTTAAATATCTTTTAAACAGCCTCATGTTTCCTCTGATAATCATAAATTACCTTTAACAGCAAACGAGACCATCAGTGCAAAGAAAGACGGTTTTAAATAGTTTTTATTACTGCTTTTAGTCTGGTCGCACACCCAGTCCGATTTTCGCTTCGCTCGTGCAGGCTCTATGGTCACATATCCGTATTGGTCGCAGATTTCAGTGTGGTGCAGCAACGTGAATTGAGAAGCCTATCCCTCCAGGTGAGGGAAGGGGAGCGGGAGCCTTGTTTGATACAGTTATTTGTCATCATAATGACTGATAGGCTGATAACGGGGCTGAACCATCAAAGAAAAAAAAGAAAATGCAATGAAGAAAAGCTAAAAGGGAGAGTGATATAGGCTAGGGGGGGACGAGGGCGTTGCCAAGCAACGTGTATACAATTTCACGAGAGCGAAACTAGACTGCAGTGTTTACTCCTAAATGAATGAGCGGTTGGTACTAACACAAAGTTTGCTTTGCTTCACCATCATCAGATAACCATTATCTGAAATAGTCATTATTTACAACAACATAAACACATTACCTCATCGTGATCCATACTAACTGCCGTCTATCGTTCATTCGCTTTCTGTGAGGAGTCGGACATGTAATCTTTCAGCTCCGTGAGAGAGAGTAGTTAGGTGACACTGCTGCATCAACTCATTGCAATCAGGTGCGTGTGGCAGTGACTGGCATTAGTTCATGCAGTGTCAAAACCACTCTCACGGAGCCGAAAAGAGTCCTCACACTTTCAACACACAGACATGCACTATATTGCTCCCTTCTCAGTTCACACTCACGCGCCTGACACGAGCTAGAAAACAGCTTTGCGACAGCGGGCGTTGTAAAAATAGTACCGCTTTTGTCCAAAGGGGACGCCAACGTGCTATGTTACTCGTAGTGGATTTAAATACAGGAAAATGCCGACTCCAAATAATTTTTCCCCGATCGCTTTGGTGCCCCTCTATTGCGGCGCCCCTAAGCGCCGCATATAGTGCATACCCACTCTTTGCGCCACTGCTGCCTTTACATAACTTTGTTTCTGGTTTTGACTGGCCCTTGTCTTTGTTTTAAGCTGACGTCTTTGTCCTTGTCTGTTTCCCTATGTGAATATGGAATGGCCTGAACTGTGTCAGGAGGGAGCCCACACTCAAACTGCATGTTTGTGTGTCCACGAGTGTGTGGTTTCGAGAATCGAGATCGCTTTATTTGTCCCAATTAATTGGACAATTATAGTGCAGTGACTGACATTCACAGTGCAGTCGCACACTTAATGAATTAAGACTAAGTGCCGGCATAAAATGCCCCCTCACATCCCACACTCTTTATTTCCTCAGTTGAGAAGATTCACTGGATGAAGCTGTTTGAAAGCAGGACAGGGAGGGTTACAGATAATTTTACAAGCTTGTTTAATAAGACTCTAGTCAAAACTGTGTGTCCTGTGTGTGTGTGTGTGTGTTCTCACTGTCTATTGCATTGCAGATCAGTCGCTAGACGATACGCCCATGAAACAAGCAGAGAATTAGACCTACAGGAAGAAGGCATCATTAACTGGGTAGAGTTAAATGTTAATGTCCGCAGTGCTGCCTTTGAGCACAGGAGGAGGAAGGTGGCCTATAAAAGTGCAGGAGCAGAGAAAGGGCGAATATAGCAAAAGAGAAAGATGGCAGTTTTTAACCTTTATTTATGCAGAGATGCTGACGGAGGGAGCACTTATTCAGCAACCTTCTGCTTCACACTGATACACATATTTAGACCTGAGATTTGCCCTGAGTCTGCTACTGCCAGCAGCCTCATGGCCTGAAGGCATTTCCGTGGTAGTTATAGAGGGAAGGAAGTGCACTGATTTGTTCACTTAGCCCAAATTCCCAACCTTGACAGAAAATTAAAACATTCTCACTTTCAGGTCAAATAGGGAGACTGGATTTTCAAACTCCCAAAGCAGGACCCTAGAATGTACCTCGATTTCTTTTGCATGCACATGTGTGCTCTTGTGTCCACACCATTGGCCATTTCATCAGGATGGAGGAAGATTATTTCAGTGTTTTGCACCTTCACACTAGCCTGGCTCCGCCCGCCTGCCTACTTCCGGCCAAATTTTATTTTCCCTTCAGTAGTCAGTCTGGGTGTACAGCCCATTTCCCAGTTTTGCCGGAGATTCGACAGCCGGTCCAATCAGCGAACAGAGCGAGTGGCTGAGAACGATGACGTCGAAGTCGCGCTCCAGTTTCAGTTGCCAGAAGCCGGCTCATGACACACGTGACGACCAAACGTTATGCGATTGGTTGGCTAATCCAGAGTGGCACTGGGCAGATCCAATAGTTTTAAACTTTAACAGACACCCGCCTCCACGAGTGAACGTTTGCCAATTACAGCACTGCCAGACCTTCTGTACAAATGAAATGAAGTACGATGGTCTGGTAGCACCAGGCTACCTTCACACACCATGAATGCAGCTTTACCGTTGCCGGATACATTATGAAAGAAGGAGTTAGCCTCCTGCAGCTCTTTATAAAAGACTGTCTTTCTCTTCAGCATAAAAGCTGACCGTTAGCATACTGACAAGTTCTGTGCCTACAGTATGACGCTTACCTATGACTCATAGGCTTACAATAGCCTAGGCAACGACACAATGATTGATATACACACATACAGACAAAC